>VZRO01007534.1:180465-263208 GCA_013397915.1 Daphoenositta chrysoptera | reverse complement strand
GCTATGAAAAGCAGGAAGTGAAAGCTCTTATTTTTCCTAACACCTCAGAGTAATCAGGAAGGTGTCTACTGAAATATATCCCAAGCTTTCTTCTGTTACATAGTTCTAATAATCCGTACTACAAACAATAGAGTGCAATGCATTTTCACAGGGTCTGTTCACAACACTGAAATGAGCTGTAATGAGCTGAAGTTGTTGATAACTTTAACCCCAGTGGTAAGACAACTTCAAAAGACAATCCCCAGGTGATCTGCAGAAGTGTACAAAATCTATGAGATTAAATGAAAATTGCTCAAGAGATCTTTGTGAGTACTTAACAGGTCATAGCTGGAATGGTTTTCCAATTCAGATGGTCTATATAAAGCACAGAAACTAAGATTTTCAATAAACATTAGCAAGAATGAACCAGTCCACAGTGCCAGGCTAGAAAGAACAAAGTATATTTGGATCTAAAAAGTGATATATTTTTAAAAAGAAGGTAACAAACAGTAGTGTAAGGTGCTTACTTTAGGAAATATGGAAGATACCAGCTTCATCTGGAATACAAAAGACTTCAACAGGCAAAGTAAACCCAGGGAGCTGCTGAACCGCATTCAGTGGAGAATTTTAAGATTAAACATACACCAGAGAGGGACTACAGAAACCTCACTATTTGTTACTCCATGAAGATTAGATGGTCTCTTGAGATACTGTCCAGGTCTCCATTTTGAGGAGACCACTCAATATGAACTTTGGATATTCGGTTTTAAGAACACATCTGCACTTTAATCCAGACAATCCCTATTTGAAACTAAACACACAACAATACCTATTTATCTTTCTGATTTACAAGCTTTCACAGCATCACTCAAAACCTTTATTAACCACATATAATTATATATATCTTTCAGCTTTGTATCAAGATCCTAAATTTTTTTAAGTGTCTGTTCTTTCATTACACAGGAGTGTACTTCAAAATGAGATTTTAAGCTGCTAGATTGCAGCTACTAATAGTCACATTTCAGATACTCCTTTAATAATTAGCCTAAACACACCCAACTTACTCATCTTCCCTTCTTTCCAAAACCAATGTTCCAGCAGTATTTTAGTTTCTTTCAACTGCTCCATTCTTAGTTTCACAGTAACCTCAGTCACACTGGATCGCTCCAGCCTGCTGCAGTTGGTACCTGGTACTCACCATCCCACCTCAGCAGGCAAGATGTAAAATGGGAAGTCATCTTTTTTACCTGATTTTTTATTAAAAACTAACAAACAGAACGAACCACACTGAGGAGATTACAAATGCTTTTAAGTCTAGGATGTAAGTAAAGAGGTTTTTTAAGTTTTGAAAATAGCTTTCCTTGCTTATTTGTGGTTAAAATACCTTTTCTCTACCACTGCAAAGAGGTTTCAGATCTAGCATGAATATAACACACCACAACAGTACCAGCCTAAATGTACAGGCATTTAGAGGGACGAGCTGTAAGGAGCACAGAGGCCTCAATTCAACTCAGTCAGGATCCATAAGCTCTTGTGAACCTGCAGTGCACAGTGATTTTGTTCCCAAGTTCACCTCTCTCTCCAGCCCGCAATACTGCACTGCTCTTCCACTTCTCTGCTACACTGAATATCCACAGCACTGTTTCTTCAGTCAAGATTATCTTTTCCCTCAAATAAGTTTATGTTGGTTCACACTTCCATAATATTTCTCTCCCGCTCCCCTTCCCAGCGCATGGAGACAGGCAACAGCAGAAGGCCAGCCACCTCTGAATCTTCACAGATCTGCTCTTTCGTGAAGGACTTGGTGATGAATGCTTCTTGGCTAACGCTCTTCAGAGTGGTAAATCAGCTGGATTTGGGATCTCATTAATTGAATCACCACTGAAGATTTAACATTCACAAGGGGGACTTTTTTCCTCTCTTTAACAGAGGGACTGAGGTAGAAAAAGGAGTGAAGATCCTGGTTCTTCAGAGGTGCTGGTCTTCAGCCTGATGGCAAAAAAATCTTTGTTCCAATTTTTCAGTGATTGATCAGGTACTAGATTTGCCTGGTACTCATCTACTAGGGAAATTTCAATAATACAGAACATTTAATTTGCATTCTTCACAATGCAGCTCTGCCATTAAGCAAAGCTAAAGATTAAGCACTTCTTGAGCTGTTTTTTAAGTAAATTTCATTTTCTAGTTTTAATACAAAAATTCACTGATGCATGAATTGCTCAGAATTGTTAGCAATAAAATGTGGAAGTAAATCTGCCAAGGATTTGTAGGGATTCCTTTTGCTTTTAATAACTCTATTGATTTGGTTTGCTCTCTGAGGCTGTAAGGCAATGTAGAGTACCATCTTCTGTTCTCAATAACCACTTGCAAACCTTAACATTCATTTATTTGTTTCTAATATTGATCTCAGTAGACAGAACTCCAAAATGACGCAACAACTACATGCTCTTAAGCTAAATTTACAAGGATGTTGCAATGTGTAACACACCATATACACTTAGAAAGTTTCACTAAGGTCCATCACGTCCTTGTCTACTCTTTTCTCAGTCTCATTTGACTCTATGGCATTCAATCATGGATTTAATGCATCTTGATCCATTCTGAAGTGAAAAATATCATCAGAGATCAACCTGATTTAAGGCTTTAAGAGGAAATTATTGTTGCTATCATTCTTTTAAGTTAATTATATGATCAAAGCCACAGTTAGCTTGTTATAAATCTGTGCTACTGCCCAGAAAACTAGTTCTACCCTCTTCTTGTCCTCACCTTACCACTTGTGCCCCACCTGATGACAAGATCAAGAGAATGGTTCACGTAAATACTAAACTCATCAAAGGAAATAGTTTTTGGCCACTGAATTACAACCTTGGATGTGTTATTAGACAGCTCTTTCCACTTACTAGGCACAGTATTTATTTCACAGCCACAGCTAAGGGCATGGGGAGCAACGCCTGCAGAAGCAGGACAAGGAGGACACTTGACAGAGTAGAGACACTTAAATCTGGCCAACTCAGGAACAAGGCTGAAATTCAGTGTTAATGGAAAACTTCAAATAAGGTGCCACAACACGAGTCATTCACAAGAATGATTTCTAAATTGATGGAGGTGGTGTAGTTAGGAATTTTATTTGCAGGAAAGTACTTAAGCAGAAAACAACCTTCATTTAAATTTTAAATTAATGCCTATTTTTATAGAACCCTCCTGCCTGAAAACAGAAAAGTATCTCAAATGCCTTACCACAGCAGAAAAAGAAAACCTCTAAATTGCGTAGCTTTTAGATCACCTTAGACATCTGCAGAATTCCAAAACCACATGATAAAATTTAACAAAAAACACCAAACCACAAACAAAGAAAAACCAAACACAACCCAGACCAATAATTTTGCTTGTATTCTTCAGTGAATATACACACAAGTTATTTTTCCATTTTCCTAAAAAACCCAGCAACCTCACAGTTAATATTTCAAGTAGATAGAGCTGACAAGGTTTTCACAGAATGAAAATAACTCCTGACTGAATGCCTAAGAAGAACATTACTGAATGCCTAAGAAGCCAAAAGCTCTGGAGGAAAAAAAAAATGTGCGAACTAATCAATGCTGAATATGCTTAAATGAGGCTAAAAGAAGTAGGGGCTGTTTGTCAGAACAGAGGTTCAATTTTTCTGAAGTGAAGGGAGCTGGGAGAAGGTTGGGGAATTCACAGGCTTTCCTTAAAATTAGCAAAAGATAATATTGACAGGGAAATGTGCCATAGGAGAATTTATTTGTGGTGGACAGACAACATTTGACCAGTTTTTCAATAAGCTTATTGTACAAGTATCTTCTAATGCTGATGAAGTAAAAATTCTTCCAAGAGCGTGACTTTGCACATTTTGTACAAAGGAAAAATTCAGTGGTAAAAGTAAAAAAATATAGGCTTCAAACCTTTAGCCTAATTCTATAAAGGACCTTAGAAATATGGCCATCTTGAAGGTCAGAGAGCACAACCAATTTAACACACCAGCCTCATGTGTGAACTAGATACAGACTTCTGTTCTCCTGGGCCCCAAATACAAGGATGGTTTCCTCCCCATGCACTGCAAGCACAAACTGCAGCATTGTGTACACCAGAAATAAACTGGTGGCTTGCAGGACACATCTGGCACCTGGCAGTTACCCATTCCTTCCAGCCTCAGCCCACATCCCGCCGGCACTGCAAAAGCCAGTTCCTTCAGCAGATTACAGCTGGTGCCACTGGCAGGAACAGCTGCCACCGCGCCGCGGCCAGAGCCAGCGCCGCCGGCCGGTGCAAGGCTCCCAGCAGCACGTCCAAATCTTCCACGGCACTTCATCTCACCACTGAAACGCTCTTCAACGTTGCACATCCACTTCAGGTCATTACTCAGAATCATCACGTAAAGAAAAAAAAAAAACCCATCCTTTTTCTTAGACGTATTTGTAATTTATAGCTCCTATATGGTGTGGAGCGTGACAAATAAATGTGATCATTTTCCTGCGCTTACCTTTCTTGTCAGCAGACTTTTGCGCCTCATTCCACAGGCCTCCAGCTGGAGACGCCCCCGCAGTGCCAATTCAATTAACATACAGCCACGCAATCCTGAGGAGATGCAATCATTCCAGAATGATGTGTAACCCTGTGAAGAACGGAAGACAGTAAGATATCTCCATCTCCACCTGAAAGTAAACAGAAAAAAGGCCCTGCTGTGTTCTCTAAGCAGTTCTCCTGCTTTCATACTTTTGAAGTGGCATCACTACCACTATCACTCCTGCCCTGAAACCATGAAAGAGAAACAGTTTCATTCTCTCTTAGTTTTGACACTCAGTCTCTGCCTTTTGAAGAACTGGGAATCCTCAGGAAAATGATACAGAATGAAGGAGGGTGATACCAAGAACCGTGAGGTATAAAACGTAGTTTTATACACAGTCAAAATAAACATACAACATTTTTAAGACATCAAGCATTTGGCGTTACTGACATCACACGGCCTTATGAGTGACTGAGAAACATTAACATGATTTAACACGCATAAACAGCATGGCACTGATAAAGCAGTAATAACCTGGAAATGGGTATTAAATTAACTATGGAGTATACTGGAAAACACAAACGTGGCAATCAGCACAAATCACAGAACAGATTCTTTTGGCTTGAACATAGTAAATTAAAAGACAAAAGCTTTCAGAGAAGTACTTTGAACAGCTACCATTTTGCTATTTAAATCCTTTGAAAACATGTATTTTTACAGATTGAAGCATGTAGCTCTTACACAAACTGCAAAATTGCAAACCACATTTATTTTATGAACCACACCACACCTACCATGATTTATGTCTATTTCTGCTTTGATAGCTATCTGCTTAAATGGTAGAACAGATCACCTGACCTAGTACATTTACTCATCAGTATCTAGAAACACAACTATTGACTTTTGTACTCCATTGTTCAAGAATTATGACCAAAAAAGAATTCTCTTTTATCTATGGAGTAGCCAACAGTGTTCTTGCATATTTTTAAATATTTGAGTATCTAAGACAAAGTAAAATCATTGAGAAATGTTCTGTCTTTCGAGAAATGTCCGCAGAAATGTTTGATATGATTCATAAAGAATTGATTCATAAAGAACTTTCTGAATTCCTCTAGCGAAGCACTTCTGAAAATCCTGACTTTAGAGAAAGGTGCTGTACACAAGACAAGGCAGTGGGGAAGAGCAGAAGAGAGCTCTGTTTTTTACAAATTTGTATTAACCAATAAACAAGATTAGCTTAAATCAAGAGCAAGTCAATTTTTTTCTTTTTGCAGACAAAAGCTGCCAGTGTATAAAGATACACGATGCACATATCCTAAGTCCACTAAATTTACAAACCAGTCTCTTAACTAATGCTATCAAGTACAGATTTCCAGGAATGTGAGACTATTTGCCTCAATTTTGCACTTAGCTGTTTTCAAGAGCTATATAGATGTTATATGCTATGTTATATAGATGAGCAATACTTCTGCGAAGTCTACAAAAGCCCTGAATCTCTAAGGTAATTACCAAAATAGGTCCCATATATTTATTTAAAACACCATAAATATAAGTTTGGAAAGGCATTTGAGAAGTTATCTAATCAGCCTTCTACTCTAGAACTGATACTTTGCAAGTATCAGCTACTCTTACGATGCCATTCTGTAATTAAGACTTTGGTTGGCACCAGACATTTCTTTGCCAAATAACAGACACGATAAGGTGCAGTATTTGCTTGAGCGGGAAGAGATATGGCTCCCACATTCTATTTCCAATCAGTCTCTTTACATAATAATTTCTGAAATCAGACAATACATACACAAACTAAAAATCAACTGCACAAACTCACAGGCATGACATATTTACACTTCTTTATATTCACAGAAAGTTTCATATTACGCAAACAAAGTGCTGATGCAAAAGGGAACTTTTTTAGCAATGAAAGCTGAATTTATTTTTTAAATTACTGTTTTCCAATGAAGTGACACTGACTACACCACTCCCAGCACGAATTACCAGACGTAAACTCCTCTGTTCCAGTAGTTAACATGGATGGCCATAGGCTGAGGATTGCAGAGAAATAAGGGCTCGTTAAGATAATTAAGGTCAAAAGTGACCACAGGAGTCTCTAGTCCAAACTCCTGCTGCAAGCAGGTTCAGTTATGAAGTCAGGTCAAGTTGAATAGGGTTCTATTCAAGCATGTCTTAAAAACCTCCAAGGATGGAGACTGCGCAACCACCCAACAGTTTTTAATCAAGTGATCCCAAAAGACAGCTCAAAAAAATTATATCCTTCATAAATGGAGCTGCTTGCTCTAGTGGGTTAGATGACATTGAAGTCATGGGAATGTACACTGTGTCACCATCTTCTTATTTTCTTTCTGCTCTGCAGACTCAGAGTTCACAGGCAATCCTCTAGAGAAGAAATGCTGTATTTCCATACACAGAAATTGCACAGCTATTGACAGTTAAGAGAGAGATTCTTTTCAATCCATTAAACTGCTCTTTCCAGATTGTTCAGGTAGATGAAGTGGTTGATTTTGACACCTACTGCAAAGATATCAGAAAATCGAAGGAACCTTCACAAAGTATCAGTTTAGTATACAACAGTCTAACTAAATCATCCTTTAAATTAACTCAAACTTCCTGGAGTAACAAAAACTGAATGGGAGACACTTATCTTTGACACTCCAAACACCCTCTTGACACCTACTTTAAATGGCATACAGCATAACTAGAAAAGGTGCACAAAGAGAAACAAAGGGATGGAGATTAACAATATCTGGAGAGGTGGAATCATAATATAGAATAATGCACTATTTGTAAAGAAAACAAGGGCTAAAAGATGATAAAGCTAGCTCACAGGTTAGGAGTCAGTAGCAAACTTATGTTTTTCCATTAAATTGTTTTAACAGGAAGACAAAAGTTTTTTTTAAAATCCTTTAAGAAACAAGATCAATAATGAAGTTTGACAGAGAGCAATGGATCTGTAAACCACACATGGACCAGGATGAAGTCAATGTACACTGGGGGAATTGTCCTCCTGAGCCCACCCTCTCCCTGAATGTGAACTGGCCACTGCTCATTACAGTGCATGGAACAAGACAAGAGAAGTGGTTTTAAAAACTGTTCAGTTATTCCAAATTCCTAGTAGTCTAAATACCCCTGACTTTAGATCAAACATCACTATTTAGAAACGCAACTCATTCCACTATTTAAAGCCCTTAAACAGCACTAGTTTTCTCACAAATACAACACCAAATATTTTTACATTACCTGTCTTCCTGCAAGTCTTATAGTTTTATAAACTTTCTAACTCAAAGAGATACTTATTTCATTAAAGTTGCTAAGCAGCAGGGGGGAAGACTTACAAAGCAGGAGATTATTTTTATCTGACAGCAATCACACTAGAATAGCACTTTAAGCTATGAATAGCTTGCAAGACAAAATTTTAAATCTACAATGACTCAAAGATCAAAAAACTGTTTACAACTGTCATGTTTATTTACACAAACACAGCACAAAAGCATTTTTCATCAGACGTGACCTAGAAACTTTCAGCTAAAAACTAGTTTTGCTAGACAAGCATAAAGGGAAATAAGAATAAAGTTTATACCAAATACTTGTTACCATATAAACTTTGAAAGCTCAGACTTTCCACCCCGGTATGGCAAAGCACAGAGCTAAGACTCTCTTTCCGCTTTAAGAATAAGTAATTCAAAATCCATGTTCATTAGGCCATTTCTTTCCCAGCAGCTATGAGATTTGTTCACTTTCTTCTACTCCCTTCCCTTTTGCCTGACTTCCAGCTCTCACAGGTATTCCTGTTCAGTTATTCATTAATCACTTGAAACTCCCACCTATTAAATAGTCTATTGTATGACAAAGGCCAATTACCTAAACTGCCTTACTTTCCACTTCCTGCTTCTACTTAGTCTCTTTAGATCCATGAATTTACTTGAGAGATTTTTAAATTCCAAAGGTTGTTTGTAAATTTCTTTTTTCTTCAAAAGGCTAACACCTTACCTCTGATCCAACAGGGCACTGCAGCCATGACCACTATAACTTCACAAGTATGTAAAAAAATCAGAGTGAGAAGACTAACGTGATCAGGTGTGTCTGAAGGTATTTGGTGCCAAAGTAGGTTGGTGACTTCTACACAATTAATGCTGCTTTAAGACTTGCACAAAATTTCAAAATCATTTTAACTTAAGCACAAAACAGCCAGCCTTCACAGAGCAGTGACTCTCACTGTAACCTCTAACATTGCTACTACTCAGCTTCCTCAGCTACTGTACCAGTAGCTCCATTTTAAAAAAGCAAACAAAAAGTAACTAAAAAAATGAACAAACAGAAAGACCCCACTGAACGAACATCACGATTTTCTGTTTCCCAAGTACAATTTAAAGCTACCCAGCATAACAGTACAAAAAATGCAGTAAGGTTGTAGACGCCATTTTACGTGTATATAGACAGAGAAGTAATCCCTAATGGATTACAAAGTTTAAAAAAAAAAAAAAAGAAAGAAAAATAAAAGAAAACTTCCCAAATAAAATACAGAACAAAAGACCAGGTAATCTTTTACTCAAGAATACTTTGTTTTATACGTCAGAGTTGCTAAAAATCTCTTCCCAGTACAGAAATACACATTCTCTCTCCACTTCCTTCAGTTAACTCAGAATAGGTGAGTAGCAGTTCTACTATAACTGGCACAGACAAGAAAGGAGAAGGGCAGAGGAAAAAATCCCTGAAAATACCTCGGATTCAAGAGAAAGGAAAGAAAAATGCTTGCAGAGTTACAACCCCAAGGCTTCAAAATACACACATGGTAATATAAATAAATATGATGTGTTTAACTCACGTGGTTAAGGGCACCCGTTTACAGAGCACAGACTGTAGCTGCCAATGCATTCTGATCCAAAGAGTCTCAAGCTATTGCAATTACTCTGCAGACCACAGAGCCATTGCAAATGGAAATCAGCTTCATGCGTCTTTTAAAAAAGCACCATAAAGTCATGTAATGGTCTGCCAAGATTACTCGTGGGTTACAGCCGCCTACTCACCAAAAAAATAAAGTATTTTTTTATTTTAGCACAACAGGCCCCTCGGGCCCATCCTCAGATCCACACAGCCTCACATTCAGTATCACAGGTCAGTGTTAGGTCAAAGTTTTGGCCCTGACTCAGATTCAATTTACATTTATGAAGAACCACAACAGAAGTTTCTCTGGGATAATGCATTACACTGTCCAGTCTATGCTTCTCTTACTAAAAGCCTTTTCATTTTACATTCAAACTCAATAGTACTCCTTAGACCCACACCTAGCACTCTCTACTTAAAAATAAAACTAAAACATCTATGGTAAACAAATAAACCAAACAATTGAAGGGAACCTTCTAAAGGAGAAACATCACTACAGCTACCCAAACCCCTGAATTCTTGTTCTCAGGAAATTCCAAATTTTTCTTTTATGATAGACACAAAAAAAAGGACTTTGAAATTTTGTAGATTTCTGAAACTTCGTGTGCAGACAAAACAAATAAAATGTTGGTTAAACTCTTTCCAGCCATGGCAGCTCAATCAGAAGGGAAGATGGCCAACTAACAGAAAGCAGAAATGAACCATTGCAGCTCCTGAGGAGTTCAGAAGTCCCAGCTCCGAGGTATTACACCTTACAGTCTAGTCAGAAGATATCAAATCCTTAGTTTCTGGGTTTATCAGGTAGGAGGTACAATCCATGTTAAAGAAAGCTTTCACATTAGCAAACAGTAAATTGTGAATTTACAGGTACCCTGTCCTCTATTAGAATAGTATTTCAGAAAAAAGATTGCAACAAGTTCTATCTGCACAATGAAAGATAAGAAAAATTAGACTTCCCAAACTTGCTGGAGTTTGCTGTTACTTTTATTACTTCTGCATAGATGGCCCTCAAACACTCTGTTGAGCAATATAAATGGTCTGAGACACAAGACTGTTGGTTTGTTTAGATACAAAGAAGTGCTCATCTTTCCCAAATAGCAGTTTCTCCCTTGCTATCCTTTCCAATATATGGCAGATTATTTTCATGGTATGTTCTCTGAAATCACAGATGACCAACACACTAGAAAATATTCCATGCTTGCTGGGATCAGGGGAAGTTAATGAGGACAATTATCTCCAGGTCCAATTAGGGACCCTTGCCAAATACACGTACCAGAATAATAAATACACAGTTTGGAGACACATGAAAACACACAACGTTCAGTTCTACTGTTCAGATGAGAGTAAGAGGAAACAGTTGTCAAGAGATGTAAGTCTGAGATGGACTAACTAAAGTGGATGTGCAACTTGGAAAAAAAAGCTTTTCAAAGTCAGTTCAGGTCATCTGTAGGACTGGACAAGGTAAATTGAGTCATCTGCTGGTATAAATTTTGTATGAGCTGCTTTTCATGTTGAATAGCACAATTAGCAAAGAGTCTACTTACATCTAGCATTTACACAACAGTGTCATGGAGGGAAAATGTACCTGCATGTTCACTGTGCGTAGTTAATTCTGAGAAAGCCTCATGTTCTATAGATACATAAATTCAGATTTGTTCTCTTAGAAGTACTAAAAGTGGCAGAGAGAAACACCAGGGGAAAGACAGCAGGAAAAGAAACAGGACAAAATGATACCCCAGTGTTCAATTACTTTCCCAGCACAAGAAACTCTTGTGAATCACTACTTTTTACCTTGGCGAGTTTAATTTCAGTTTTTCTGACCTTTCAAATCAGTATCACCACATCTCATTTTAACCTTGCAAGTAATTGGAGATGGTACGTCCTCCACCATATCTTCATTTTTAGCCATTTGAGGACTAAACCCAAGGAAGCAGTCCAAAGCCTGAATTGCTGCTGAAGACCAAGTATTTCTTCAGTCCATGGAAGCACACTGCTGTTCTCTCTGCTGAGCCCACAGCAGCATTTGTGCAGTCAGCCAAATGAGAAAGTGGTCTTTCTGAGAGCTAATGGCCAGTTTCCTCACCTGATTCACCATGCAGGTGAACAAATTTCAGAGACAGCATGGGAAAGGGAAGGAATGTGGCTGGGACAGACAGCAAAATGTAACAGCATCCCATTCAGTGACAACCGACACTTCAATAGATAAACTGCATGCAAATCCTGAATAGTTTTTATAACCTGAATAGTTTCAGATAGAACTTAGTCTTTGGGACAAAGAACAGGGAGGAAAAAAAATGGTACATTATTGGGATACCCGTGCTGAAGCCATTCATAACCAAAACCTGCTCAGAAAATACAAAAAGTATAAAGCTGAAGGTATCACACACTATTCATCGTTACCTTCAGCTCCCCGTTTTGGACTTCAGCAATGACTACTGTGATGATAATAAATTGGAAGTTATATTATTTAAATCTGACAAGACAGCAATAGCATCTCTTTCCGAGTCTCTGAAGCAACAGCAAGTTCTTTCAGAGGCGCCTACTAGCCTATTATTAGCCAACACAAAGCACAGAGAGAACGTAATAATATAAAATCATAATCTGTCACCCATTTGAAACCTACTGCAAAAGACAAGCAGAGATAATTTATCTTGAAATAGAGGCTGTGGAAAGTTGTATTTCATAATGGACTTAATCACAATTGTGACAGGACTGTCACTTTTTTAGTTAAGGAGTTCCTCCCTGAAGTAGTAGTTTTGTGATCACAGAAAGACAGCTGGGGAGAACAGAAGGGAAAGGATTAACACCATGCACTGTCCAGGTGCTCTGCAGCAGGTGAAAAGTGATTGGGAACTTTGGTCTGCCACAGTTTTCATGTCAGAGATTACTGCTTCCTTCCCCCTGCACCCTATTTTCCAAAGAATAGGTCAAAAGTAACTTTACAACTTTAGTCTGCTTCACAGATATGACTGCTCATGAAACAAACACTGCCTAAAAGCATTTTGATTTTAATGAAGAGTACTAGTGGAGTGAAAAGTATAGGGCTATCGTATTCCCAAAAAACACAATAACCATCTTAATACACTGTTTCCTTTACGTAGTCTCTCTAGAACTACTAATATTACTTTGAATTTTTGAAAGCACTTCATCACCTGAAGAACTTCTACAACATATCTCCTAAAAGCTGCTCCCAAATCCAAACAGGCAAAGTACAAAATAAAAGCAGAATATATAAAGAAAGGATAACAAAAGTACTTGGTTTATTATAAACAATCTTTTAGCGTAGAATTTCAATTCATTCCGTTGACACAAAAGCCTAATTTTAGGAATTCTAAGTGCATCTATCACCAGCATCCTTCTGTAAGAGAAACACTACGTCCTCTTGGATTAAATGGAGATACCAGCTGACAGCACTAGGAGAGGTCAAAGAACAGTACAAAGCATTGTCTTCTAACACCTGAACGTGATTCTGTTGTTCCTACCCTTTCTAGCTGAAGGTGAAACTGCTGATTGCAGAAAGATAAACTGGCTGATATTGTTGCAGGTAAGAAACCTCTTTGTGATAACACAACTATAAGCAGAAATCTCAGGCAAATCAAAGTCAGTAACTGAGTTACCGGGCAATAAAACTAAGCAGTAAGTTTACGGATTCTTTAGATTTGAAAACTCTTAGAAGTTAGTAATTTATTTAGGACCATCATCATTCTACAAGGAACAACTAATACACTTTTGCATTTCTTGAATGGGGTAGGAGTCAGCAAGAGTGATGCTATAGATGCTTGATTTAATGCTTAGCGTGTTCTATAAAGCATTTGTCCAACAAATCTGACACCTGACTTTTTCAGTCAAAAACTTCAATTACATCATTTTTAGATTATCCCTTAGAAATAATGAACACTAAAAAAACCCCAAAATTAAAGAAAGGAAGTATTTTCTTCGAGCATACTGTTACAAGAAGCTTCACAATGTAATAGCAGGCAAACTTGTCTTGGAAGAATGAACACAAAATTCAAGAAAGTCCACAAACTTTTCCAAGTTCTCAATGGCAAACAGAAATGCTGGTCAATACTAGAACTTCTCTTCTGCAGCCAGCCAGCATTTGTTCCACCTCAGCTAGGTCCTTACACAGACTTCTGTGAACCTCTGATTCAGGTTCAGTAGCTTTAGACAGACTAAACATATAAAGCACCTTGAAGTCCAGTGAGAAACAAAGAAAAGTCTTTCTGCCAGCCTAACTAAACATACTTGTAAGAATGCGAGGAAAATGCAAACAGAAAACAATTACAGAGGATAAGAAAAAGGAAAAACTACTGCAACATTCATTGAAGACAGGCTGGAATGTCCAAAATTGCTTGAATTCTCAAGGTAAAAGTAGACTGCTCTCACCATAGGTATCTTATATGAACTGATCCATTTTCATCTTCAGGGAACCAAAAAGATCTGTTCTTTTCTTTCCAGTGCAGGTTACTGTAATTTATATCAACCTGAATATAAGTGTAATAACAGCACAGAAGCTGCAGCTGACAGTAAGTCTCAAACAAGACAAGTTGACATAGTCAAATTATGCATGTGCTTTAATGACCCTGAGATTCCTACCTTCTAATATACATTCAATACACATATTTCATTTTATTAACTCTAATAGCTATCAACTTATTACCTCTAAGAAAATCCACTATACTACAGTACTGCACAATGCCAGACAGATTTAAACATAAAACTAAGTTCAGCCTCTCTGGCAGCATTCCTTGGCAAGTCCCACATCTATTTCTTTTGGCAAGGAACTGTGTGGTCTTAGCCCAAACTGAAAATAAAATGTTCAGGGTTAGGGTGTCTTGCTTGAATAACTCTTCAGTAATAGTTTCAACCTTTTTCCCTCTGAATGGACTTATCAGACAAGAGATACAAAAAACTCACAATTCTGGAATACAAGAACGATGGTTAAGCTGAAAACACATTCAATTTTTTTTCTTCATGCATAGATTCCAAGACAACAAGCAATCCTGAAACACAAAACTGAATTTTGGTTCAGACAGCAACATGGTCCAATAAAATACATAATTATTAGCAAATTACTGAAAGAGAAACCCTCTATTTTCTTAACTAAATGGTTTTCACATCTACTACTTATTATTTGTGTGTCATATATTGATTTTCACTGCTTCTACAGACCAATTTGTTTTAAAATACTTAGTTAAAAACGTGACCTAGCTTCACTTGAAATGAATGCATCCAGAGAAGGCTATTTTCTGTGTATTATATAGACAAACAATATATTTAGTAACCAAAAGTGAGAGTTCAATTTTCCAGGTATCTCTAAAATGGATAACAAAGGAAATTTCAGATCCAGTAAAAGAAATAGCTGGAAAAAACATTTCAAAGACATTCTGAAGACAAAATAATTTTAGGAGATATTCATTCCTTTTACCAGTCATCCCTCAGAAATCACAGAATCATATGCTATGATGTCCTGGTATCCATAACCTCAGGTGGAAGGGAATCACAAGGATCATCAAGCCCAACTCCTGGCCATGCACAGGACACCCCCAAAAATGTCACCATGTGCCTGAGGCATCTCCAGAATCTCGTTCCCCTGTAGATCCAGGGTTGCCCCATCCCAACTGCAGAATGTGGGACTTCCCCTTGTTAAACTTCATGCAGTTGGTGATACCCAACCCTCCGATTTGTCAAGGTCTCTCTGGTGGGCCCCTATGACTTCCAGGGAGACAACAGCTCCTCTCAAGTTGATGTCATCAGGAAACTCAATAATAGTATTAAAAAGATAAAAACAAGACACCCAAAACTTCTCCCTCTTTTTACCATTTACTTCAGTAAATGCTAAAAAAATATTCAAGTAAAACGCTGCCATAGGAATACTCTGGATTTTCTCACGTGTCAAAGGAAAAATATTCAAACTCCAAGTGCAATTTAAATAAACTGGATTCCTCGCCACATTAGATTAGGTCTTTTTTAACCTATACCTAGCGATCGCTTTCCTGCAAATCTGACTTTTCAAGTAAGCCACCACCTTCTCAACCCAGAAACTTGCAGGAACATCTAATGATTTATCCTAACCTAAAAACATTTGAAAATTAAGACCAAAAAGGCAAGCCAGACTGTAGGGGTGTTTATTATTTGAATACTACAAGGTGAGGACCTTGATGTTTGACTCCAGTCCCTCTTGATTTCCTCTTTTCATGCAAATGAAATCATTAGCCATTTTACTGGAACATAAATTGTACTCTAGTTATAAATAGAAGGTAAGTTAGTGGGGGAAATCTCTGAAATGTTCTGACAGTCAAACACAGAAATACTTTAAGAAAGCATGCATACATATTCCACAAAGCACAGATTCTTGACAAGCAACTTGTCAGGTATTTGATTAACCTGCCACTGCATTTAGGAATAAGTAACACACAGCAACTGCTGTCAGGTGCTGAAAGCACTAAAGCCAAATGTTATTGCCCACATTTTCAAGCACATACACAGGCATACGTTACACAGGCACATATCTCATTAAAATGAAGACAATAAAAAAACCTAAATTTGCTAAGGAGGAAGCAAGTAGCATACACATACTGCTGAACCCTTATGAGACCTCTGATTAAATCAACATTTAAGAGTCTGACTGATCATTTAGAAATGAAAAGACAAACTTAGAAGCCCAACTTTCTTCATGATTAAGCATATACACAAGCAGATAATGACTTCAAATATTTGCATGACTCTTGCAAAGCCGCTTTCCATCAGGGTCCAATCTCTATTCTGCATATTGGTGCAAAATTAAGACATAATTAGTTTGTTCAATAACCTTTGATTTCAACAAACTGATTTCTACTCTACCTCCTACTGCAGGAGGTAGAGTAGATCTGACATTTAAAATCTGACATTTATATGAAAGGAATATTTAATTAGAATTTAGTGTCTCCTAGTGCTGGGCTGAGCCTGAGTGGCAGCTAAGTCCCACAGAACTGTTCCCTCAGTCACTTTGGCATGGGGGGAGAGAATGGGAAGACCATAAGTGAAAAAACAAAAGTGATGCCAAACATTTGCATAGCACTTCCCACAGGCAGATTGATGCCCAGGCAGTCCCCAAGCTATGACCATCTACCCTGCTCTCTCCACCCTCTTTTTATTGCTGACCATGGCATTGCACAGACTGGGGTATCCCTCTGGTCAGTTGGGGTCTGCTGTCCTGGCTGTCCCCCCTCCCAGCCTCTTGCACACCCCACTGAGGAGGTGGGCAGGCTGAGAAACAGAGGTGGCCTTGATGCTGTGCAAACGCTGCTCAGAAAACAGAAAACACAGGGTGCATGTTATCACCACTGTTTTGTGTTATCAACATTGTTTTGGCCGAAAATAAAAAACGTGGCACCATGCTGGCTGCTATGATGAAAATTAACTCCACCCCAGACAGGTCCAGTACACTTCTCTTAAAAACAGTAGGAAAAACCTTAATCTGGTATGTCTTTCTAATACAGACAAAGCAGGTCCCTTATTGGCTAAATAAGAGATGGTGGTTTCACTAACTTTGACTAACTAGGCCACACTGATTAAAACTGTAATTCCCTCCTCTGGTCTTATAAAGTGAATCTGCCCCCAAATAAAACATCTATCCCTCCCCTCTTTTCTACCTTTTCTTTTACAGCAGTCACAATTAAAATATTGTGTAAAACACTGTATAATTTCAAATTGGGGAACTGTACATTTTGAGTAATCTGCATCTGGTCATTAATGTGGATGGAATTCTAGAGTCATGTTTTGGGTCTTTAAAAAACAGTGCACCTAAGGGAGAGAGATTCCTCTCTCTGTCTAAATCTCACCCATCTTCCTTTCAGATCTTTTCAGAACAAGCCTCTAGTTTCTCACTTGTTTCACTTGACCAGGTGCAAATAATTTTCAAGAAACAGAGTATCTCATAATAATGCCATGTCAACATCTTTGTTGTGAGATGAAATAAAAAGTCCACCCACTGCGTTGTTCTCACATTAAAAGGAACAAGTTCCTCCATTTAGTATTCAACATATACTAACTGTAAACTGAAAGTCTTGGCCGTAGTCTGCAGAAGCTGCTAAAGCAGGAGTTCCATTTAAATATCCAGCTCAGGCGAAGTGGCTGCAGTTAGCCCTTCCTTAGTGATCAGTACAGACAGAACATCCACCTGGCATTTACCTCAAGCTACACAATGGGTGTCATACACCCTCCTTGGCCACTGCGCGCTGCAGGAGACACAAAACTCGAACTACAACACGATACATACACAATGCTTCTCGCCTGGTAGGGACAGCCCAGTGTGGAAGTGCCACGGTAAAACCAAGTGTCAAAAAAAAATGAAAGTGCAATGTGCTGTGCTGTACAAGAATGGCAAGCTAAATACAAACCACCTGCTAAAAACCATGCACAAGAGACAGCCTAGCAGCTAAGGACTCTAAATAACACAGCTACCTGATGCTATCTAGTAAGACCATAAAGGCAGATGACTAGAAAGTATATAGCAAAAAAACAGCTCACAAGTGCTTAAGAGTATTAGCAACAGAAAGATATGCAAAAAGCCTGACAACTTATTTCCCAGTGTGATGAATAAATCCTGTAACATCCACAAATAAAAAAAGAGCTTTGAATGTAACATCTATCCCATTATAAAGATATAGATTATAGTGTGTATTATCGCAATGGTCCATCACAAACAGGGGAGGAAAAGGGGGGAAAAAGGGGTGAAATGCAGTAGTTTAGTATAGGTTGTACTGGGGGAGGTGGGAAAGACTTGGTATATACAGTGCTGGTTCACACTCAGACCAACAACTTAGTGATAGTACCACACACCTTTGTGCTCCTACTCATCCAGGCTTACACACGGTGCACTTGGAGGAAGAGAGCAGTTGAGAACAGTGCAATCTCCTAGTTTTTATGTCTGAAAAGTGCACGTGAAATCATTCTGCAGTAACATTTTATCAATATTTCTGAGAGAAAGCAAGTTACTGAAGTTTATCTAAGACCTGTTTGCAAGCCAGGAAAAAAAAAACCAGTTAAAAGTGGCACATGACTAGTTAACTAATCCTTTTCTTCTTTTACTAAAAGTTATGAAAAAATGGCCTGAGAATGTTGTCTGTGCGAGAAAACCAAGCCACACGCTTTACTCCAGACTAGCTTCCCCTCTTCCCAGTAATGCAACACAGGAATGTGCTGTAGTAATCATTTGATCTGTAAGAAAGTAATTCTTAAATATACTGTCCACAACACTTAGTCTGGTCAATTTACACTTGCAAGTAAGTCCCATTACATGGATCTTGACTACCTGAAATAAGTGCTGTAATACTTTATCCAATTAAGGATCAAAGAACACCTCAAGAAATACCACTACTTCTTTAATACAAAATATTATATTCAGTTTTGTGATTATTTCCATTTCAGCAGTAAAAAGCAAAACTTTCTTCTATATACTTCAAGCAAAATTTTTAATAAAAGCAGCTTGCTATAGGGAGAGGAAGAAGAGTTATGGCGTGTTTTTATGAGGGTTTAAGTTAAAGCTTTAAGAGCACTTAAAAAACTGAAAAGCACTACTAAAAAGGCTCTTACAATGTTTTCGTCTTTGCCCTACACTATACAGCTTGCCATAAAAAAGGGACTTTGCCACACTCGAAGTTATCCATAGAAAAATAATATAGATTACAGATTAACCATGCTATGAGAACAGGGATAACCACACCAACTGCATGCAAATGATTCAAAATCAGCATATCTTCCACAGAGCACAAAAGTAGGATTTAGTCAGCAGCACGGTAAAGAGGCACTTTACTCATCTTGTAGCAAAGAGAATTGGGGCACTCCTCCTCCCACACCTCCTATCTTCTCCTAGTAATTTATCTATGTAATTTCTCCTGTAATTTATCTATGGACATGAAATAAAAAAATAAAAAATACCAAAAAGGTACGCAACTGTGAAAGAAAGAATTTTTCACCACAGACATTACACACTTTGTTGTTATTAGGCCCTGAACATTTGAGAAAAAGCATGTCTTTGTCCAGGTTTCAACACATTCATACATCACTCTTCAACTGCAATGCGAATGAATTCCCAGTAGATGCCTCTTCAACTTACACTTGTTTGTCTCAGAAATTTTCCAGCAAAACTTGGGCACTTCTAAGTTGACATTCAGACTCTTGCTGAAACTTTTTTTAATGAGAGGAAAAAAAGGATACAAAGAAGACTTTTCAAAACCTGTTAATTTATTACAAAGGCAACTCCCCTCAGACTTCTGCATCATAGTATCAGTTTCAGTAAGTCAAATCTTAAGAGCAGGAAAAACACCACCGATGTTTTCAATGTTCTCAAAATTCCTATGTCACCTTTCACGCAAGGATCTTTAGGATTAAAATATAAAATTCAAAAACCAATTTAGACACTCATATTTGTAAGAATAATAAAGAAACGACATTTTAGTACTAATCTGATCAATACAAAATAGCCCATCCAAAGCAGGCACACTAGATCCCTAATAGTTTATTTCAATACAATGAAAAATATAATAAGCTGGAGACCTCATGTGACCTATTTGGACACAAAGCTATGCTGCAAAACCAAATCTTCAGGAATAAATGAAATTTTTGAAGGCCAAACATGAGCAACAAAGATCCAAGATAATTTCTGTACCTAGTAAAGTGATTTAACATTACTTCACTTTCACAAATGACATTTTAGTCTTTGGCTAAGAAAGGGTAAAAAATCCAAGAAATATTTAACGCTGCGGTAGACTGCAGTACCCAGACATTTTTCAGCATACTTTACAAGAGTATTCTTTCAGCAAGTAGGGAATTAGTTACAGATCAAATAAATATTTTATCTTAGTGGGTGCCAGGTCTCCCTAGCTGCTTTAAGTTGTTTAGTTGCGGCAATTGTATAGAGGACAAAAGTAGCTGAGTGCACTGCTATATTTGAATAGATTCCCAACAAATACCAAGAGAAAATTTCAAAAAGGTGGGGAAAAAAACCCCAAACCCACAACCAAAAGAAACCCTGTAAGGATGAAGTTCAGTGGAGCAACAGTTACATAGCAGGGCCACCTCACAACCTCTCCATCTTCATGGGACTGAATCACAAGATGTCTGGAAGACCTGTAATGAACCAGCTACCCTGTACTCATCTCTTAGCTAACATTTTTAAGTAAGTTAGAATATAACTTCTAATATTTATCACTCCCTTCTTTTGCTTCAGTAGTTCTACACAGTAACTCCCTTTTGCTGTGGCTTTGACCTATCCTATGACAATACTGGTTTTTTACCTAATACAGCACTGGTTTACTTCAGTGCGTGCTTTTTATTCCTCTAGCAACTGGCTATTGCTCTGCTTTAAATGGATGAACATGACTCTTTTTTCCAGACATGTTTCTAAAGGATTTCCAAATACATGCAGGTATTGTGATGGTTCCCTGAAAAACTTCAGTAGTGTATTTCCTTCCAGTTTATTACCTGCTCCTCCAAGGACGCCACATCTGTCACATTATAGAAGCATGCACATATTTCAGCACGTGTCCCTTATAACCTGTCTTGACTCTGGAATACAGAAATAGTTACGTGTACACAGAAGATACAGATGAAGAAGAGCCCTTGGTGGAAAAGAGCAACCAGAACACATATGTTATGTACAGCTGAATTAGGCCAACCTGGTGGGGGATGCAACAATAACAAAAGGCCGTGTCCAAGAAGCACGTTCAAATGCAGTTAACTGTGCTCACATATCAGGAATGGGATTGAGGGGTGGTGTGTTTGTTTTACAGCTGCCAGAAATTCCCATCGCTGAATCCGTACTGCAGCAGCAACCAGACAGCAACTCAAGAGTCTTCTGTGGCTGTTTATGGCCATCGCACCACCCTGAATTCCAAAGAATATCTAACAATCCCGTGGAAACACTGAACTCATCAATGCATCACTAAATGGATCTTCCTGAAAAACTGTTTCCTAATAGCAAAGACTCTTCCATGTACACTTAGAAATTATAAGGGTAGCTTCCTACGTGTGAGGTATTTTGTATATGATTTACATGAAGCTAAGCCACATTCACTAGTGTTTAACTTCATTTAAAAAATTACCTGAAAACCTGAGAGCTATGTTACCAATGCATGTATCAGTGACTTTTCTGAGAAAGCAGCTATTTTTAGGGAAACATGTTCTTCGGCCAAAACAGAGTCCTTGTTTGTTTTTTTTAATATGTTCTTTGGCCAATCCAGTCTACTTTTTGTATTTTTTTTTCTTATTTAAAAGTAAACATTAAATTGCTTTATCCTGTTGGAATAAACAGGAAGGGTGTTCTCAGCTTTAAATTTACAGGCTTTCAATTGAGCTTGTATCTCAAAAACATGCCTTTGCCTGTCCCTTAGACTTGGTATAGTTTCACAATTACACTTTACAGACCCTATATTGTTCTTCTCTGCTTACTCTCTTGAGAAAGTCTCACTCAAACGGTAAATCAGTTCTACTGGAAGTAAAGACTTTGTAAAAATATTTCCAGACGTGCAAAGTAAGTTATTTCTGTTTACTTATCATTAGAACAAAAGAGAACAAAAAATATTCATCTTGGAAAAGGAGCCTATAGTTTTATTTCCAGTTTTGGAAGGAAAACACATGACAAGTGGTTTAAATAGTGTAGCCTGTACACTGGGGCACAAGCAGACCCAAAGTCCAAATCCCAATGCTTCATGTCTAACAAAGCTCACAAACAGGGCATGCTACAGTTCCTGCATTTAAGACCCCTGCCCTAGAGATGACATTTTTATTCTTTTTGTCTGATGTCTCCACTGGAAAATCCCAAGGGAGTTATGGATATCCATGCCACTGTAACAATTCAGTTCCTTTTTCTGTATAAAGGAATACTAGATCAGCTGCAATGTATGTCACTGCTGCACTCAGCAAAGTCACATAATTTGTAACTTTGATGCCCACCATTGCAAAGCTAGACTTTTAGACCCAGTGTCAACCATTGCCTTTTGATACACCACGAAGACTTGTGCCACATACTCCTCCTAGGCAGACACAATGCTCCCTACCTTGACATCTTTACAGCATAATGCCCACATATTCAGAAGATTTAACACACAATCCTGGTTCAAAAACAAAGAGCTGAAAGACCACCCAGTTTATACCACCTTCCTCAAGGCAAGGCATCCTAAGGCAATCCTGCCAGCAATCACTCTTGCCACACCTAACTTACTTTCCCCCAACTATTCAGGTGTGTAGAAAGAGAAATGCTCATATGCACAAGCCTCCAATTTCACAGGTAGAAGCAGAGATCACTATCTACTGAGTTTATCAGGATGCCATGGCAAGGTCCACCCGAAAAAATGGGACTACAAGAATATGCTCTGAAACACACAGTCTGAGAGAGAAATAAAATGACAGTGTAGCAGGTATATACACAGATCCCAGGGTCACAGAATAAGCTGGGCTGGAAGGGACCCACAAGGATCATTGAGTCCAACTCCTGGCCCTGCACAACACCGTCCCCGACAGTCACACCTTGTGCCCAAGAGTACTGTCCAAATGCTGCCTGGACTCAGTCAGGCTTGGTGCTGTGACATGTGCTTAAAAAGCAAATTTTAATCAAGAAGACCACTCTTTATTCACTATCAACCAGTAAATTTTAGTTGCAATGCCCTATCAAAGAACATATAACTTATCAGCTTCCCTCCCCCATTATTTTGTCCTCCTGAACACGGAGAGTTTCAAGAGACTTCCATTCAAATCAATGAACTGGATTAATTTACTTACCACACAAATTTAAAAAGAAAAGCAGGTTTACTTGACAAAAAAAAGGGAAAGCATGTTGCTTAATCAAATTCCTACTGTATCTCATATCTAAAATAAAGGTGTGTTATGCTTCATCATACAACATATTGAATTAAACTGCTTCCCTGACAGAACTGACATTCTGCAGTGTGTGTGCTTTCTATATTGACTGTCTCTTTCAAACAAAAAAATAATCCAACACACCGATGGAAGTACACCTTCCTCAATGACTTATTCACAGTATTGCGGCAAACTATTAAGCTATGAAATCAGTAAATACACAGAATTATTTAATAATGCCATTTCTTCATTTTGACACACTTCTCATTACTAACGGCCCGTTTTTGTCATATAACTCTCCCCCCAATTTTAAGGTATTTTTCGCATGCATTACTCTGCAAAGTCTTAGTAGAAAAGGGCTGCTCAGCATCCTAGAGCATCCGAAGACCTCGTAAGTACCAGAGTTCTGTCTGACAAAACCCACAGGAGTAGAGGGATTAGCGGTATGGGTAAGCTGAATGAGGATAAATGTGCCAGGTTCACCCCGGCCTTCACGTCCAACGCTGGCCTGAAGCCCTGGCTCCCATATCCAGGTCCCTATCTTGTCTCAGGCCCTCAACAGTCCCTCTCATATATATTTATGTGACAGCTCCTCTGCGAACCCCGCAACCGAAGGGCAGCGCTACAAACTCTGCCGGGTGCCCCCTCCCCAAAATCCGTGTAACCTTTTCCCCACCTCCTCCAAAACACCAAGCTTGTTACAGCCCCATCACAGCCCCCGTCCCCTCTGTCCCCAAGCCCGCAGCCACACTCCCCCTGCAGCGCCCTTGACCCCATCCCACCATGAGGCTCCTCTTCCCCAAAGCACCCCCAAAAACCGGTGTTCCCTCGGGCACCCCCTGCCCAGCGCCCCGGCCGCACCTCACGGTCCTCCAGGCCCAGCAGCAGCACCTCCTCCATGAGGGTGAGCCGCGTTTCCTTGGAATCGCCCTTCTCGTCGTCGCCGGACTCGTCCCGGCGTCCTTCATCCTCGGGGCCGCCGCCGGCGCCCCGCTCCTTGTCGGCGGCGGCGGCGCTGCGGGAGGCCTCGGTCCGGCGCTGCACCAGCCCGGAGCTGCGCTGGGTCAGGGAAGTCATGGCTGCGGGCAGCGAGCGGGGCTCGGCAGGGGACGGGCCGGGCGGGGAGNGTGCTTCCCCGAGTGCCTCCTTCACACAGCCGCAAGTCCGCTTGGTTTCATACTGTCTTGGAAGTTGGAAGGACCTTCAAGGCAATCCAGTACAACCGTCCGCCCAGAACTGCCCCTGTAACCCCTAAACCACGTTACCCAGCGCCGGAGACAGACGCCTCTTGACCTCCAGAGGCAGTGACTCCAGCGCCTCCCTGGACAGCCTGTTCCAGTGACCGACCATTCGAGTTTAGCCGCAGAACCGTGTCCGATTGCTGGCGCAGCCCCCCAGCCCCTTTCCCTCCGCACGGACAGCGCGGGAGGCCGGGTGGATGTGGCGATGAGCAGCGGGGGCTGGCGGAAGGTCTGTGGCCCCAGGGCCGTGACCGTACCCTTGGCTTCGGCACTGGTGAGGCCACACCTCGAGTGTTCCGTGTCCAGTCCTGGGCCCCTCACCAGACGCTGAGGAGCGTGTCCAGAGGAGGCAACCGAGCTGGGGAAGGGTCTGGAGCACAAGTCCTGTGAGGAGCAGCTGAGGGAGCTCGGGGTGTTTGGAGAAAAGGAGGCTCAAGGGGGGCCTTATCCCTCTCTGCAGCTCGCTGACAGGAGGGTGAAGCCAGGTGGGGGTCGGCCGCTTCTCGCAGGCAAAAACCGACAGGACAAGACGACACAGCCTGGAACTGTGCCAGAGGAAGTTCAGGTTGGACATTAGGAAGCATTTCTCCACAGAAAGGGTGATTCAACATAGGACTGGACTTCCCAGGGAGGTGGTGGAGTCACCATCCCTGGAGGTGTCCAAGGAAAAATGGGATGTGGCACTCAGTGCCGTGGTCTGGTTGACAAGATGCCGTTCTGTCATAAGTTGGACTCAAAGACCTCAGAGGTCTTTTCCAACCTGATTTGTTCTGTGATTTTGTGCCCCTGTCCATGGCAGAGAGTTTGAATGAGATGATCTTTAAGGTCTCTTCCACCCCAGATTCTGTCATTCCACGATTCTATGTATATATACATGTACCTGTCAGGTGAACTCAGGTGAGCTCTCAACAGTTTTTACTTCAGATTCTGGAGATGGAGTCCCTTGACTCTGCTGTTGATGAGCACCTTTTCAAACCTTGAGCCCTTTTGAACATGAACCAAAAACTCAAAAAAATTCTTATCATGGCTAAATCCCATGTAATTTTCCAGGCAGTGTAATTTATTGCAGAATAAAGGTGTTTATGGTGCAAGGATGGCCTACAATTTTTAGTTCACAGTTAGAATATTGCATTAAACCATATCGAGATGCATAAATACAAACATATGTAAAATAGGTATTCAATATATAAGTAAAATATGTGAATAAATAGAGGGTTGTTTTTAGTGAGTTGTTTGTTTGGGGTTTTTATTTAGGTTTTTTTTTAACTGGATCCTCTTTACCAAGAGCTCTGAGTCACTCTGGAAGTGACTTTAGCTTTCATTGTTTTCCACACCCCCAGTCCTTGCATCCCCTGCTATTGTGACTTGGTGACAATTTGGTACAGTATAAGAAAGAATAGCAGATGGACAGTCCTGATTCACAGAGGATCTGGATTGCTCACACAAGTGTTGGCTGATTGTTCCTCTTCTGGTTTCTGAGGCCAGCTGATTATTCACAGTCCACTTACTATGTGACATTCTGTTTGTTTTTTATAATCTTTCTGGGTTTTTTGTTAATTAAAATCTCCTACTGCACCAGCTCAAATGCCAAACCAAAGCTGAAGGATATAACATGAGTTATTTTTATCAAATAAGCATTTGCTCAAAGAAGATATATCACAACAGCACTACAAGATCTGTTTCCTGAAAATGTCATTTCTGAGTTATCATTAAACTCAATCATTTATTAATTTAGTCCTCTATGAGCAACTTGGATATTTTCCTGAGGCTTATAGTCAAGATGACAGGCATGTAATTAAGATGGGTCGTTCCCTTTGCCTTCATTTAACATAGTCACTGTATTAGCTTTCCTCCTGTTCTTTGGAGCTCACAAGGTTTATTGAAAATCATACTTAGAGTTTCAAAAAGCTCTTTCAAAAACCTGTATGCAAGCTATCCTGGTTAACTGATACAAATTACAGCTGTAGTACTGCTGTATAAATTTTTGTAAAGTCCTGTTACTGGAAAGAATTTAATCTTTGTCTTGTCTGATAATATTTACCTATTTCCCTGAAACACAAAGGTGTTTGTTGAATACATTTTCTGACAGGACTGTTAACAATTCTTACATTTCACTTTAGTAATATCATTGGTATCATTTGCCTTGTACTTACATTCAGTTCACATTCAAGCACAACTTACATTTTCTCTAATTCCTATCTTAAAGCATTTTTATCGTCTCCATTTTTATCAATAGAATGCACTGTTTGGGCTGTTACAATTATTTTCACTTTCTCACTAGGTAGTGTGGCATTGAAGTACATTTGCATTTTGCCCTGATTGCATTTTAAAGGTTAACTAATGGAATGTTCATTATAAACTCCTAATTTTTTTCTTTGGGTTTTTTTTTAGGTTCTTTCCTGACAGGTTTCAAAGGACTCATCATACTTTCTGTTTTGTAAAAATCAGTTTTTAAATATAGTTCCTAATTATATTCTTGATTTGCCCTCTTCTCTGTATTTTGTTACAAAAGCAAACAAATTAGGATCACTTATAAGTTAATCATTTTTTTGTTGATCAATTTCACTTTTATTACGATGAGGTGTTCAGTGAAGTTCCTTATATGTAACAGTCACTTTTTGGACTTAGAAACTCTGGTCTTTGCACAAATTGAATGATGTAATTTCAAACAAATGTATTTCTTCATTATTAATTTCAGTTCTGACTCATTATCTGATGAACATAAACTAAGAAGTTCAGTGTGAATCAAATTAGGAACACATATACTTAAATTTTGAGCCAGTTAATTTATTTCTTTTTTACACCAATACAATACTGATACACAAAGCCAAAATCTGGATGAAAGGGATAGCAAACAAGGCATGTTTCAGCACATGATTTTGCTGGTGTTGATCCCTTCCACACAGCAGAGAGCTGGTGTGCCAGAGAGTAGCACTCCTAGGAGACGCTTTGTCACGACCTTCATAACTGCAGTTTATTTTACAGAGCCAAGCAGTATTTGAAAGATATTTCTGAGTCCTGCATGGCTTTATCAGGAGTTCAGAAGGCTCCAGCCCCGACACTGCAAGGCGTGGTTGATGTTTGGGTTGTCACTGGCCATCTCCTTGGGTACAGACTCCCCTTCCTCCCCCATCCCAGTGGTATCCAGAGAGCTGAGATCCGAAATGCTCAAAACACGCTAAGAAGTAATAACACAAAAGGACAGGCTGTGGTCTCTAAATAGTTTTGTTCATCTTGCAGTAAATTCACCTTGTAATGCATCCTAGTTTACCCTTGAGCCCATCTCTGGCAGAATGCAGTAGTCTTCTGAAGTAGTTAGGATTTTTTAATTGCTGATAGCCAACTGGGAGGTTAAAATAAAAGGGAAAAGAGCAAAGGCATGAATTTAAGAGTCTTACTTTCTGTTGTGCTAGTTGCAGTTGCCATGATTTGCTTCTCCTTGGGAGCAGGGATTACCCCACTGATGTCAGCAGGAAAAGTGAGTGACAAACTGATTGCAAGCGTGTGTTGGGACAGCAGGTCAGGCAAAGAGTAACTTCATTTAGCACCTGGAGTAGGAGCTCACATTCCTAATTACAAACCGATGTTTCACAACTTGAACATCAGGAGCATGACACAGAGCTGGTTAAAGTGACAGGTTGGCAAGAAGCCTCAGCCTAACAGATGTGCCAGGCTCTGGAACTTCAGACACAGTGGGTGAATCCTACTGCTCCTGCCACAGCATCATCACAGGATATAGGTGGGCAGATTTTCTCCTGAAGAACAGTTAGATTAATAGGATGTGCATGTTTTGAAGCTGACAGCAAGAAAACAGGAGTTGTTTTCCAGAAGAAGGCTGCTGGCTCTCTTACAGCTTCACCATCCAGCAGTTTCACTAGTCAAGCTCGTTTACATTCCTGCCTGTCTTCTATTCCCTCCCAGTGAAAGTGCGACACTCCCAAACAGGCCGCTAAAAACAAGTGTCTGGTGGAGCCATGAATCCCTGAATTGGCCTGAATCCCTGTAAGGATCTGACTTAAAAACAACAGTCAAGAAAAAGGCCTTGTTCCCCTGTATTGTTTCAGGGATCTATTGACAGGGCAGTCTCACATATAGGCACAGAATCATTGCTGAAGGAGCACTGTGCTGGAGTACAAAGTACGGAAACCCAAGGACCAGGACCAAATGGTGACAGGAATTCCTTAAGGCCAAAAAGTCTTCAAAACCATGCTGATTACAGACGTGCTGCTTGAGTGCTAGACTAGACATTAATGACAGAAAAGAACTGGAAACAAACTGTTGTGAGATTTATTCTATCCAATATTATCAGTGTCATCTCCACGAACAGGATTTTCACTGCCAAGAAGAATCAAGATGCTGAGTGGTACAGGGTGAAGAAAGAAGAAGATCAGAGATAAGGGACAAGAGAAGTGAGTGGGCTTGTGTGTGTTACTGCATGTGGGAAGAAACCAGAGTCAATGATCAGCTGACTGTAGAAGATGTGTCTGGTACACAGTGATCATGTAATATTCTCTCTTTCAGTTTCAGCTGCACCTCTTTTACTCATGCTGTTGTTTTGGTTACTAAATAAATACTTCATTTGCCAGTGCAGACCAGCAGGGTTTTTCTTCTTGGCTTTAGGAATGGATTTTCCAACACTAACAGCAATTTTTTCCAAGTAAAAAACCCTTACTGATGACTCTTTCTATCTGTACAACAAACTCTTATTTGGCTTTTAATACCCAACTGTTTGGATGTTGTTTAAATTGTAAATTTATAAAGTCAAAATTTGCCAATATACCTTTTCCAATAGCCACTTTTTAAGCTTCTCCCTTAGGATGATTCAAGGACAATGTTCTAGGCTTCTCAAAAATTTGTAGATTTAATTACTACTTTCAGCAGCATAAATGCCAGTGTTTAACACTGAGCTCATATAAAATCAGATGCAGCGACTAAGTAATAAAATTTATCTTCAAAGGACTTTGAGTTAAAAACCAGCACATGCTGCTTTAAGTTTTGTATCTACAAATACAATAAACTGAAGATTTTTAGAAAAAGAGTGACTGGCATTTTAGGAAGACCAAATGCAGACCTGAGAAAGTGCTGTGCATATTTGCTCATTTCAACAGCATTTTTTAAATTCTGAGTATTTTCAGATAGTCTCATTTTCTTATCCCCAGGAGAGTTCAAATGATTGCTAGGTCCTGAAATCTTTGTATTGTAATAGCATTTTCCTCCTTGTATCTGAGTGAAATTCTTCAGCAGCAAGAATCTGTACTGGTTATTTTAATATTGCAATTATAGTACTGAAATGATAAGGACAAAATTATCAGCCAAAGTGCTGTTTGTAATTGAGATGTCTTTTCATTTCTGCCCAGGGGTCCTGTTCAACCAGAATCCCTAGGAAAAATGTGCAGTTTTCTTGACAGATGTTCATTGTGCAAAATGAGTCCTATGAAACCTTCACCAAAACTTTCTTTGGCATTTCGGCAAAATTTAAAATGTTTAATGCAGTGAATTTTTTACAAGTTCAGCTTTGAAAAATCTTCACTTCACATCCTAGTGTAACAAATGCTCTACTATCTGTTCCTTGTAACGTATATAAATACTTATCAACTGATTAAAAAATACATCAAGCCAGATGGCACAAAGAAAATGTTTCCACAGAGTTGTAATTTACAAGATAAATAGTGATTAGAGCAGCATTCATGTTGTCTAAATAGAGAGTACTTGTGTGCATTTGGAGTGTGTGTAGAATAAATGTTGAATACTCTTGGTAGGTTTACACCCTCTTGTTATGACCAAAGACCCATGCAGAGGGAATCAAATAATGACTGGTAATTTTAGAACTGTAACTGTGAGGCAAACAGAGCCGTGGGGTCAGTGAGGGAGAAAGGAACAGATTCCAGGAACTAGTAGTCACATTAGCTCAGGAAAGGTGTGTGAGCAGCTGGGAAATAGAGGAAGAATCTGTAAGTGTTTGGCAGCAGCCATCTCTGATCCTCTATAAAAACTGTTGTAAGGGAGATAAAGCTGCATTTCCAACTTACCTTGCCCCTGAGAAATCAGCCAAGTGCATTGCACTCTCTGTGGTGCTTCTGGCAGAGCTGGCACACCCTGCTTGTGCTGGTCTGTACTCCTGATGGCAGCCAGGAGGTTGTGATTGTGGGGAATGCCAGGTTTTTAAGTCTGGCACAAATGTCAATACCTTCCATAGTACCTTCTACTCAGGGAGCAAAAAGCATCCATAAACGTTTGGAGATTGAACACACAGACATCTCGGGGTCATCCTTCTCCCTGATTCATTCAAGCACCAAACCAGGATGGAAGCATGTCTAATTAGTTTGCTGAAGTTAACTTTGAAAACTTGGAAGAATAAAATCCAAATCAAGTCCGAGGCAGCACTCTGTCTCACCATCTTGCTGCGAACTGCCTTGCATAGTTGACTACGACAGTGGGAGAAAATTCCGGAAGATGTTTTTTGGAGGGGATGTAGTTGCCCTTAATGGGGGAAGTTCAGAAGTGAGACTCAGCATCAGAGCACTCCACGGCACTGCCACCTTTCTGTGCTGAGCTGTAACCCAGGTGCCTCTGCTGACTGCAAGGCAAAGAGCTTGAGAGTATGATCCTGTAAACTGTCCCCAGAGGGCTAAAACCATCCAAATATGGACTGATTTTTGGGGGTTTAATTCTGCACTGGATCATATCTGTGAAACAACATCTGTCTTCTGTATTGTAAAGTGGTATTATTGCTATATCATTTCTCTGGGATGGCTTTTAAAGCAATTTCACTGGCAAGCACTTTGCCATCTATGCAAATATAAAAATCTGCTGCAAAAGAGCTGCTATTCAAACAGAAATCTCTTCATAGCGGATCTGCAAAGAATTTTTAAAGTAAATCTACACTGCAAACCACATTCTTAATTAAAAATGGCATAATAATTTGAATGGTTGGGACAAAGGCCACAGGTTTAGGACATTAACCTGCATAATAGAGATTGATGAGCATTTTAGCATTAAACACAAGATTGTTTCTAAGGTTAGCCAGTTATTTAAAAGTTTTTGCTGTCCAGTTGAATAAGTACATTCTCATAACTACTGATTACCTTTAAGAGTTCATTAATGAGCTACAAATGTTTAAGAACTCCTGCTATGTACAAAAATGCATGTACAGAACTAAGTAAAGATCACCGAATCACAGAATATTCTGTGTTGGAAGGGATCCACAAGGATCATCAAGTGAATGGCCCATATGGAGATCAAACTCACAACCTTGGCTTTATTAGCACCATGCTCTAAGCAACTGAACTCATCTCAGGGTTGAGAAGTACAATATTTAACCGTGAGACACTGAGCCAGGTGATTCTAGAATGTCTCCTGATCTTTAAAACTAGTATTTGTAGCTATCACAGTGAATTCAAACAGAGCAGAAACCTAACTAGTAGCCAGAGACTGTCAGAAAACTCTGAAAAAATTGTGATTTTACCATCAGCCTTGTACCTCCATAGCATGCTCATGTTTCTGCCTGCTAGTGTATTTTTTTCTCCCTGAAAACTAGATTGGGGATGAAGATGGGGGATTTGAAACTTCACTGTTGAAGGCAAAAATAGCTAAAACAATACCAGAAATACAAAGCAGAGCTGGAAAGGTTACCTGACTCTTTTCCTAGGGATGCTGGTATGGGAAAGGAGGAATCCCTATCCAAAAGCCTCGCTGGCTGCAGAGTGAAGCAGCAGCTTGGTGCATTTCCCTGCATGCCCAGACATGCAGCAGCAGTGAGCCTGACAAAAACCGTGTGACAAACTTGGCAAGAGAATGGTTCCCCAAAACTCTTTTCTGTATCTGGGAGGAAAAGGAAAGAAAATGTGAAGAAGTGCTTGCATCACATGCTTGGTTTGATGCGCTTGTGTCTCACTGAGGGCCACTTACTTCTATATTGTTGTATTTATTTTTTTCTAAAGGCTAAGAGTTCTCGCAAATGTTAGCTTTGGTCTGGTCAGAAGAAGCTTTCCTTTCCCCGTGAATCCACTTACATTATATGTCCAAGCCAGAGCAATGGAATCTGTCTGCCTCAGAGCCCCAGGCTTTGAGCAGCAGCAGCGTGTGGCAGGCGACCCTCAGTTCACTTTCCCGTGCAGCTGCAGAACTGGCCACACAGCACAGCCTCCCAAAAATCTGCCTCCCACAGCTCCCGGGGGCAGTGGGATGCTCACAGCAATAAGCTACATCAGGATTAGACCTTCAGGGCTCCAATGACTTCCCCAGGGAGGAGAGATGGAAAAGGATGAGCAGCTAAATTATCGCTGGTTGCAAATTAAGGTGGAAGTTGGAAACAAAATCTTAGTGGAGAAACTCAGCTGAAGACTGGTAGTAAAAATACATCCAGCAGCCTAAAAAGATGGCCCTGGCGTGGTCCAGGAGCCTCCAAACAACAGGGATGCATCCGTGAGCGGGGGGGCCTTGGCTGCAGCAGAGGAATGAGAAGACCTGCACAGTGTTTTCACCTGCACAGACACTAAATCAAGATCTCTGCCTGGTTTACAAGGCATCTTTGGAAGAAAAAAAAAAATCTCTTTCTGCTCTTGCTGAGGAACAACAAATGACATCTGAGCTTTCCATATTTATCACAGAATATGTCACACTGATGAGTCAGCCATCTGCATCAAGGTGTCCTACTTTGGTATGCATGGCCTTTTCTCACTAAGTGTTTTCCCTAATATTTATTTAGGCACCAGCTTAATTCTCTTTGCCAAGGGATAAAACAATGGTTTTAATTAACAGCTATTTACTACACAGTTAAGCCCTTCAGAAAGAAAATTTTGAAAAAACCCAACCCAACTAACAAAAAGTCCTTAAAAGATTGTCCCCCCAAACTAAAACTAGTCTCATTGTTCATAGCTTGTAAAGGAGCAGCAAAATACAAATCTTGTGTTTCTGCAGAACAAATGCATGAGCAGAAGACACTTAAGCTTTTACTGACCTTAATGGTCAAAACACACCTGTGGCTGAAACCCAGCAAGGTGAGCTCCCACTGCTCACAGCAGGAGAGCAGGGCCAGGCACTGGGCCAAAGCAAACGAAGCACTCCTTACCCTGGAAATTTCAGAGTGGTCCCACTCTGAAACACAGCTCTGCAAAAAAAAAACCAAAAACCAAACAATCCCAAACCCAGAATCAGGACTTTCCCTCTGCTTTAAATCAAATGGGTTCTGTTTCCCTTGCTGCAAACTAAGCCTGGAACTGGAGAACCAACTTGGCACTTCACCATCAGTCATAAACATCCTGCAGCCAGAACTAAAGCATTACTTACATCTGCACGACCCCAAGGTTGTAAACTGGCCTCAGAGAGGAATGTCATATTTTCATATGTGTTTGTTCATCATTATTAACACAAGGCTAATAGAAAGTGCTGAGGGTTTCTGACATCCTATTTCATGACAGAAGCTATTTTTGGTGTTTTGCAAGGCCACATGGCTCATAGCTATACTGCTGCATCAGAAGTAAAACTTTGCTAAATTATTTTTATGAAAGTATGCTTCAAGCAGACAGTAGCAGGGACTTCATTTTGCCACTAACATCAGGAAATGTAGCATAGAATATGGAGGATCAAAACTGTTTAAGGAAGAAGATGACATTTTTAGCACTTTCCATTGGCATGTTTGTATTGGAAAGATAATGTTGCACAGAAATTACTCTAAAATTTGAAAATACATAGGCAGATAAAACTATTTCAAAGTAGACTTTTTACTATGTCTCTTTAGCACAACTGACAAAAATAAAAAATATCAAGATTCTTAATTCTGCTTCATCTGCCAGTTTCCCTTCCACAGGAAGAGATATTTCTTGATCTGGCCACTTGGCCAGCTCGGTGTCCAATAGGTTACTCCAGTTAGGAGTAAAGCACCTTTGGTGTAGTTTGGTATATTTACAAAAATGTAAGAAGCCCTGCTGCTTTGAGCACAGGATAAATCAAACAGCTGGAAACAGCATCTTCAACAGAGCTCTTTGAGCCAGCACCTTTTTGGAAGTCTTCTCCTCTGCCAGTTCTCCACAGAGCAATTCTTCACTTCATGCTCCTCACTGCCATCGAATACATCTCAAAAATCTGATGGAATTGGCCAAAGTGGCCAATGAGTGGTGGCACAGCTGCTCCCTGCCCCAGTATGAGACAGACTGCTTGGGCTGCCATAGCAGTGAGGATTTGGTGATGGCCTCACTGAGGTAACTGGGTTATTAATGCAACACATACCCTCTCCTAGCAGGCCCAGGGAGACATTCAGGAGGCTTGGGAAATGTGAATCAGTGGCGGCTTCTCACTAAATGAGATTGTCCTGCAAGCGTGGTTGCCTGTGTGGCCCCTAGTGGCAGACCAATAGTTAAACTAATTGAACAAAATCTAATATAGACACATGAAATACACTGTCAACACCTTTTAAACTCAGCCATACCTAAAGGGACTGAAAATGCTGCACAGCACAGCACAGTTGAAGAGATGCTGTTACAGGGTGCAATGTTTAAGTGTTTGTGGTGGGTTGGCCTTGGCTGGGTAACAGGTGCCCACCAAGGCCACTCTGTCACTCCCCTCCTCAACAGTGCAGGGGCAGAACATACAACAAAAGGCTCATGAAAGGGTTGGGATAAGCACAGGGAGAGGTCACTCACCAGCTTTCACCACGGACAAAACAGACTCGACTCGCAGATCCTAATTTAACTTACTGCCAATTAAATCAGAGTAGAATAATGAGAAGAATGAAACTGAAAAAGGCCTAAGGCCTTCTCTGCATGCCCCCCCTTTTGCCAGGCTCAGCTTCATTCATGGTTTCCCTATCTCCTCTCCCCCAGTGGCACAAGGGGACAGGGAATGGAGAATGCAATCAGTTCATCACATGTTGTCCCTGCTGCTCCTTTTCCCTCATGAGGGAGACTCCTCACACTCTTCCCCTTCTCCAGTGTGGGGCTCCTTCCAGTGAGACAGTCCTCCATGGGCTCCTCCAGGGTGAGTCCTTCCAGTTCTTCATGAACTGCTCCATCCTGGGTCCCCTCCACAGGGTGCAGTCCCTCAGGATCAGGCTGCTCCAGTGCTGGTCCTTTATGGCCTCACAGGTCCTGCCAGCAAACCTGCTCCAGTGTGGGCTCTTCTCTCCACGGGTCACAGGTCCTGCCAGGAGCCTGCTCCAGCACAGGCTTCCCAAGGGCTCACAGCCTCCTTCGGGCATCCCCCTGCTCCAGTGTGGGGTTCTCCAGGGGTGCAGGTGGATCTCTGCAGCCTTTGGAACTCCAGGGGCTGCAGGCACACAGCCAGCCAGTGTTTCTTTTCCTCCACCTGTCCACAGAGAGAGTTAATCCTTCTTTCCTCACTTCAGTTTGGGTGTATTAAAGAATTCCTTTTCAGTCCTATGATTAAATGTACCTTTTTTCAACTCTAACAGGTGTTATTTTACTGACTAAATGTGACTTTTCAAAAGAAATTTCTTGGCAGGGAACAGCCATTTACAATGCTCCTCTGACAAATGCAAAAATGTCAACTTTTCCCTCGGTGTGCTGCAGCTGGGGAGACATTTGCGTTCTGAGGCTGGAAGGCAGCAAGTTGTATATTAATAACTGAGAGGGAAAACGTTCAAGGAGGAGAAGGATGTCCATCAGCCTAGACAGAATATTAATGTCAGCAACCAGCACAAGGAGGGCCATTATTACTTTAATAAGATCCAAAGATTATAAAAAAAGTTTATGTTCAGTCATTTCCTGCTGCCTAAATCATTCTGGGTCCCTGGTAATTGTGTTTCAGCTGTTTCTAGCCTTCATTATTGCCTGCAGAACTCCAGAGGTTTGCCATATTCATGCAGCCTCTAGTTAATACCAAGCCACTGAGTAATGAATGGTTTTACTATTACTGTATTTCATTTCACTAACTTGCCCTTTTTATCATCATCTCTGCCAGACAACTATTCAGCTGCAATTTGAATCATAAGAAGGACCATTGCTTTCAGAACAACATTAGGTAGATACATTTTCATGGAAAATTAGAGAAAGTGCTAGATTCTACACCTGAGAGAGATAATGGGCGGATTATGGACAAAGCAGATCACCTGCATTAAATATAAATACAAATGAGAAGGAAGTAAAATACACTAAAGAAGTGTGGGGGAGTAACCAATCAGCTCACCTGTGTGTGGCTGAAGCTTTGGAGAGAAGAGTAGGAACACACCAGGAATCCAAAATCACTTTCTGAGCAATGGCTGTTTTTAGATTACAAGTCAGAACACGGTATTTGCTTTTCAGCAGCTGCCCTCAGTCACTGCTTACTCACAGCATGGTGGTATTTAAGACTGCCAGTGCAGCCAAAGCACAGACTAAGGAACTACAGGCCTGAAGAGCATCAGAATGTGTTTGATGGCCATAGACTGAATTCACTGGGTTTTACTCACCTTCCTTAGACCTTCCTGCTGTGGCAAACAGGTCGGATTGAATGCAACTGTGCATTAAATCATCCTGTAAGGCTTCTACAGGCAACCTCAAAACACAGCTGGTTTGGATTGTGTTTTTTTCTTCCCTGTCTTTTTGTTTTCCCTCAGAAGTGTTAAATATCAGGAGATGGACATGTGTGTTATTTACAGCATTTCAGCTCACTGCACATTAGAGGTGGCTCCCAGGATTTATCTCTTTCAGCAGCAGAGCAGCTGGAGAGTGACTTTTCCTGCACCTGTTATTCCACCTTTCACCTCATCTGCTCTGACCAGGGACTGCAGTGGAGAGGGGCACCCTCAAACAATCTGCTCTTTTTGTTTCCCCCTGCATCCCCACAGGGTGGTTTGGATCAACGCGCTGATCTGATGCGAAGCTAATCCACACAAGCAAAATAGCGATTTCCACAAGATCAGCTGGCAAACAGCAGCGGTGTGAGGGCACCGCTGGGCAGTGATTAGCAGGGCTACCTCTGGCAGCTCCCTGGATTTGCTGCACATCGGGTGTAACCCAATCCCAAACTGCTGGGAGAACAGAAAATCGTCCTGCTGTCGCTCCTGCAGGCACCACCACAGCAAAGTGCTGAATCTGCAGGAGATATGCAGCACTAAGAAAACACTTCTTGGGATTATCACCCTGCGTTTTCTTCGATGCAGTTTTTGTTTGTGAAAAAATGCTGTGCAGGAGGATTTTACTTACTCTAAATAATAATAATTATTATTACAGGACAACTTCCAGAACTGCCATGCTCTGTGTTGGCAAGGAAGTGAGAGACCTTGTACTCTGAGAACTGTTTAAGTCATCTGTAGTACTCCTCCTCTGGATTTCAAATATTCCCACCACCCCCTGCAGCAGGAAAAACTAAGTACTCCTGGCAGGTATAAAACCAGCCATTTCCAAAGTTAAATAAGCAGCCATCAGAAAAGTAAGCAATATTTTCCAATGGCGAATCCACAGTGGAAAGTTTGGGATGGGAAACTGGAAAATACAGAAAGTGGCTTGTAGGAAACAAACTGGGTCCATGTGTATAGTGAACTCAAGGAGGGCGGTAAGGAACTTCCTGTTTTGATTTATGAATTGGGGTCAGAGTGAGAGTGGAAATACCTTTTTGCATCACCAAAACATGAAGAAATGTGCACTTATACCCTCTACATAAAATTAGCATCTCTCTCATCACATTCATGCATAAACATACTTTAAATTAATGTCTCTAAAACAAACGGAAAGGAGTCCCACTGATTGCAAAGTGAGCCCAAGGAGATCTGACTTTTAAAAGTCTGAAGAAGACTTTAAGATTTACACTCTCTTAGCAAAACCTAATTCTAGCAGTGTTAGCTGTTCTTAATTGGAAATCTTCCTCAGATAGGAATAAAAATAAGGTTTGTAAATGGCCTTTCAGAACTCGTAGAAATATCAGTTGGTTTCCAAGAAATTCAGTGGTTCCATAGACTGAATTTTGGCTCCTACAGTATAATGAAAATTTTATTTCAGGACCCAGAAACAGAAAAAATGTAAGATTTAAAAAAAAAAAAAAAAAGTTGGATTAAGAGACAACTGGGATACCTGATTTGACTGTAAATGAGCAGATTTTTCCTATTTGAGAGAAGCGCTGCTTTTAGCCTAAGAACTGCAGATTTGGATCATGCCTGAGCTGCAGTACAGGGGTTTCTGTTGCATTCTTCTACCCTCATTTCCTCAGAAACAACATCTAATCAATGTTCTGTCCACCTGCTTAGAAAACCAGTAAATAATTTTGATGGTATTTGATAAAAAATTATTTCAGAAGTTGCTAGATTCCAACAGGCAGTCTGGAGGCTACATGGCCAGGCCATGCCAAGTCATGAGCATTTTCTTGGTCCACCAGGAACCGAGACAGAATTTGAGCTGTCCAGCAAGTCAGCAGCAGTGACAAACCTTATGAACTGCTGGTCCAGCACATGACATAGGAACAGGGAGAAGATGGACAGAGACCAAAGATGCTCTGGCATGAGCAAAGGCAGGAAATGCCAGAATAAAGGACAAATTTGAGTGGTATGGCTGGACAAGCCAAGGCCACAGGAAATCAGTCTTCCTAGATCTGCTGTTCACAAAGTAAATTTACAAATGCATTTCCTAGGCATTTGTAAGCAGGCTGATGTTATCCACCTGCTTTAAGCATCCAGGGATAACATTAAGGTAAGTGCCTATTCCATTTTACTGGACTGCTTAAATGAAAAGCAGGGAACAAATGCTTGCTGGAAGCAGAGTAACATGCTGCAACTGAGCACCAGCATTTACTGCTCTACAGGGCTCCACAGCAGCCAAGCCATGGCAGCACTGAGCATCCACTGCCCATCCAAACACTTGCCAAGATAATACCAGTCCTCTATTAACCTTTTCTCAGCCTCCACAGCAAGCTTAAAGCTGTGACCCCAGTCAAACTTACCTCCCAAGCAGAAGGAGTCCTCTGGGGCTCAGAACTGTGTGTAAGCCTCTACCATGTTCTTCTAACACAGGCTGAACAACCCCATTGCTCCTGCCTTGGTACTCAACATCGTGGTGCCCTCCCCACAGAACTGTCTCTCCAGCTCAAGTATCAGCTCTCCTTATCTTCTGTGTCCAGGTTAACTCTATTATCCCACCAAGTTCTGTCATCCTGCAAATGCTGGCAAAAAGCATTTGTCATGTTGACTTTATTTCAAACCAAGAAAAAAGACGCAAGCCCCTAGGAAGGGTTTTGCCCCTTCCACTCCCCGCACCTCCCCAGTTCACCCTGGAAGAGAATGTATAGTTCTGTACACCGAATGCTCTTTTCAGACTCAGCAGCTAAGTTCTCTACTCAAATCTCCTTCCTGTCCCAGAAAATCAAGTCCTTCACACAATTATTTTTTAATAGAGTTTTATGCAAAACCTAGCTCTTTGTGGAGGAGCACCCAGCCGTAAATACTGCATGAGGTCTCCAGGTAGTTTAGAATGAAGGTGACCTCTGCTGTGACAACATTATTCCATTGTAAGAAATCCTCAGCAGAAAGTATTCTGCTACCTCCGGAAAAAAGTTATGCTTCCGCGCTTTGAGCACAAATGGAAAAAGCTTTAGCTGGAGCAAAAGATCAGGAGGGCAAGCTGGCTGCAAGCACCTTAATAAAGTACATGTTTGCATTCCATTATGCTGCACATCGGTAGCTGAACCTTTTCAATAGTGAATACGGTCTTAAATCAAAGCCAGGCGGTCAAAGTACAATGGCTGGTCCTTAGCAGGCGTGGGTGAGGCAGAGGCACACCTTGAGGGACAACGTCACCCACGGCTCTGGCTGTCTGGGGCTTCAAGAACAACGCTGGCACAGTCGTGTGACATTCATGGGACTTCAGTGTTGTGATCTGCACTACTGCTGCCTTTGACCAGGGGCTAGCAATTTGTAGTGTCTTGAAGAAAGGTGAATTTTAAAATTTGTACTCCACACCTCACTGTGGCCACCTCTCAGTCCATCTCGAACACAACCGGGTTTGAGAAACACCCCCCTGTGGCAGTTTCAAGAAGTTGCTTAATGCAACAGTGCAATAACAACTTTCACCCTGGACACGGGGAAAGTACCTTGCTAAGACAGAAATAAAGTGTTTAATAACCCCCCCAAAACGGACACTCAGCAGACAACTTCCAGATCACTTTTAACTTCCCACAGCCATCCTACTTCACTGCACTGAACTTTCCTCTCTCCTGAACCAGTGCACCTCTCAAGAAGTACAGCCAGATCAGAACTGCATAGCTTCCCCCTAACAGTCTGTAAAAACCAGGATATATCCAGAAAAGCCTTGTCACTGCAGATTGTCAAGTCTGCTGTGATTTAGTGCATCACTTGCGAAGTGAACCTTAAACATACATTCTCATTTCAGGACAACTATGTGAAAGTATATTTTATTGACACTCTTCAAACAGTTTGTTAGAGAGAAGTAACAGTATTTAACAGGAAGAAGAAGGGGAAAAAAAGAGGATAAGAACCTGTAAAGCTGCTACCTTGCATTCAGTGTTAAAACTTGGAGGTATAAACAGAAGCCTGGAGTAAAAATATGAAGTAGATTTTCAATCCTTCAGTGCAGAAAACCAGCAACAATGGTATTTCTCTACATTAGAAGTGTTCCCATGTTCAATTCCAGATATATGTTTCTCTTCTATATATATTTCTGGTAACTTATGTACAAATAAGATGTCCAACATCTGTTCTTTAATACAAATATGTAATCTTCATGACTGAAATATTACAACAGTTTGATCAAAAGTATAGAAAAATCATTTTAGTATCTTTTTTTTTTTCAATGGCAGCGTTTAAAAAACCCCAGCCTTGAACCCAAATGACCTTAGAAGGACAAGTATTTCTTCACTGTAATAACACACTGCTCATTCAACATGCAAAGTATTATTGCATACATGAGTCACATGAATTACAACTAAGTCTGAAGGAAATGTGCTGTACAGCCCATTCTAGCAAGTGCTAGCTGTAAAGATCATACATATCACAGAAGAAAGCATAAGTACTAGTGTATTTTTAAATAAAACACTACAAACTCAAGTATTGTCCTCGCACTAAGACTTTAAGGCAATTAAGAGCTGGGAAGCTTCAGTTTGGCACAGCTGCATCAAGCTCTCCCCCTTTCGTATGAGAATTTATTTTTAGAGGGCTGCTGATGAATTGTTGCTATACATTAATACAACTCAGTATGAAGTGATAAGTCAGTAACAAAAGTTTAATATCCCCAGTTTCACCGAGCTGATCAAATTTAAGCAACAGTTTATCCACCAGCTAAGTTTTCCAGCATGGATTTCTAATTGTTATGAGAACAGAGAAAATATTCTATGTTTAACCTCTCAGCATAACTGATTTTATGACTTGAATCTGTTCTTGGGGTATTACAGAATTTAAGTCTTCCAAACAGATCTGACAGTCAAATAATATTCAGCTTTACAGAGGATAATTATTTGCAGTAAAAATACTTTGTATAAACATACACACAGTAGATCCAAGTCAACAGGCATTTCTTTATGGCTTTTTTCACTGAGGTACTGTTGTAACATCCAGCAACAGGACACAAGTGTTCTATGGTATAAACACCACATTCATAAACTGTACCACCAGCTCATGACAAGTGGCAACAGACTGTAAATCCTGCTTTGCTGCAGGATTACAGGAAAGGAATCTTCCCTGCTATGTGGAGAGTCTCAGTGCAAGCTACAGAAAGCCTTAAAGGCAACTGGCATCAATGGGGGAAAGTTAAAATGGAAGTCTTACTCCACTTAAAAGGAGAAAAAATACTCGTGGCAAATTGAAATCTCATTCCTCAAAATTAAGAGCAAACTTAATATTCCAAGGCAGCAAGGGCATGTAGCACAGCAGCCATACATTAAGACTTGAAATGTGTCATTAAGCTCTTGCATCTGACCTTTGAGTTAAGTGCATGCACAGGCTCACAGCAGCCAACCTGTGACCGTGACACACACAGACCAACAGTGACAAAGGGGAGGGGGCAAGCACACGGCTTCTGTTGGTCCAAGAGAGACAGAAAACCCCTGGTGACCATGAGTGTATTCCTCAGCTGTCAAAAGCTGATCTGTGAATGCACAGTTGGTTGCTTCTTTCACTGTTTACTTTGTGAGAGGGGGAAAATGCAAATCACAGTACTCCACTCCCAGTAAGCTTAAGGGAAAAGAGATGTTCTGTTAAGATAGCATGCTTGTTGCTATATGCATTTATCATTCCACCTTTACAGCAGAAGGCATCCTTTTGCTGTTTTTATTTTTTAAACAGAGTGGCCATATGGTTACTCCAGCCAAGACTCCCATTTTTATTACACCTATGGTAAAAATATGTTTCTGCAATAAATAGAGTGAAATGGAAGTTCAAAACATGCTCAGTTAATTATGGCAAGTAGTTCTTTCCAATCGAGGTTTTTTAACCCCCACAAACCCATTGAACAGGTTGCAGATGCTCGAGTTCCTTATTTGAAGATACAGCACAACATTCAAAACTCAGTGCTAAGCCACATACAATCCATACTGCAATCTATATACATGTTATAACATATCCCCACTTAGATCAACACATTCATCATCCCTCTTGACCAAGTCATCTTCATCTTCCAAGTCTTTCCAGGTGCTCGTGGGCAAAGCTGGTTTGACAGACTGTCTCTGCAGCAAAGCAAACGGAAACAAGGACGACAAACGGGCAGAATTTCTCAGCATGGGAACAGAATGTACATCTCCAGAAACAGCCTGACTGTGTTCTTCATCCACTTTCACCTGCAGGCTTTGCACTTCCTCCATCAAGTCCAGGATCTTGGCAGCTGTAGCTATGGTGCCACCTCCGTGGAGCTGTGCCTCAGGGATCCACCGCAGGTACCGCTGTGACCAGACTCTGATTTCGGGGCCGTCGATGCGCGGTAACAGAAGACCGTGGTAGTCGACAGGTTTGCTGTGCCAGCTATCATAGAACTCCCTGAAGTTATTAGGGGGCTCATCTGAGGAATTTATGAACTTGCCAATTCTTTTACCCAGAATGTTTTTAATTAAATGATCCGTTTCCTCCCTGAAAAATCCCCTCTTCGTGGAAGGTTTTGCCTGTGTCAGTGGCAATGAAAGTTGCCGTTGATGCTTTAAGAGGAAAGAAAAGAAAAATAGTCAGATAAATATTAATGGGACTTCAGAAAGTAGCTTTAAGAGGAAGAAAAGGTTGTATTCAGAAACTACTTGCCAGCAATAGTCACTTGAACAATATAGCAAAGCAGTGGCCATGTTTAAACCGTTATTTTTCAATACATCAAAAACTTCACGGAGTGTACTTATTGCTAGCTACTTTCCCTGCACTAACCAAAAGTAACACTGAAAAAGAAATTCTCTTTGAAAAAGCCAAATCCTTTGCATACATTCAAGTATTACAAATGTCCATGTTTAGTTAAAGCTAGTTAGAAATCAGAGAGCACTTGAATTGTAGGTTTTTATGCAGTGGCCCCTCATTCCATCTCAGATTAATGCTGTAGATCATACTGACAGTGTTGCACTTGGGAGTGCTTTGTGCAGGACAGAATTTGACCAGTAAATTACAATTGAAAGAGGCTACTTCAAACAAACATTTTTCCCTGAATTAGTGCTACTTTCCAGTAATGAAATGGTCCATCCATAATCCTCCATACCCCAGACATTTTTTTGCTGTTATTGGTCTCCCTCCCACTCCAAGTGCAGACACACACTCTGGTTACACTCAGACAAAATCAGGGAGGCAATTACAAACCTGCAACGTATTTCAGTTAGGTACTCCATGGAACAACTAAATGAACTCCCTTCAAACACGTCAGTGCAACGTGCCTGAACATTAAATCTCATGACATACCACTATACTTGCACAGAAGTATGAAGAAAAAGAATCCCTAACTTCATGGCTATGAATAGTTACTGTAAAACACTTATTTTCAACTGAGGCGGCTGCAAATTTGGTTCTTAAAATCCAAGTGGGTCTGAGGTGCACATGCATTTTGTCAATCAAAAAACGTCTGCACCAATACTTTCACTGTGAGTACACTTGAAATAAGAGATGTGCAAAATTTTTCTAGAACTAAAAAAAAATAGTTTAGTTTAGCAGCACATATCTTACTTTGAATCGTGTAGTCTTCCGTTGACTTTTATCTGGTTTTGGTTTCTCTGCATAAAGAGGGTTGTTCAGAAAAGCCTGGGCCTTGGGGTCAAACTGCACAGACCAGTCCCACACAGTCAGGAATCTGAAAGGACCACTTTGTGTCTTGAGGCTTTCCCCACTCTGCCAAAACAAACAGGTCACATTTAATACTGCTAGAAGGGAATTCTGACCAAGTTAAGGTGAAATTAAGAAACTGGCTTTTCAGAAAAAAAGGCCACGGAGCTGCAACAACACTTGTGCTTTCTATGTGTTCAATAACTGAACAACAACAGTGCAATTAAACTTTCACAGATGAAAATAAGGTTAAATAATCTCAGGAAAAAAAAATGTTTTTAAACTTGGACAGGAGACAGACACTTGGATTCCTCAAACACAGGGGGCATATTAGGATTCCAAATGACAAAAGTTAACCACAGTCACACTGTGCTACTGGCCTAGATTTTATGATCAATGATTTATTTGTATGAAAGACAGCAATCTTCACTTTTTCCTTTAGTCTCTGTGCAGCTTTGCAGAGTATATTCCCATTGCTCCTAGTTTCTTCAGATAGAGAATAGGATGAACCAAATATAAATCAACATTCAGGAGATGCTGATTTTGGAATACAACAGAATATACTGTACAAGAATTTTGTAGATACCTTCTTCTAGGACAGCTGGATATTCCTCGTAGGTTAAGGAGCTCCAACTTCAATGAAACAATTCAATTCAATTAAACATGAAAACACAGCCACTCATTACAGGTTATGTATTCCTTCTCTCATCATAAACTCCTAAGTCCTGAACTTGACTCCTTTTAGCCAAAATTGCACTTGTTCACCCTTCAAGGCACTTCAATGAGTAAGGAAAAAGGTGCTGTTGGGAATTAGCTTTCTTTGAGTGTTCCTTGTTTGTTGGTCAAACTCATTTCCAAACACACTGCATCCACAAAATACCAAACCCTTACCTTATTAGTGTCTCTTTGATGTTGAGAGTTGAAGAAGAAAGTGCTAAAAATAGGCACATAGAGGCTGTCTGACAAGACAGTTAAGTAAGTTTCTGTGAACTCAAATGCTGGAGGATACTGTTGTACCAGCTGCCAAACACAATTTAGCAGGAGCAGAAAAACAGGAGCCTAAGTAAATAAAATATTTCATCAGTTTCAAAAAAAGTTAAAATTGTTCCACCATGCAGACTATTTATTTTATAGTATTTAGTGTCTCCAAACACAAATCTTAACGCAAGAAGCCTGATTAACTACAGAACTGCTGCATATATATTTGGCTGAACTTTGAAAAAGTATTATCTGAGCTATCCTTGGCCAATTACTGACAGAAGAGATGAGCACTTTCTACTCTGAATTTGAAAGTTGCCACCACGCAGCCTTTTAAGGGTGGCAAAGCAAAACTAGTTTATAGCAATTCTTGATCAGAATTAGTCAGTTTACACCTATTATTTCCATTCTGTACAGCAATCTGGTTTAGTCCCAAAGCAAGACAGTATAAAGCTGATCTCTAGATGTGACAGGAATACGCAAATAACTTGGGTTATTTCTATGGATGCTACTACCATTTAACAGTTTTCAAGGGCACAACATACGGGACTTAAAAAAGACTCAAAGACTGGGAAATTTTACATTTGTTCTCTTTAATAATAAAGACACTGCTGACCTCTAAACAGCAAAAACAATGATACTGTACAACCATCAATCCACAAAAGATCCTCAGCGTAACTGGAACTTCTGGACTAAAAGCTAAATCCCTCCTCATGCTGAGTAAGCTTGTAAATAGTAAGTAAGGAAAGAAATGTAAAAAATCATACCTCCTCTTTTTCACTTTTATGTAAGTGGTTACAACGATCCAAAAAGCAATGTCCTCCAATCACCCATTCCTTCTGAATAAGGCTCTGAAACCCTGACTTTGTTCTGCTGTATGAATCCATCATCACTTGAACCAGACTCGAGATTACACAGCATAGATCAGTAGCACTCTCTTCTACAAAGGATAACAGAAACCATTTTCTTTACTGAGCCATTCCTCAAACTTTGCGTAAGAAAGCAAAGCCTTGCCACGTTCACATAAACAAAATCCTATTTCAGGATCAGAGCAGCACAGAAATTTTTTGCAAGTCAGAGAGAAGTTAATCCATGATTCCAAATACAAGGTTACTTACATGCTTATCCTAGGAAAATATTTTGACAATAAAACGTGCAAGCCCCAACCTTTACCACTGTAACTTGTCTGTGCCCTTCAGTCCCCCACAAAGCACACACTGCCCTCAGCCCCTCACCCTCCCTATCCTCCATGCCTCTTTTCACAAGGTGTGAAACTACCTCCTCATGCAACACACATTCTTCACCTTTCCAGAAGGTGCCTCCAGAAAACACCTCTTTCTTGTGCTAGGTTTCTCAAATGGCAATTTATGGGAAAAACCCAATTAAATTACCAATCCAAGAATCACTTAATGGTTAACATTAGGTTTGGTTTTCCATGTGATTACTCAGTCTAGGAAGATAAACTGCTCAACATGTTAACAGTAAGCATATTCTTCCATGTATTTTTAATAAAGAAGCTACAGAATATCCAGTGTGTATCTAGAAAATATAAAGGTTATTTTGCAAAGTTTTCGTATTACTGGTCCTTTGTGTAGATATGGTTCCCCTTCCCCTTAAAGTACAGTAAAAGGTCTAGGAGACCTTAAATAAAATAAACTGGGAAACAGGCATGTTACCTCTTCTTTAAGCATGACTCTCCTGACAATTTATCAGCAGCTTTCCTTGTTCATATTCTATCTTAGCCTGGAACTGTGCTTACCATATTTTTTTTAACTACAGGAAGCATTTCCAGGAGTGTGAGAGATTTATGTGCTTTACTCTTACTTGAGTACTGTATGAATTTTAGCAAGTCTCTACCATAATTATAAACTTACAGCTTAAACTACTTCAAAATGATTTATAAAAAACAATACATAGGACTATCTCATTAAATACTTACCTATGAGGAGAACATTTGTATGCTGTACTTCCAGACACTCAGCAACCTCTATTGCTTTCTTCAAGACTCTCCTGTTTTGGTACAGGAAAAGTTGAGTGAAGTTTCTTATATTAGTTTCCCTCTAGACAGGGTTAGAATGCCATACTTGAAACTTGTCTAGTTCTTTAAAACACAAAACCCATGCTCAGTTTGTGTAAATGAAGAACTGTTGAGCTTCAAGAACATTTTATTTGGCCATTAACCATGCATTTTCAGTTGCTATAATACAATACTTCATTCTGGATCAACAGCAGCCTTTTAACACTGAAGTGTTAAAATTGCTAAGAACCAGATCTTTTTCCTGGAAACAGTCAACATCACCACATTTATGTTCTAACGTACAACATTCTGCATTTCTTCCAAAATCTGGTTTTAAGAGGCAGAGGGAAGGATGAGCAATCAGCTCTTGCAAACACTCAGACAAAATTTATTCAGAGAACATTATAACACAAGGAAGACTGAAGTAGAATTACAGATCACATAAAACCAGATGTAACACTGTTGGTTTCTAGATCTAAATCTTCATAAAGTTAGTTATTTTTTGCAAAAGCCTGCACACAAATAAGGATTTTTGCAATAGCTTAGGTCACTAATAGAAGCTGACAGTTTACTTCTTAAATATGGAGTTGTCAGATTCTTTGTTCTATCATCTAGAACATGTGAGAAGGCATTCCTACTAACTGCAAGAGCCAAGAGCAGGCTGATCCAGGAACCAACTGGATCCAAGTATGGAAATGACCAGTCTCAAAACAACCTAAGGACAGCAACCTGGCCTGGCTTTTACTTTTAACTACTTGTGATCTTGGTTATGTCAATGAATTTCTCAACATATGGTCTTCACTAGAACCTTTCAATAAATGCATGCATTTAAATTCTGGATTAATGAGTTAATAACTATCAATATTTATTAATTGTTATTGAGACTAGAAGGGACTGGAGCTGACTCCAGTAATTACCTCATGGTAATTAGCTGATCACAGAATAAACTGACAGACAAAAGAGCTAGCACAAAGTAACACTGCAAACAAAACTCCTCAACATTCCACTACAACAAGCCTTAAGTTAGCCAACACCATTCTAACACTTACTCTGGACTGCTGACAGAAGAAAAGAGAACTTAAGGAACAATCAGCACAGAAGGGGGACAAAACTGAGAAGAAATGTCATTTTATCAGTCTTTGGTGGGCTAACATCTTGAACACTGCAGTTCATCTCATCCTAAAGGACATTACAGAAGTAGAGAGTACAGAGAAGAATGGCAAGGCCAGTCAAAGACAAAGAAGAGTTTCATGCAAGAAACGAACAGGATTACTGAGTGTAGAAAGAAGGCAACAGTGCAGGACAGAAATTAGTGGATCTATATATTTAATAGGCTTTCTGGAAGAGCTGTAATTGGAATGATCTGCTACTTCTCACATCCTTTAAAGTGGAAGGCTTAACACAAGTCTGCACTGTTAAAAACACTGCCTCAAGTTGTAGAAATAAGATATATAAATGGGACCATAAGCCTGTCGTAATTTTTTTCCTACAGGCAGTAAAGAATGTCATTCAATTTCAAGAAACTGGCCAGAAAACCCACTACAAATGCATTTACCAACAATTTGAAACACAGAAAGCTGAAGATAGAGCAAACCTGATTATTTCTAGCCAGTTTGTGCTCTCCAATAATGAAAACCATTTCACATCAGTAGCCCAGAAGTCTGTACTGTTATCTGCAAAAAGAGAAAAACAAAAAATTGGTTTTTCACACATACATAGTGATAATTAACAGCCGTCCATTGTATTCCCCTTCAATTATGAACCGGTACAAAACAACCAATACTAATGAGTCAGCAAATCTTCATCACTATTAAAGCTGACACCTTATAACTAAATAAGGAAGTGAAGTAGTCCTACAAACACCAGCAGAGTTTTATAGCACCACAGCCTTTTAGAAAAAGTATGTTGAAGGTTTATGGCAATCAAACCAGATAAATAAATCTGTTGACAAAATGGAAAAGGAATAAAAAAGTTTAATCAAAGATGATGATCTACATAAAGCTTAACATAAAGAGGCTGGGTTTTGAAAATCATTACCATCACAGCCAGAAACATCAATGGCTTTTAGAAGTAGGTTATAAAAATTTATGGAATGTAAGAGACTACCTGAAAAACGTTTTAAACAGTTTTTAGTGCAACTAAAAAAAGGCTTTAAAATACAGAAACAGGGAGACCAAGTTCAATACCACAATTTCATTAAACTCTTATGTATTTCACTTATGTAGGTTTTTTTAAATGCCATCTAAGTCTCCATTGCTTTTATTTCTATCAAAGCCAGTCAACAGACATTGGAAAGCTTTCACAAGCTGATACAGTAAATTAAAACCAGAATAGATTACATTTCCTGCATGAGACAAACCTTGAAGGCCAAGGCCTACGAACAGTTCTGCTAGTGAGAAACCAGATACACACACTTCCCTCCTCCCCCACCCTTTCCATGATAGCTTCAGTTCCACACGTTTCTGTGTAACTGCTCACCTCCTGGAGCCTCTCTCCATACACTTCAGTGTTCAATTTCAGCACACATACACACACATCTGTCTCTGCTGCATCTTTCACCTACACCTCAAATGCACAAGCATATACAGGTTTTGTTCCTGTAGCTGTTCTGCCTCTGTGCCTCTGCCCCTCATCCTGCTCTTTACACATTTAAATTCCTCTCCCAATTTCTTTCACCCTGGCCATAGAAACTAGTTCTCCACAAAAGCGTTAGAATGCATCTACAAAACTCTGTTCCATTAGACGTAGTTTTCACCAAATCCTACCACCCTCACATAAAGAATTTTTTCCTAATACCTGATATAAACCCACCCATTCTCCCCTGTCCTATCATTTCATGCTCCTGTCTGAAGTTCTTCTCCATTTCTCTTGAAGCCCTTTTAGGCACTGGAAGGTGCTATATGGTCTCCCTGAAGCCTTCCCTTTTCCAGGCTGAACAACCCCAGCTCTCTCAGCCTTTCCTCACAGGAGAGGTATTCTATCCCCTGGTATCTTGGTGGCCTTCACTGGGCTCACTCCAGCAGGTCCCTGTCCTTCCTGTGCAGAGACCCCAGGGCTGGTGCAGGGCTCCAGGGGGGTCTCAGCAGAGCAGAGCAGAGGGGCAGAATCCCCTCCCTCCCCTGCTGCCCACGGGGCTCTGGGTGCAGCCCAGGACACGTTTGGCTCTCTGGGCTGTGAGTCCATGGCCAGGATAAGCTGCCTAGACCACATTAATGAGGCATGTACAGGACAAAAGTAACAGCTGATGTGTTCAGACTTTTAAAAGATGGTAATAAGGTAGTAAATTTCTTTAAGATCTTATTACTTCTGCAAAAGGTTACCTGAATGTTTTTCTCAGACTGCAAGTGCATAATGCTATACTCAGTGAGGTAAAGTCTACTATCAAACCCTATTCAAAAAGCTGCAAGAACAAGACACTTACTGGATTCCAGTTTTAACACATTCCCCTTTCCATCAATATAAGTCAATGATACAATTACTTCATCAAAACAGACAGTATTTCCTGAGAGAGAGGTTAAATGACTTAAATTCAAGCTTTGGCCTTTTTCCTACAGAAGGTGAGTTACCAGAAACCACATAAAAAGATAAGTAACTATTTTTAGCTCTTAAGATTCACTGTGGATTTGACAGTGTATTCTAGACAAAATCCTCAATGTGAAACTCTAATATCTCAAAAGTGGAGTGGACCCTTTCTCATCTCAGGAGATGAGGTTGATGTGTTTCATGACAGCAAAACAGTTGGAAAGTCTCAGAAGAAAGAAGTCTGAAAGCCTAGAGCATACTTTCCCATGGCTCCCATTTTATCGCTTTCTGAAGGACAGAATTTAGGCAGCTTCATATGTTTTGAGATGTGACTAGTGTGTAACAACACCTAGAGCAAAAATAAATTAGCATTTAGTCTGCACTCTCCACAGAGCACAAAGGCTAAAAGGTTGACCACAGAAGACTGAAAAATCTTCCCCACAAACTTCACTCCAGCTAGTGTATACCAACTAACACTTAGGACTCCACTCCCTTTAAAAGTAATTTTCAGATACTGTGACAGCTTAGCAAGAGGTGGTTAAGTCGAAGAACTACAAACCTCCATTCACATCCCAGACATAAGCACAGTCTTCAGTTACATGTTTTAAAAACTGCTTTTAACCACCCTCAAAATGAAGACACCAATCAAGAGAGTTACCGCACTCATGAGACACAGCACATCATTGTTATGCTTTGCTTTAAAGTCTGACTTACCTATCAAAAACAGCTGTTTAAATCTTGTGTATGCAGTCTGGATATCTTGCAGAGATGGAAGGCTGCTTGACAAGTCGTCCATCTTCAGGAGCTCATAGGGAGGTTTGCTAATTGTCTTATAGATTCTAAATCAAACCATCAAGAGATTAAAGCCTTCTGCTTCACAAGTCAAATAATGCACCAACTATTACCACTGAAGACAAAGTTAACAGGCATGATTTATGAAAGAGCTGTAATACCAGAAGACAGACACTCTAGAAAGCTAATGGCCTCCATGCATTTTTAAGTACTGTCTGGAAGCTTGCCTGCAGGCTCATAACAAGATTTGATGCTTTTAACCATTACACTAATAAAATTATATTTGTGCCTCAGTTATGAATATTACAAGCACTACTTGTTTTTTCTACTGTTTCTTTAGTATTTTCTTCACACGACACACCAAAATCACTTTACTAGGGGGCTGCTAGAAGCGTATCCAGAAAGAAGAGATGGATAGAAACACCCAAACCTCCCAGCAGAAGCTTACAATTTCTCTTGACTTTTGCCAACCAGATTCTGATACCTAGCTGCCAGGTCTTCTAATGAAACACATGACTAAAGGAAATTATCTGGATTCAAACAAGACAATATATCTTGCACTTCCCTATACATCTACTATTTTTTTTCCCTTGAAGGAAAGGAAAAAATACCAGGTCGGATGAAGTTTTGGTTTGGAGCCAGCACATCCCCTCTCATTCAGGTTCCAGAGCTCAGGAACTACCTCTGCTGTCACACTGGCCTCTTATTGTCAAGACCTGGGAAAAGCTGCTCTAGCTCATACTTCAGAAGTGAGGCCTTGTGGGCACTTTTCCAGGCAGGACAGAGTGCTTTGCTTCCTGTAGGCTGTAGCACAGAGACATGCTTTAGGTGAGAACTACAGGGGTCCACATCAGAAACACAGGTTACCAGACCTCCTGGAAGATGCATCAGATCAGAGAGGTGAGGAAAAGCAATTGCTGGCCAAATACAAATACTTCTTCCAAATGAAGCAGTAAAGAATTTGTGCTGGAAGATCAGGCTCTGAACAGCTTTTTTTTAAAAACATAAACTGCTAATTGTAAACATCTGCTCTGTGCCTGAGTTCAGACTATTACTATAATGGTACTTTAACACACCCTGATGGCCAATTTGTGGATATATTTCAGACTCCAGTGATTAAGCACCAGTACTGCACAGCAAAGAAAACCAGCAACACTGCCCCAAGTTCAAATGGCCACAGAGAAGGCATCAAAATATCAGAGGATACCTTGTTACAGCTTACTACTAGTTTTATTTACTTTCACATAACGAAATAGTATTAAAGACAGTTCTAAATCATGTAATCTTCCCCATTTTAGAGTAGAAATATTACAGAACCTGCAGGAAGAGCCACAAGCTTATCCTATGCAAGTATAATTAATTTTATAAACAAAAGCAGTTTCAAGAGCCCAATCAAGCTGTTTTCTGTTAGTTCTGTGTGATTAACAGGCTCTCCATCTATGAGGAGCAAGGAGGCAATATTTAATGTACAGATTATACATAAGTCTGATCTAGCAGGTGTCTGAGAGAAGTTCTGTCCACGACACAGAACAGCTTAAAAAAAAGCTAAAAGTAAATGGCAGAAAGTCATTGCCATAACAGTCAGGCAGCTGTGCTCCTTCCTTTAAGTTAAACTGGTCATTTTTCAAACTGCTGAACTAATTCAGCTCACTACCCATCTGAAAAAGTGCTGTCCGCCTTCACATCTGAAAGCTGCAGTAGTGAACTGTCTCAGACATTTTAGATCACATTATCTCAAGTTATTTAAGAACATGAACCTAGTTCTCAGAAGATGGCAGAGTCTTAAAAGCTCAGTTTGCAAATCCACGTTTAGAGATGGAGTCTAGATTTCTTACTTGCAAAACAATTAAGCCCATTAAACCCTACAGGCTTTGCTGCTGCTTTACCTAAGTAACACACCACAGTTTGTACAGATTCCGCAGACATATATCTGTGTGTATTTCCACAGAAGAAGCCTTCAGTGAAGTTCCAGCCCTGCACAAGTGACCAATGCCATTAGGTCAAGGGCTTAAACACATTCCACTACAGAAAACTACTTTCAGATATAGAACTTGTTTCCTGATATGTGAAAGCTTAAAAGATATAGCATATATGGAAAAAGAGAAGCAAGGTCCATACCAAGCAAAGTGTTGTGGACAGAATAGCTATTACTGACCCATCCAAGAAGGCTTTTTGCATTTGTGAAGTGCTGTCATCCTGTTCTTTGGGAAATGCAGACATTTTGAGGAGAGCAGCACCATTATGGCAAGACCAACACCAAATCTGCAGAAAGACATTTACCAGGTGAAAAAAATTTGTAAATTGTCCTATACAAGGTATTTGCTTAAGTGATTTGAGTGGTTTCAAAATTTCTCTGTGCTTTTGCTTCACTGAATTTTTAGTGTATTTATTAATACCATCAATAGAAGCAAACTCCTACACCTGCACCAAAATTACATGCCTGAGTACACTATGTTACCACTTGCAACTTTTAAGTTAGGCTTTACACAGGCACAGGGAAATAAAAAATGTCAGATTGTGTCAAAACACTACTTTCTCAACTTCCCTCACAGGTAAAAAAAAATTGATCAGAAAGTCTTTGGCCAAATTATGTCAGAATATATGCCACAGCAAGACAGAACTTGTAAGTAACTTATATATATACATTATCCATCAGTTTCTCCACACAGATGGTAGGTTTTTCTTATAGTTCAGCCTTGAGATAACTCACAATAGATGCACTGACATTTTTCCATATGAACTATGTATAAAGAGTAATCTAGGCAAATCAAATAAAGTATTATACACTCCAAAGCAGAATCAGATTTCATGGTCACAGGTATTCTTTGTGGCAAATCAGTCCTCAAAGCTTCTTACTTCTCTTTACACATAGTTTCTCATTCATACCTACTCCTTGAAGCTCTCAAGATGATCTGTAAACTTGCATTGAAACAGGGAGTAAGAATCATTTTTATCAGGAATATTGCACAAATGAAATCAGGAAGTTGAAGTTTAGCTACCAATTTACAGTAACCAAGAGGTGCACCTCAGAAGGATGCAGAAACCTCACAATCATGAAGAGTGGGAAAAATTACTGTCCTTCGATTGCCTTCTGAAACCAATTTAATATGGTCCAGCTATCTTGACATGAGCTTCACAGAAACAGTTTGGAAATAATTAGAAGAGTTCTACAAGGCCTGTGAACAGTGGACAGCTACAGATGTTGTCATCTATCTGGACATCCATAAGGCCTTTAACATGATTACCCACAACATCCTTCTCACAAAATTTGGAAGATACAGACTTGACGCATGGACTGTTCAGGGATGAGGAAATGGTTAAATGGTCACATCCAGAGAGTAGTGGTCAACGTCTCAATGTCCAGATGGAGATCAGTAATGAGTGGTGTCCCTCGGGGGCCTGTACTAGGACCAGGACTATTTAACACCTTCATCAGTGAAACAGTCAGTAAGGTCAAGTGCACCCTCAGCAAATTTCCAGACAATACCAAGCTGTGAGGTGTGTTTGACACACCTGAAGGACAGAATGCCATCCAGAGGGACCTGGACAAGCTCAAGGAGTGCTCCATGGGAACATGATGAGGTTTAACAAGGCCAAGTGCTGGTGCTGCAGCTGGGTCAGGGCAGCCCCTGGTACAGCACAGGCTGGGCATGAACAGACCGAGAGCAGCCCTGGCCAGCAGGACTTGGGGTGCTGGGGGTGAGAGGCTGGACAGGCCTCGGCCATGGACTCACAGCCCAGAGAGCCAAACGTGTCCTGGGCTGCAGCCAGAGCCCCGTGGGCAGCAGGGGAGGGAGGGGATTCTGCCCCTCTGCTCTGCTCTGCTGAGACCCCCCTGGAGCCCTGCATCAGCCCTGGGGTCCCTGCATGGGAAGGACAAGGACCTGCTGGAGTGAGTGCAGAGGAGAGACATGAAGATGGTCATAGGGCTGGAATGCCTCTCCTGTGAGGATACACTGAAGAGCTGGGGTTGCTCAGCCTGGAGAAGGCTTTGGGGAGACCTTTTTGTGGCATTTCATTACTTAAAGGGGGCCTAGAAGAAACATGGGGAAAAACTTTTTAATAGGTCTTGCTGTGATATGACAAGGGGTAATGGTTTGAAACTAGAAGAGGGTAGATTTAGAACTATGAATGAGGAAGAAAGTTTTTACAAGGAGGGTGCTGGAATACTGGATGGACCAGGTTGCCCAGAAAGGTGGTAGATACCCCAGAAACATTCAAGACCAGGTTGGACAGGGCTCTGTGCAACCTGATCGAGGAGAAGATGCTTCTTTCCATTCCAGAAGGGGATTAGACTAGATGATGTTTAAAGTTCCAAACTATTCTACAATCTGGTGAGTGCAAGATGGAATAAAAAACCCCAAACACTTCTGTTTCTATGTAAGAACCAGTGTAATAGGTCTCTGACTCTCCGAGAAAAACTGAACCCAACTTTGACCTTTAGGCAGGACAGTACAGTATTATCTTCTCCATGGACAAATATATTTAAAAGCATGAAAAAAATAAACATGGTTTTCCTTGGCAAATATAATGGGCATACAGCAACTAAGGGTAAGACCTCACAAGTGAGATTACTTTGCTGCTACTTGTTTCAATCTTCTCTGTCTTACTGGTTCTTGAACTACAAGGCAGGAAGCCAAACCCTGCTTGCTACAGGGTGCAAACTAGTATATTTAACTTCATTTTCTGTTGGACTGGTAGAACTAGTTTTTCAGTTGGGCTACTTGACTTTGTAAAAACGCTGTATCATCACAGCCACAGCACTTACCAGAACCCAAGCCAGGTAACTGGAGGTGTTCAGCTACACCTAACATGCACCATCTTCACTTCAATATCCAAATGGCATTTCAAGGCCTACATCTTGCCCCAGATGCCACTCAGGACAGTCTCGTGAAAAACAGGCTGGTGGACAGACAGGCTAGTAGTGTATGTAGACTATAGGACATTAGTAAATGGGAACTGTGAACAGTAAATACACATTTTGCTGTTATGTTATGTGTATGTTATATATATATATGTTTTGCTACATATTACACTGTTCAGTGAAATACAGAATGTATCAAGCACCTCTCCTTCCAACATCTGCTTCCCTTCTGTAGATGACCAGGTAGACATTTAAGCTGTTAAAAACAAGTTCTGAAAACAATATGCAGTAACATCTGCAATATTCACTGAAATTTTGCCATCTCAGTAAGAGTCTTACCCTCAGCCATGCACATGTACTTACAGGAATGCCTCTGCCTTCGTACTTCAAAATACTCTCTTCAGAAATGCATATGGGAACAACAAAATACAAAGGCAGCCTAAGATAACAAAGAAGAGTTTCTTGGTCTCAAAAACTGAACCATTTCCAAGCTCCTTTTAATGATGGTGAGTGTTCCAGCTCAAACTCTAATTATATATTTACTCTGCTACAATAATCTTTTCTAGTAGATAATTATTTGTCCTCAAAGCTGTCCCTTTATTTTCAGCTGAGTAAGGTTGCTTCCCAACCTTGAGGTCAATTTTCATTGCAACAATCCCCCTGCCTTTGCAAAGGTCCAATTAATTGTAACCTCTTAGACTGATTGCTAAGACCACCTTGGTTCTCTCATGCTTTGTTGTTTCAAAAGATACCCTTGCAGTATTAAATGACTAGTTAGGTATCCATGCCTGTTAAGCAGTTCACATCCTAATTCAAGAATATCACTTAATACATCAAGGATTTCCAGCATCAGCCACTATTTATATTCAAGGCCCAGAGAAGCAACGAAGGTAAGTACTTACACTCAGTTTGGGTCTCCCAAGACAGAGTTCTAGAATAAATAGTTAAGACTTTGAAATACTAGTTTCCAAGGTCTGTGAAACCTTTCAAGATTTCACTACGAAACAACAGTAGAAGTATACAAATCCTTGTATGCATCCTAGAGGGCTCACCAATAAATGCTACTCAGCTAAACCGGTGGCCAACCTCAGCTAAACTTAGCTAACCTTCTCCTAAAGGCAACACAACATAACTTTCACCAGCACATTCTGCAGATTTACTTTAAACTAGTTAGTCTTTTCCCACTTAGCACCCCCCCAACTAAAACAGTGGAAAATCTCCAGTGCACATAACTTGAAATTTTATCAGAGTAAAGGTACAGGACTGAGAAAGTGTCATCCTAAAGAGTATGACAGAAGTGTAGCTCCCAGACCTACATATTTTCTGTTCTCCACTCCTAGACATACTCAAAGCTTGATTTGACCAAGGTCCTAAGTACTCAGAACCTAATGTTGAAGTTAACACTGCGTGAGCCAGGGGTTGTGCAGAATCACCTCCTGAGATTACAAACCAAACTATTCCATAAATAAAAATGGAATCCAGATCCTAAAAAAAAGTCCTAAACAACTTATAATCCCCAGCATCAAAGGTAGCACTGATTCTCTCAAGTCCAAAGTCCACTATTAACAAGGGCAAGCTTACTTTTCAGAGACTCTGTAGCCTTCATTGGTGGTCACTGCTTTGTATTTCACATTCCCTTTGGTTCGCTCCAACTCATCACGCCAGTCCTCCAGTGTCTCAAACATCACAGTTTGGTTTCTCCCATCTGTCAGACACCAGCAATATTACATTAGCAGGAACTCTAAACACAAAAGCATTCCTAAGTAAACCTTTTAGTTGCCATTAAGGTAAGCAAGCAGAACCTCTTGTGTACAGAAAGCCTCGAGTCAAAGATAAAAAGCCTTTGTACACCACACTGCCTCTCTCTGATCTTTAACAACAGCAAATACTGCTGTGACTAATAACTTCAGGAACAGTTTCTCCTGCAGAAACTAATTAGTTGTTACAGAACTTCCATACAGCTGGGACTGTCCACACATGCAGCCTAAAATCCAGGATACTGTGCAGCAAGTATCATTTTATACTAATGCAGCTGACTGGTATCTAATACTGTAGTTTAAATGCAGAATTAACAATCATACCAAAAACTTTTCTACAAAATTTTCAGACACTGTATTTCATTTAAAGTTCATTCTTTTATCATGAATAGTTTTGCATTGAATAGAACATCTCAGGCACTCAGTAAGAGCAGAAAATTAATTACAGCAGTTCAGTCTCAATACTTTCAAGTGAGAATCTTCCCTGTAATTCTACTTAGCCAACTCAGAAACAGTTAAGGCAGCAGCTTGATTTAGTCTCAAATCTTGCATAATAACCATATAATTTATGGAGTAATGTCAATTGTTTCAAGCACACATCCTAATTAAGTAACATTCTACAACTTCAGCTAACACTGAAATACCAAACAGAACTGTAATTTCCATGGAAGATACAATGGCAACTTGAAACTTCCCACTGTAGGAAGATAAGGTAGATGAAAAATTTACAGCTCAGAACAGAACATTACTGATGAGCTCTTGGAGACAAGATTTTAGAGGTATCAGACTGTAACAGGCATAAAAAACAATTTCTACAGTCTAGTTGGCTTATCCTGTGGACGCTGATAGCTGCTTGCAGAGATGTTTTCCAGCATTCTGATGGTGTCTGTCAGAAAGTCCTTGCTTTCTCACAATGTTATCCATAAACAGAGAGTTTTTATAACCTATTTTACAGGTGTTTTGATACTGATGAAGAATGTTTTCAAATGGGTGTTGTAGGGTTTCACCAATCACGTCTGAGAGGTGGATGATCAATGACCACTGGCCCTATGCCATTCAAGCAAACTAAGAGATACAAACGAGTCTGTAAATTAATAAATAATTCCATTCTTTCCTGAACAAAGTCTATGTCGTTTGTCTGCCGTTCCCAGGACAACAGCGACATTATCCTATAATAATTTTATGAAGAAAGACACCTGGCCACTTACTACTGAAAACAGCTACTAAAATATGAAAGAATTGTGGGATGAGCACTTCGATGTTGCTTTAAAGAGCAGGCTTCTCCCACATTGGCTCAGTCTCTGCCTGGAAAAGCCTGCAGTGTTTCCACTGTTCGTAGCTGAAACAGAGCACTGGTTACAGGTGAAGCCAGCAGGAACTACCTGAGCCAGCAATCTGCCCTGGCAGCAAACAGACAATGTGCTCCTGGGCTGGATGAGAGGCAGTTATGCACAAGCTGAACTACAGCAAATCCCACTTACACATAACAATAACATTTTTCACTATAAGGAGGGTGAAACTGACTGTATAGAAAGGCTGTGTAGTCTCAACACTTGGAGATGTTCAAAACCCAACTGGACATGACTAAGCTTGATGCAGTTAGCCCTACTCTGAAGAGGGGCATATGGACAGGAACATGACTAGATAATCTCCAGAGGTTTCTTCTAACCTCAATGATCCTGGAATTCCTTGACATATTTTGGTGTTTGATTAATACCTTGTGTACATCAAAACCTCCCTCTGTAAAAGGACGAGGTGTTGGTGGTGCACTAAGTATCAGGTTCCTGATTCAAAACAGTACTACTATTTCAGCTAAAGTCTGAATTATGGAATGGTAGAAAGTGCACTGACAATTTTTTATCTTGAATTTTGCAGCTTAATGTATTATTCGGCCAAGTTTGATCAAATGGGAAGATTATGTAACAAGCCAGATATAAGAGGAAGTCAGATGCCTTGCGAACCTATGCTTTTTTTTGCAACTGCCAGGAAGAAGCATACTGCTTGCAAATAACAGCAAAAAGGGAAACACTTTCTGATATGATGCCACTGCAAATACAGTAATTTCAGGATTAAGAGCAGGAAGTCTGGTTCACAGCACTAATACAGAAAAACCACATTGATAAAAGAAGCAAGGTATCTTCTAGATGAACAACATGAAAAGCATTTGCACATTTTAGTCACAGTAAGTTTTCAGTCCAGGGGTGCTACTCCTGCTTGGAAAACTACTGTTCAACTTCCTGAAGGACACAGAAACCAAAAGGAGACAATTTAGAGATCTTTAGCAACATACCTAACAATGTACAACAAAAAAAAATAATCTTTTGAGGCTACCTGCAGGCAGGACAGAGCCATAAGCCAAGCACACAATCAAGAGACCCCCCCAGACTGCTTAAAGAACTAACTATGCAACAAACACATCAAAAATAGAAAAACATTTACCTGTGTTGTTTGGAGCAGCTGATGCATAAGAGAACAGAAACAAACGTTTAAGCAGCTTAGGAGTCTGGCTATGATGAACTATACCACTGACGATCTAGGAAAGGACCAAAAATTAACACCCAAACACACACCAAGACTGTCAGTATAAAAAAAATGTCTTTTTTATTTACCAACCCCTCCATCCAGGGAGGATGATGGGTTCTATCCCCAAAAGCTGAAACCTGACTTTTAGGGAGGTTTCTCTGTCTGTCTGCAAGACACTGTATCTACTTTGCCTAAGCAATATTATATATGTTCAACCACCAGAATGACTCATATTTAAATAAAGTTAGTTGATTCTTAGTTTGGAGTTCAGACTAACTTGTAAAAAAACCTGAAGTTATCAGGAAAGAAACACTATATTGAAGTCTAAAATATAATGAAATTACATGTCACAAATAGAACAGCTTTACAGCTTGCCTGAGCTGGAGCTAATTTCCTGTAGCACTCCCAAGTTCCAGTTTCCTTTAAAGAGCCACTGCACCTATCTTTTAACTGCTATGCATATGAAATGTTTAAGGAAATCAGTCTTCTACTTTCCATCTTAGCTGAAAATGATCAGAAAACACTTCCAAGTTTCAGGGATCTCTCAGAATGAATTTCGTCCTTCCCTCATCCCCACAACTAAACACCCAACACCAAGTTAAAAACAGAAAAGCAAATTAAGTTACTATACTTACTCTTTTCACTTCCTCTTCTTTTGTGAATCTCAGGCAGAAGTTAAATACTCTAAGGTCTTTACAGTAGATAATTAACTTCTCTGGGTATTTCCTCAGCTGTCCCGTTAGAAGTTTCTTCTTCTCATCATAAACTACAAAATTAAAAAGTCAAGTAAATATCAAAAAGGTACTTGTTGTAGGTTGATAAAGTTGTCCCTGCCTGACTTTCCAGAATTCTCAAGAAACTAATTAAAGCCAAAGTTTTCTCAAGACAAAACAAGCATCCTACAACACAGGCTAGCAAGCTCTTGTGCTAATACACTCAACCTTTTCTTTTAAAGCCCATCAAATTACTTCATACAAGGTAAAGGGCAAATTTGCAGCAAACCAGCTGCTCAGTGGTTATATCTCTTCACATTCTGACTGCACAGCAAGGTCAAAGTTTCAAGATACATAAAGAACAATTTAGTACTTTTACCCAAGGGGAATTCCCCAAGCATCTGAGATCATTCTAAGTTCCTTAAAAAAATTTTTTTTAACCAGCATGAACTCCCTAAGGCAAACCTCTGCTCACTTCTCTTTGAGGATGTACCATTTCACAACTTCAAGTGCTGCCAGCTGGGCCACTGCATATGGCAGTAAACAATGTCTCATAACCAGCTTCACTGGTCTGCCCCAGTTCACTCCTTCACAAATCCACACCACCATTTATAAACATTCTGAATACTCATAGCTAGTCCAAGAGCAGGATTCTCAATAAAGCCTTCCCCTACTTACAATTATCAGCCCCATTCTCATTTACCATTTTTAGCACCACTGGCACACCTCTAAGCCCTGATGCAAAGCAGTCCTTGATTTACTTGACAATTAAAACCTCCTTTCCTATCTCTTTAATAAGCTGAAGACATCGTGAATCTCATAAAACAAAGTTCCCTTAGACAAACAAAAATAATTGTTTGAGAATGTGGTACCTGTACTGCTATTGCTCAAATGAAGTGAATACATCCGTATTTATGAAATAGTTTAATACATTGCAAGATCCTTGTCTACCAAATTTAGGAACTTTTCACAGTACATTCTTTGCTTTTAACCATTGCATTTTGAAGGAATCATTTTGTCTGTTCCAGCAGATAATTAATCAACTTAATTTAATCAAATAAATTAAAATTAATTTGACAAGCTTGAGGGAGAAGACTGGGTTCTGATAAATTTCTTATCTGTCATTTCATCCTTAAATATAACTGCAGCTGCTTTTTCCAAATCTATTGGTTTTCTAAAAGGGATGTACTTGTACAAGGAGCAACAGCACTCTAAGTCCCCAAGGGGTAGAAAGCTGACTTACCTCCATATATCTGATCTACACATTGCAGAGTTATGTCATTTTCTCCTACAACCTTATTCTTAAATTGTGGCTCCTAGAAACATGAAAAACAAAATTTTAAATGTCACACTATAGTAGTACCTTCTGCCAAGTAAAGGCTTTCCATACATTGTTTTAATATCAGCATTACTTTTTATTCTTATAAGCTGTGTAAGGCAGGACACTGAAGAACAGTTATTAAAATACAGACAGATGCAAGTTACACGCACATAGTTTATAAACTGCAAGTACAGCTTTATTTAAGTTTCAGCTGTGCTTGAAATGTAGATACAGTTTTTACTTTCCAAATAGCTTCAAAGCATGCATTTCTATTGAGAGTCACTTTTCTAACTAGAATCCCTGCAGTAAACAGGAAATACAGTAACTTCATGTAATCCAAGCCCTTTTATGACAAGTTTCCTTGCTATGGGAACCTGGCAGGAAATACAAAGCCTCTTAGAAGAACAAGTATCCCAAGAACATTCCAACATTAAAGTCAGATTTATCACCGGGTAACATGAAGACACACACAGAACCCAATTACCTTATCTACCATGTAACAAAACTTGAAGTGTCTTGGAGTTCCCTTCACTTCTACCATTCCATGAGTTCAGTTAAAAACAGCATTTGAGTGATGCCACAACTAAACACTATTATTTTCAGTATTATTACCAAAAGGCTGATGTACACTGCATCAGCAAATTATATTTTACTGTGAACAGAGTTAGACTTATTCAAGTTACTTCCAGGTCCGAAGTACACTGAACCAAGTGGCTAATACTGAACTTTTGTTTAAAAAAATATGGTTGATATGGCATGTTATAAACCCAAGGTTCAAAACCGGCAATGGAACAGAAATTAGCATGGTCATTACCAACTTTCTACAGTCACTTAAGATTTATGTCAAAAGATTCTGCAGTTTTTTCTTAATTAATTCCAGAAGGTCCAATAACCTGTACTTGGCTGCAGAAGCCTTAGTTTAATGTTTAAACTTTGTGAAATTTTACCCCAAGAAACTTCTGACTACAATAAACATGTGTCAAATCATATTATTCTCACTGTCCTTCACTGTCAAGATCACCTTGACCTTGGGAGCCACTAGACTCTCCTTTCACTTCTATCACCTAAATGGACTAAACTATTTCAATGCTTAAGCTTATCAAAAGCACTGTGGCATTACCATTCTCCTCTGACAGCTTAATTTGAGCACCTAAACCAAAGGAAAAAAAAGACTGAAGAAATTTTTAAGATTTGGGGAGTTTTTAGCTTTTTCAGTGTTTGCAAGCTCAACAGCACTAGGTTTTTAAATCTCTTCAGTAAACACCTGACTTCGAATTAAATAATTCAGAGCTTTACTGAGCCACACAATTTTTCAGAGCATTTCCGCTGAGTATTAGCTTACTCAGTCTTGTACAGCTTGAAATGATTCTGCAGATGTAGCCCAAAGTCAAATCAGGCAGATGTTATCCATCATCAGAGCTACATTTGACATTCACACTTCCACAAATGCTACCAAGACAAAGAGTCAGAAATCAGCTTTAAACAAACTGTTGATTAGTTTTCAAAACAATGGGTTCTTTTAACTTAAAGCTTCACCAACTCACAACACAAAGTTATAAACTATGTCAAATGTAAGTGTCCATACAAATGCTTGCACTGCATTTGCTTAAAATAGTCATCAGAGCCTGAGGAAGATCAAGCAGATGCAGAGTGATTTAAGTTAGTCTGCACCCATCAGGAAATTTTATACATTTATGTTCATTCTGCATCTTTATATAAGGGAAGGATATGATTATTTATTCAGAGCCTATTTAGTCATAATTAGAAGACTTGTTTTCTTACATTATCATCTGAAGCAGAATCATCATCAAGGAAAGAAATCTTGAAGTTTGTGCACACGAGTTTCCCATAAGTGCCACGATTTGACCCATCCTCTTGTATATACTTGTACACCGTGCTGGCTTCACAAAGCAGCAGTTCACCTGCAGAGAACAAACACTTGCAACATTAACTGACGTTTACAATTGAATTATTTCAATTGTTATCTCAAACTCAGCAATAACTTCCTGACAGTTTCTCAGAACTGTATGCCTAAAGGTATTTCATCACAGTTACACAAAACCACCAAGAGGCAGCTCCTGGAATCAGCACAATGAGAGCCTTCCAGGTTACTAACATTATTGCAGAAGGCCTGAACTGCAGATGTTTGGGAGTTCTGTAACCAGAGGTACCTGTGTCATGGCTTACTCCAAATGCAGGAGAAGAGCAATCGTCTGAGTGAGTACTCAAAAAAAACCCAAAACCCAGCAAGAGTAGTTTATACAGTCAATAAACAAGTTGAAAATTATTCCAATCTTCCTTACTTTTAAACTCTAAGAATGCTGAAACATTTGAATTAGTTGTTTCAGGTTCATCATAGTTATATTTTTATAGCTTTGACTATTTTACAGGTCCCAGGGCTATTTTAAAGTCTCAAACACAAGTTTGCATAAATAACAGTCAATTAAGCTCTAGTGTGAGAATTCCCAGAAACTGAACTTCAAATTTAAGAAAGTAAAGTTTTAATAGATGTGATCAGACAGACTCTTGGTCCTTCCTAGAAAGTGTAGGAAACCCAACAGAAGAATACTAGTTTATTAGTATTAGGACTAGTTTATATTAACTTTTACCTGTATTTTGTCTTTCCTTACCTTGGAAAGTATCTTTTAAAAAGAAATAATTGTAAATTACAAAAGAAAAACTTAACAGTAAATGAAACATTGGAAAGCCCAAGTAACTCACCGTAGAGGCAAAGCCACTAGAAGGTAAATTTCTTCTAGTTTTTGTCTTCAGTTCCAAACAAACAAAACCCACCGAACTTACTTCTAAGAAACAGGGCAAACTCAAGTAGAGACAGTTCTCCATATGCAGCCTACCTGAAGACACTGTGCTCAATAAAAAATTAGTTTTTATAGAGTTTTCAACATCCCATGCAGATACAGATGGTAAAAGTATTTCAACCTGCATGGGTTGTTAAACCAAACCCTGTATTTTATTACCTGTGACACTCATGTCACGTGAAATGTGACATAGACATGGAAATATTTAAGTTTTAATCACTAATTTTTATTACTTACGTCTAGTAATACACAATGGTTACCTGGTAATAAACGAGGATTTACTTCCTTTTCTATGGGTTCCTTTATGTGTATTTCCTAAAGAGAGAAAGAGTAATTATTACTTTGCAAAGATCCTTCAACACATGCTGTAAAGAACTACACCCTCTCACTTTAATTCCTCACATTCTGGCAAATTAAAATTAAGGAAAAAAGCCTCCTAAACTAAAGGAGTATACATTTGCAATGCGATCTTTCCGCTTCATGTCAGAAGTCTATTTACTAAATAATTAAGTGTTTTGACATCCACAGTGTCAGTTACATGCATTTGTGGACACACAAAAAAATGCACTGTTTTGTGTAACAGACAGAAATAAAGCATTACCAATACTTCTTAAGTTCTTTCAGCACACCTAAGTGGATGGGCACAGACTTAGTACTACAACACCATCTCCCAGGTCATTCATAAGCTTTTCCATATATGACTTGCTATTTTTTCTAATGTACCCTTCAGTACTTCCAGTTTAATCCATGACTCCATTTCTGATTTTCTTACGCACATTCAACCAAAGTACAAAAGTTACTTAAGGAGCACTAACATGACCATATGGAAAGGTATTTCAGGATCTTGGAGCTAAGAGGTAAAACCTGGTGACAGGATATCATTCAGTCTGGACCAAAATTGCACAAAACAAACATATTAAATTCTCAGTGTCACCTATTCTAGCCTTTAGGCACTGACAGTTGGGTTAAAATTTCCAGCCAAAAGACAAACTAGAGGACATGCTACACCCTTCCTGCTCAGCCAGTTCAGAACTTCCTCCTCCAAGTCCAAACCACTTTGCTTGCATTGGAGTCCTTCTGGAAAACCACTAGTTAACTGGAAACGCCCCCGGGGCACAGCAGTAAGCAAGCTAATTTTAGTTTGTCACCAGCATCCAGAGTCAGATACTGCAAATCAAGACAAGCAATCAAAAGAAGATATAAGCAATAATAATTTTGCTGGATTAAATACAGAGAAACAAAAGCCCCTGAGAGTACAAAAATAAACAGCCTCTGCCATTCATGTAAACACTTGCTCTCCACATTCAGAAGACCTAGAACTAAGTTTGAAGGCTGCACAGCAAAGCTAAAACCACCAGGAAACCACGTCATAAGAACAGTAGAGATGCTCAAGATAGGCTGAAAAGAGAAAAAGGTAATAAAATGAAAGTGGCGATGGTGTGAAGGAAGAAATCCGTAACTACAGCTGACAGCTAATAGAGAAAACAAACACCAGTCTGCTGCCTTTGTCTTCTAAATGTGGATGTTGTAGAAGTAAATTTTAATCAAAGTCCAGGTTTGTCAGCTAAAAAGGTTAGCTAAAATATTACTATGGCTTAAGCTGAATACTTCTGCCTTCAGAGGAGAAATACGTTCACCTTTTCTTTGCCCAGTGTTGTCTCCTCACCACTGGTAGCTCTAAGCTAAGCTTTGGGGGTTTACACGTGTCTTTAACAGCTCTGCATTATACAATCACTCTTTGTGTCCAGCTACATGCAACACTGCTTAGAAAACTGCCAACAATCACTTCCACGGAACAGTAAAGCACTTACACCAGCCAGGTCCTTTTCCAGTACCTTTTACTTTGGGAGATACCATAAAGAATGTAATAACTACTGTTCCTGCATGCACACTGTTCGTACTTACTGCCATGAGTACCAGTTTATGCTAGTGTTGGCAGATAAGAACTAAGGGAAAAAAAAAAAAATTGACCCCGAAGAATTTCTTTGAGCTTACACCCTTTTGTTAAAATGCAATGAAGCTTTTATAACGGGTTTCAAAGGCAAATAATCTTGAACAAGTGGTTTGCGTGTTGGTTACAAGTTAAAATTGGTTATCTTCTGAAACGAGTTAGAAGTTTAATCAAATTGCATCACAGCAGATTAGAGACCACAAACACTGAGATCACCTTGTAAAATCCAGTTTCACGTCGTTGACAAAAGCCCACAGACACTGTGGTGCTTTTGGTAGGCAGAGTTCCTATAACATTCAACAGATTGCAAGAGTTAAACCCCCAGAAGAGTTCCATTTGAAAGTCAACATTTACATTCCCATAATAAATTCATAAACATATTAAAGGTGGTTTTGATACATATATGCTAGAGATAGCTAGACCTCAAGCCACGAGTGCTGCTGAAGAACCCATGTTGCTGCACTCGTTTTCCTAGGGAGGATCTCACTACTGTCACATTTTGTATTTGCCCTTTTCAGCGAGAAGGTAAAGATCTGTAAGAAAAATTAACTCACCGTGAGTCAGCTCAAGTTGTGTAGGAACACACATGTAAATTCAGCTGCCATCTCCACTCTGTTCCAACTTTATTTTTATAATGAATGTAAGTTTTGGGGCAACACAGATCTTACCACTAGCTGAAGGGCCTGCTGACTCTTACAACTCATGCCACTCAACGCCTCTTTAATCAGTCACTCGTTCAGAGTCATCCACCCACTCCTTTATCCCTGGGTTTGTCTGACTACACGGTGAGGTAATTTGGTTTGTAAAATCAGCTGGGAAGTATGTCCTTGTCCTACATTTGGTTTTGTTGTTAGTGCCTATTGTTAGCAGAACTGGCTCATCAACAGGTCAGATGAGCACAGAAACAAAAGAAAGGGAAGCAGCAGAAGTATGCCTCTTTCTGCAAGCTACTAAGTACATTTGGACCTCAGGAATCTTCACCCTCTGACCATTTGTTGAAGCTAAGCATGCAAGTACTTTCCATATGTGACCACTGAAAGCCATGCAAACCCCTAGACAGACAGTTCTTCATCTGTAGCTCCCCTGTTCTGAATGCCCCAAGCAGCATTTTGTCCTTTCTTACTCAAGATACAACATGGAAACCCTACTACCAGCCACAGTTAAAAGCAGTCACCCATAGGACACCACACAAATGAGGAAAAATAACTTTGTTTCCATAATTTCTGAGGCAAAGACCTCAACTTTGCTGAAGGTTTCAGAAACTTCTTTTCTAAGAGATGCTTCTAACCTGTGCACTTACCTTGTGCTACATTCCTTCTTCCAGACTCTGAAACGGTGGTAGGAAATATGGCAATGCCCCTTAATTATCAATTTTAACATTACAGAGTACCAAATCATGCCAAAACTTAAAGCTGCCATGTCACACCAAACTAATTCATAATACATCCTCCTTCTTGCTAACTGAAAACCAACCGTTTTTCTTAAGGAAAGTTCTCTTCTTGTTTTTTACCCAAATATAAGGAACAACTCCATGGTCTGCAATACCCAGGGACTACACTCCGCTCTCTCCCCCAGAAAAATTATTTAAAGGAGTTAAAATATTTTCCCTCAGTCTGTCTGGGGAGAGAGGTCTTCCCCAAGTGCTGAAGGCATGAGTGAGGCAACAAAGTTTAGGGCAACAAGGTCAAGTAGCAGCTATGCCATATTAACAGGGTCCTAACAGTTGGAGCAGGACAGGAATCCCAAATGACTCCTGCTCTTTGTCCTACAGGGTCACCACGAATGAGAGCAATTGCTCTCTCTCCACAGGGAGGTAAACAACTGTGTACAGGAAATATGTAAAGAGAGAAAAACATTCCCTGCATGCCAGAATCGCAGTCTTGATAGAGAATCTGTTTGGCTTTTTAAAAATCATTATTGACATATATATATATGCCTATTGACACAGGATGTTGCTCATTGCTCAGAGCAGAGACACCATGCACACAGTCTGCTGCTGCAAATTGTAAACTCTGAACCTACCTTACCCCACAGTAATGCTTCCACTGATCCATAGCTGGACATTTGTGCTACAGGTAATTTCGACAATGAAAAACAAGACTTTTAGTAAATATACTGAGAAAACATGTTTGAAGGATTCAAATAATGAAGGAAAAGTTATCACTTCCAGGGTATCAAGGTTACTCGCTGAAACAGATGACAAAAAAGTTGGCAGCTTTCAAAGCTGACAGCAAATAGTTGTGCTGCAAGAACACAGAAAACTTTAATGCTTTTATATAGTTTTCCACAAGTAACCTCTGCACAGGGAAGCTCTACATCCTGGTGAGGTTTGCTCTGAGCAGCTGGTTTTTTTATACTTACTTCACTAAAAGACTAAAAGAGGGGTGACATAAAGCTAAATGTATATTTAAGGAAGTTATCAGTTGTGAAAGTCAAACTGTGTACTGAAATACTTGCAAATTAGTTGTGGTGCTCCAACAAGTGAATACAGTGCTCCTGAGCACTAAAATAAACTTTTGTGGAACAGTTCCACTGGAATTTCATGCAAAAGAGGAAACACCCATGCAAATGCTGAGCAGCTACTTCGCATCCAGAAACCACATTACATGCCTGGTATTTTCTGAAGGTATTTTCTGGTATTTTTCCTTGGTGGTCAAACAAGCCTCATCCCATGTCGTATGCCATACAATCCAGAACATATACTTACTACTCACTACACTTTAATAACATTGCTGAGAATAATCTGTAACTGCTTGTTTTCCTTCCTTTCACAGCTCCATTATCCAGAAGTCTATTAGATCACAGCACATATTTTCCACGTCCGTTTCATCTCTTATCCTTTCCTCTTTCCTTACATTGTTCTGTCCATCTCCTCTGACATCAACGCCTGGCTTCCCCCATGCCGGCCCAGCTGTCCACTTCACCAACTTCTACTCCTTATTCCATGCTCCAGCTCCACCAATTTCAATTTTGAAGGAGGGACACACTTTTTTAAGACTCGTCACTACAGAACACACAATACTGTACAAAGATTTACAAGCAAAAAGTATTCGTGGTGGTTACGAGCTAACAGCAGTGCAGGATCTGAGGGATAAAGCACACGAGGTATGAAAAGTTACCCTCAGCAGTCTGTGGTGTACCCCAGATTTCAGGGACAAGCAGCATGAAGCAGAACGACCTCTTCTATAGTTTAAAGGCTAACCCAGGAAATAGCATCCCATAAGAATTTATATGAATCATTTAGCTTTGAAGAATGTACACAAAACCACCAACTTTAAGTTTGAAATAAATTTTAAAATCTCATTTTTTATGCAAATTAAGGCTTTTAGGAAAATATGATCCAGCTTGTTTGCCCTGTAAACAATTTCAGTTTTCAAGAGTTAGAAATCATGAAGTAATTCACTGGTTCTTGTTTCGCTGTCTCCACAGACACATATCCTAAGTCTGTGATCTGAAATGTCAAAACATTGACTTTATACCCTAGTATTCACCCCACTTCCTGCAGGGTAGCCAAGTCTGTCCTGAGGGGAAGTGTGTCATTAATATCAACATCCTACGGTCTCACTCTAAACAGACCATTGATTGATCTGCAGTTCCATACAGCAGAGCAGAACTAGGTTATATTTAGTCAGATGTTAAAAACGCTGCTTTTCCAGACATTCTGGGGTTTCACAGCAGAAATTAATTCTGTTCCTTTAATAAACAGCATTTTCTTTTCACTCCTTACTTCCATCTGGTCATATATTAACACAAATAGAGTTCCTGTTTCTTTTCATATTCAAATAAGCACACACAACAGCTTAAAGCTCACTTCATTTTATTTTTCAGTATATTGCCTACTGTGTCCCTCAGGTATCTGGAAATGGACTAAACAAGGTGGAGCTAAACCAAACCTCAGCTCTGCCTGTTAATTTCCCTATTCTAGGGCTCCCCCAACCTGGAAACAGCAGTTTAAGGTCTTAAAACAACTTCCCAAGCAAACCAGGACAAGACCACAGAAGGTGGAGGCTGCAAGCAAGGCGGGCTACAGTGTGACACTACTCTATTTCCATTGCTCTGTACTGCGTAGAGATTGATTGGAAATCTTGCCTCAGGCTGGAAGTACAAAGAGATTCAAGGCAAGGCTCTGCAAATTCATGGAGAAGTCCACCATGAACTCCAATCCGACACGGCTGAAAGCTCAGCAAGTCCCTGAACTGCTGCTTCCCACCTTCTGACAGGGCCTGCCAGAGGAACCATCACACCTGCTGCCAATACTTCTTCCCCAAGAACCTGGAAGTTAAAATGCCTTGATGACAGTTCCCAGTCAACCAAACGATGTTCCACATAAAAGGAGTTAGGAATTTCCACTGTTTCATCAGTCTAGTTCTACTTTTAGAACTCAACTACATGGAAGTTAACCTGTACAGGAAATCTGTGTTCAGGCAGTTGTTTTTCTGGGGTGCACACAGTCCTGTGAGAGATGCTCACTTCTGCTTACTTTAGGATATTTAATCAACATGCTTTTTCTAGATACCAAAATAGCCTTACAGGTTTCATCATATATCTAAAATTTTATTTTTAATCTTCATAAAAGCCACTAAAGTCTTCAGTTTCCTGTGTAACCATTAAGGCAGTTACAGACTGTCAACAGCAGAGTCAAACTTGCTTTACTTGCTAATCACATCAGACCTCAGTTTCACTGTGTCTGTGAAGGTGCAAAAGAGATACCCATTCTACGGCAGAAGTCACATCTGTAACACGAAGTCTCTGTGGCAAGAGCGCATTAAATTCTTAAATTTAAGTGAAATATGGAGTGGCTTAAAAGCAGCAAGAATACTTAAAGAGTTAAGGACTGCAATGTCTAGTGAATCAGGATATTTCATAAACAGCCTCATCTTCCAGTGTTCTATAACTTTGTTACTCTTCCTGCAGTCATCAGGATAATATTTGAAGTGTTACATCACTGTACTTAAAATCAAGTTAAAGTACTCTTTACTACTTGGTATCTTGCTATCTTACATACACTATTTACTTGAACTCTTTTTCCCATCAGCCATTTTTTCTAGCAAACTTTAGTCATACACCACACTGAATTAAATGGTGAAGTATCTTCCAGTAAGTCCAACAAGTGAAGTGTTACTTTCACAAAATTCAGTTCCTTGTATATTTGTACAAGGTACTTTCCAAAGGTGAAAAAGTGACCTCAGACAGGGATATATTTGCTGACTCCAGAAATATTTGTACCTATCACTTCCATCTCTTTTCACTTGGAAATACAAGAAAGAGAGAAAACTTTTAAAGTAAACTGATGAAATGACAAGCCATCGGGGCTGAACAACACATAAAACCAGATTTGCTATCACAAACTAATGACATAAGTTTCAAATACCACAGCCGATTTTGGCCATAACAACCCTGACTGTTCTTTCAGATCTAGTGAGAAATAAAAACAGCAGATTCACCAAGGTCCTATCAGTGACAGACTCTGCACTGACTACCGAGATTGACAAAAATCTCTTCCTTAAGAAGCTCTCAAGAGAATTAACGATTAAGAAGAATCAGTTTGACACAGATTACAAAGAACTAGAAGGGGGAAAAAACCTCAACACTTATGGCCCATATTCATGAAATGTTTTTCCTAGAAAGTCCACTTCACCAGGAATAAGAAGGATGGAATACAGAACGATGGAATACAGAACAATACTGACCTAATACAATGTGCTAACAAGATGACCTCAGTAAACTGAGCCTAAGGTCACTTTGATCACACCGTCAACGTAAGTTTCGATAAATAAGTGAGAGGACAACAGGCAGAACAATACGAAAGATACACACAGAAAGATACACACTGCCAAGAATTCAACATCGAGCTGTTAAGGAAGGATATCCAGGGCTTTCCAGCTGCGGAACTGATAGCAAGGAGCTCACCGAACAGAACGTGAAGTGATGCTGCTCAGGGACAATAAGAACAACAGGTTCGGAAAGTCCCACCACACGGGCCGAACAGCCGCAGCCCGACCTCTGGCCACCGCTTACAGAAACAACTCCGCTGACCAGCCAGCTCTATTTTGTAAGCTGCCTTCCACGCCGCTCGGGCTCGGGGCAGCCCAGGCGGGCTGAGCCCCGCAGTGCCCGGCGGCAGCCCTGGCCCGGCCCCGCTCCCACCGCCCCGCGCAGCTCTCCCCGAGCCCCGGCCGGCCGCNCGCGACAGCGCGGCGACGCCGAGCCGCATCACGGAGCCGACACCGCCCATGCCCGCCCCCGGCCACAGCCCCGGCCCCGGCCCCGCGCGGCGCCGGCCATTTCTGCGGCACCGCCTCCCCGCCGCTCCCGCCCTCACGGGGCTCGGCCCGTGTCTCTCAGCGCCTCGGGGCGCGCAGGGGCCGGAGCTGTGCCCGGGGCTGTGCCCGGGGCTTGCCCTCACGGCTCTGCCCTCGCGGCTCTGCCCTCGGCCTGCGGCTGCAGGCAGCGCGGTTCCCCCGCTCGCCTTTTTAATTTCGGGGTAACCACCTACCTTTTTGCGGGGCTGCAGGGACCGCCCGCTCCCGCCCTGTTACTTGACCCAGTCGTCACTTCCATAGAGTCATGAAATCACAGAATGGTTTGGGCTGTAAAAGACCTTAAAGCTCATCTCGTTCCACCCCCCCTGCCGTGGGCAGGGACGCCTCCCAGCAGGTTGCTCAAAGCTCCGTGCAACCCGGCCTTGAGCGCTCCGGGGATGGAGCATCCACAGCTTCTCTGGGCCCCCTGTGCCAGTGTCTCACCACCCTCATAGTAAAGAATTTTTTCCTAATATCCCATCTAAAGTTTAAGTCATCTATTGCACTGTTTTCAATCAGTCACAAAATGCTTGTGTTGTGCCCACTTAAAAGACAACTAAGCGTTAAGAAAAACCTAAACAAGGCATTGACATGCAGAGTTTTACTTATGGCAGAAGAAGTGCAGGAAAAATGGCATAAAATGTGCTTCCCATGAAATAATCCTCTAAACCCTCTAAAACCTGACTGCTGATACACCCCGAGGAGTCCTCTGCCCAATGCTTTTTAATGTGTTACAGCCACAGCCTCCCTGGAATGTCGTCTTTGGACGCTGTATAATCAGAGCTGTAAATAAACACCAGGTTTAACTGGTATGTAGGTTACTTTTAAAAGCCTCATTTTTATATGGATACAGAACAATGCAAATATTGTAAACTGCCTGTGGCAATGCAGCAAGACTACCCAGCAATTCGAATGGTGAATGGTAACCCAGGCGACAATTGGTGCACAGAGTAGATTTTATGGAAAAACTTTTACAAAAATAAAACATACTTTACAAACTTCGATAGATCATAGGATGTGAATATCAACAGCTCCTGCAAATATTAATGATAAGCACTCTTCATATAATTCCCCACCTCCCACCCCCTTTTTTGTTTTAATACTTCACTTTATTTACCTTGCCCGAAACCCAGACCTAGGAAACTACAGGGGGAAGAAAAAGAGTTACATGGGGTCATAAGAATGCATTTATAAAAGTAAATTGGAATGACTGTTTCAATTCAGAAATAAAACAATTTCGCTATTTTCAAACTCAAGGAATGAGAAGTCTTTTGGATTTAATCACCTTCTCTCTGGAAAAAAAAAAAAAAACAAAAAAAAAAACCCAAAACCCAAAACAACTCAGAGATAAGCTTTCATTATTTTTACAACAAAGGCTGTTCTGGTATGGGATCCCACGCTGAAGAGCTCTCATGTTTCACTCCACAGCTGCTTCCACATCATTCCTTACATTGCAGCTGACCTCAGCTGCATAGGTCAAAAGGACACCCCATGGGATTAAACTGGTGCAAATCCAGGGTGAGGGGAAACGTGGGACACCACCTCTGTGCTCTCTAGTGTATTAAAGTACTCAAAGAAAGAGAATAGCACTATTACAAAATCTTTTAAAGTACCTGAATTTAGAGTGGGAATAACGTGAATACTTCAGCACGCCATGAGGTTTACAGCACAGTAAAGCAAAAATCAGCTACTTACTGAGTGAGCATTTTTCAAAGAGGGAGGGATGTTTTGACACCAGGCCAGATTCTTAACTCCAATGGGAAGTGCAAAAGGAGCCTTAATTCCCACATAGCACAAGGGAATTCATTCTTCCTCTTGTCATCAAAAAAAGCCCTAAATAAAAATAAAGATCTGAATGTAACTGCTATTCTCCATCAGCAAAATATCCACATGGTGATGAACAGGGAGTGCTTCTTCCTGGGGTTTGCTCTCCAGGCTGCAAAATGTGTGGGGCTGAACCCCTTGCAGAAGGGATTTGAAGCCTTTTTGCTAGAATTTGAGGGCTGGATTTGGATTCCCCCTTAGTCAGTGTGCTTATCTTTTCTGGAATGGAAGAAATAAAGCTATCACAAGCAAGTTAACTTGCTTCAGAGAAGAACATTAGCATCTGAAAGGGCCAGCTGCAACCCTGACACTGTGCCCAGCAGATTACCAAGCACTGAGGGCTACCATGTTCTTCCCTTTCCCCAGGAAGAACCATGTGTTCTCACTTTCTTTTCTAAAATCTGGGAGTACTCTCAAAAGTCAACTTCAGCCCAGCCACCTCCTCTCTGCAGATTCCTGCTGCAGGCAGTGGAGGGAAATAGGTTCCTTCTGAATGCAATGGGGGCAGCAGATAAATTCCTTGTTCAGAAAGCCTCAAGAGACTGCCCAGTGCCCAGAGCACCCCGGGAAATCAGCTTGGCCAGGCTGAAGTTGGCCTTTAGCAGTGCCCTCCTTCCCCACCTTGTCTTTACACTCCCCCCATAGTCATCTACTGCCTCTCACTTATGTATTTACATATTTACTTTTTTATCATTTTCATGTGCTCCTTCTCTTCAGCATTGTCACTCTGTAGTGCTGTTCCAAATTGCCCCATCCTGATGAAGAAATAAGGCAGTTCAATGCTGTTCAATCATTCGGGGTTGTTCTCTTAACTAATAAAGACTTCTAAAAGAAAATTTCTGAAACAAATCGAAGTTCCTGGAATGGTGTATTAAGAGGATCTGTCTTCCCATGTTTCTTCTAAATGGGAAGTGTTGGTCTGTGCTGGAAACGACTTCTAGTCCATTAAAGAAAAATAGAGCGTATCAAATAATGTAATTTAATTTTGTTCAATTTTGCATGTATATGAATGACAATCATGAAAATGTAGAAGAGTAAAACTTTTTAAAAGCCAGATTCTAGTTTGTCTGTAGTGGGTGAAGAATATATGGCATTTTACTGTTGCCATTTCATCCTGATACTTTCCTCTTTCTGAAAGTATAATCACAGTATTTACCTTTAAAGCTGTCTGCGGGAGGGAATCTCACGGACCAGCACTGCTCTTCCCATAAACAGAGATTACTTTGTTTGAAAAATATACATGCTACTAATTTGAATAATTCTTTGGGCTGAATTCTCAGCTGTGCCCAGGCTCGGTGGGAACAGCTGATGGGAGGGAGACACAAAGGAACTGTTTGCAGCTTCTCTATCAGTTTTCTTTCAGGGATCCTCTACTACAAGTTGTATCTCATCTTTTCCTTTGTGGCAGTCCTCCTTGTCAGCATTTCCTTGGCTATGGGAAGCAAGTATCCTGGATAAGGCGTTATCCTAAGCAGTAGCTGGAGCACAGTTGGTGAAGATCACTGAACACAGCTCTTTGTGTCACATTTCAGCTTTCCTGAGCCTGGGCCTTTGTAAATCTCGATGCCTTGGGGAGTGCAAAGGGGGCTTGGATATGCAGGGAGTGCAGGTCACTGTGTGCTGTGGGTGCTTTGGTATAGGTTGGACAGATAAAACGAATTTTCAAAGCCATTCATGAGTGTTGAGCAAACTTGCATGATTACCACTAATTTCTACTCCCCATTTCCTCTCTTTAAGGAAAACAGGGGGAGTCTTTGCCATGCTGTAGACCTGCAAAGTCACAGGTGTGCATAACTCCCATTCCAGAGTGGTGAAACAGAGGCAGGAATCTGCAGCTGTGCTCCCCTTTGATCTTTTATCACGGCTGGATCCAGGTCTGGACACTACTTTTAGTAAATGCAACTCCAGTGGTGACACAGATAAAGATTTTGAAGTAGCAGCTCAAAAGAGGATCTCAAAAAGTTACCATTTGTCAAGGGTCCATGATCTTTCTATTCAGAAAAGCTATCTGGGTGTAGAATTTGGTTTTTCTTTTTTTCACACTTGTCTGGGCATTACCAGAAGAACTGCACTTAGGTGTGCAAACCTGGGTATTTCTCTTGTACCCATACAGTTGCTCTGACATTTCACAGAGCATCACACATGCTCGTGTGTCACTCAGAGTGGAGGAGCTGTCCCAAAAGTATTGGATTTACCCTGAGTATACAGGGAGCTGGGTCTGATACTCCCTGTTTCTACTGTTCAATTAAGTAACCCATTGTTTTAGTATTTTAAAAAGGAAGAGAACACAGAAAAGTGTCTGAAACCAGTATGCAAGAAAGATAGAAGACTTAAGATGAAGCTGGAAGTCGGATTACTGAGAACTACCAAGGAAAAAATCAGAAAGGAGGAATGTACTGTGATGTCCTCTGGGAAAAGTTAGCAGATCATTCTATAGACAGCCAGCAGCTATCTCTGCTTTATACAGGCTAAGATAATTTTCTGTGAAAAGTCATGAATGCTAGCTTTCTGCAAATTAAGACAATTCTAAAAAAAAGAAAACAACAACAACAACCCCAAACGAACAAACAAACGAACAAACCCCAACCAACAAAAAAACCTCATAAAAGGGCTCTGCTCTAAGATATTACTTCTAGTACTGGATTCACACTGACATTTTCATTTGCCAGTACTCTCAGTGTCCTTCAGGAATTAGTTTCCAAACTTGGTTCAGATTGCAGTCTGTCACCTTTGAGGTGAACTCATTTTTGAAGTATATGGTCAGAGATTGTGTAATGCTGTCTTATATGAACTCTTTATGTTTCATTTTTGTTGCAGTGGGCCTTTCTCTACTGACTGTATTGTGTGTTTCAATTTTTTAAGCCGTTTTCTACTCCTAGTTGCAGGAACCTAATCTCTTAGGGGAGATTTTGGGTGGATCTCTCTGGGTAAAGGGAAAGCAGATCTACTCTGGCTTTCCTCAGCTGAAATCTGTGGCTGTTCCATCCCACCTCTCAGTCCTGAGACACTACGTGCCCGGTTCCTCCCTGAAGGTGGTTGAAGAGGTGCATTTTTTCTTCTTAAGTAAAGCCATCTGGGATGTCCCACATGGTCACACACCATGACTCAGATGGCAAACAGCAGTTCCTTCAGGGGTAGCAATACACACCAGTGACATGTTGTGTCCATCCCTTAGTTACTGAATGTTTTTGTTCTGCCCAGGCCTTCCAGGGCTAACCTTCCTAGCCAGGAAAGTTCATCTGCTGTTTGGGGCATATAGTGCCAAAACATGCACACAGGAGAGACCAAATTAACAACTACGCCATGAAGAGCAGGACAGAGGCATTAACTGCTGGGAACACACCCTGCACCAGAGTGTTTACTTTAGTCATAGAGACGCAGTTGGGAATTACATGTCTTAACCTTGAAGATGGAAAACAAAATACTGCCGTGAGAGCTGTGAAAACTGAGGGAACAAAGCACCACACATCGGATAACAAAATCACCTTCTCTTAATAGCTACAAGTGGGAGAAGAGGAAGTGAGTAACTAATAACTCTACTCACCCAGGAAAGCACGGGTGTCACAAACAAGAATACAAGGGGTAGGGAACTTCCCCACCTTTTTTTAGCTCTTTTAAAGCAAACACAATTACTTGTTTGTGGGCGCACACAGACTTCTTTGTCGTGTGGTGAACTTATTTATTTTATTCTCCAAAAGGCTGTGAACAGAAATTACTTCAGACTGGGCATTTCTTACCCTTAGCAGTACACAAAGGGTGAGCCAAACCCCATCTGTGCAAGGAAAAAGCCTGCACCATGGCAGGATGTGAGGCAAAGTTAAGTCAGGGCTCTCCTCTCACCCTTTTTTCCTCTAAACCTGCAGTCCAAAGGGAGGTCCTAAGGATCATGAGCTCGTAGATAACAAGATTGATAAATCTAAATGTGGCCCTCCTATAACAAAGAATATGAGTTGACCCTTCTGTCTTGGAATGAGCCGTATGAAAGAAAAAAGCAACATTCAACTCCCAGTGTAATGCCAGTACCTAAGCTGGATGGTGGAAAACATCTGCCAAGGTGTCCTTGTCCAGCCCTGATTCCTCCTTCCCAAGTCACTTCTCCGAATGCAGTGTGGATGAAAAGTCCTTGGGAAAGATGTCCAGCTATCTGTCACTAGCTAGGAATCTGGTCCATCTAGTCAAATAGTTGTCCTGTGCAGGACTCTTCCTGCTGGGCATGAGGAGAAGCAAAGCAGCAAAGCTAGTGAGAACCAGCCAGTGTCCAAGTTACAGGGTACAGGATAGTCAGTTCCAGCATACCCATGGGGAGAAATACTCATTATAAGGCCTGCACAGCAACCTCTTTTCTTTGGGAAGGACACATACAGACTTCAAAGTATTTGCTGGCTGTGTCCTGGCTCTTCTGATCTTTCCTTTAGCAGTGAAAGTTGTATCGAGTGCATGGCTGCAGTAAAAAATGTGCTTGTTTTACTTTGCCCACCAGGCTCTCAACATACTCTTGGCTTTGATTTCCTAATGCAAAATGCATGTGTGTGTGTCAGTAATCATGGATGTCAGGTAATGAGAGAAGTCATCCAGCTCGTGCTGTCATCCCCACCTCCCATACAACTGCTGCAACTAAAAAATACAGCCCCGATAATCTGAGAAACAGGCACAAACCTACTACCCCTTCAGGAAAGCTACATGCTCTTTAGCAGAAACTCATGGCAAAACACAAACATGAGTCTAGAGGCTGGCTTTAGCTTCCCTTTACTGTCCCCGACTTCTAAAAGGCCTTTGTCTAAGCTAGGCACACTTTTATTTGGCTAAGACAAACCAGTCTTTGAAGCAGCAAACTTTATAGAAGCAGCAAATCTTGTAAAAGAAATCTCATAAATTCATGGATTCTTCCCTGTTAGCAAATGTTTTTGATCTACTAGAATATTTTTCTCTGGAATTGCTGTGGTTTTTATCTTCAGGCCCTTGGAAAGTTTCTTGACCAAACTTTCTAGAATTAAAATGCATTCATGCTAGAATTAAAATATTCATGCTGATGTCTGTATGGGAATCTGGCATGGTATTTGGAAACTTTTTTTTTTTGAGGATTCCAGAAGCCACCTGCACTTCCAGAACTCCAGGTTTTTCCAAGGAAATAAGTTATTTTAAATCTATTTTTTTTCTGATGCGTGGGTGAAATTTGTAGAGGGACTTTTCCTCAGTGAGAATATATAAACCAGTAGAGGACTGGCGGAACTTTATTGCATGGACTTTGTCCCAAACCCTTGGGTTTCAGATCTGTGTTCTCTGACTGCATCACTGCTTCTTGGGAAACACTCCAGCCCTGCCTACTCCTGTAACAGGAGCTCTGAACTGGTCCCATAGCTTGTAAATTGGCACATCTTATGCCTTTGGATATGCTGGAGAGCACACTGGGGACGTTAGTTAAAGCACCCAGAATCCTGATTTATGATTTACCATTGTCATATAAGGAATGATTATCCTGAGTCTATTGCCCTGAAATCACCCCTGGCAGCAGCTGCAAGACATTTGTTAAGAAATGGATACAAGAAAGCAAAACCACACACTACCTCCTCACAGACGAATTTTATCTGAAATGTCCCTCTCCTCCTGTTCTCAGTGATTTGACAGATGCAGTCTTTTGACACACATTTTATCTTATCATGTATCTTCCATAAAACCTCTTTCTCAGGTTGCCTTCCTCAGTGGGGCTCTTTACCTTGGCAGAATTTCTTCTTTGCAGCCCTCTGTGACTCAAAATTGAATCTGTCTTCTTCCTTCTGCTATGCTTACTCTGACTTGTGTAGTTTCTTTACACCCCTAAAGCATTTACTTCTAATTTATTCACAAGATAGTCCTAGCTGTGTTTCTAACCACTTTTGTCTTCTAATTCACTAGCAGATTTTATTTGGGGTTTTGCTACCATGACGACTTTGGTGCATCGTTTAAAAAATTATTTTAAAATTATTTAAAAATGCATTCTTTGGCAATAGAGAGGAACGCTGTAGTAGCTGAAACATCTCAGTTTTCCCTTCGTGCTTGTCACAGAAAGGTGAGAATGAACTCTGCCTTTCCAAAGGAAGCTGCTGCTGAGGACGCAGCGCTCTCTGCTGCTGGGAGCACACAGGGACACTTCAAACACAGCCCTGTGGATTTGCTGCATAAAACCGCACTTTCCTTTTCGGCTGTGGCGCATTCGCTTAGGTTTCCAAGTGTTTGGAGAAGTGTCCTCACACACTCGTTAACACTCTCCGTTCACGTGTAAGGGAGCAAGGCACGGACTCCAGATGTAGTTCTGTCTGCGAAGTAGGAGAGATGCATGAAAGGTCAGTATTCCAGTTCCTTCTCTTCAGCTTTCCTTCACCTTTTCCCACAGCACACCGGCCGTCCATAGCATGTAACATTCAGATCAACTGGCCTGAGCCAGTTTGGTCTCAACCTCCGCAGTCACCTGGAACTTCTTTTTTCTTTTATGTTTTTGTGGAGGGCTGCAGTTGCTGCATGAGTGGCCAATCATGCACTGGTCTTCTCTCTGCTGAAATGGAGCCTTTCTCTTTGATTTCCTACACTGTTTTTGGAGATGACTGTTGTTGACTATTGATGTAATTTCTTTTTTTCATGTTTAATTTACCTTTGATTTGTAGCTCTCTAATGGCCCCCATCTTACTTCTTGAGATGGACCTGTTTAATTAGTTCTGTTCTTTCTGTTACCATTTCCCTTGGGTTCTTCC
>VZRO01007534.1:37492-180313 GCA_013397915.1 Daphoenositta chrysoptera | reverse complement strand
GCAGCACGTCCTGAGGAGGGAAACAGAGCTGGAACCTCCCGTGAGGAGCAGCTGAGGACTTTGGGCTCGTCCAGCTGGGAGAAAGGGAGGCTGAGGGGTGACCCCAGTGCCCTCTGCAGCTTCCTGAGGAGGGGAAGGGCACCGCAGCTGCTGAGCTCTCCTCCCTGGAATCCAGGGACAGGCCATGAGGGAACGGTTCAGAGCTGCACCAGGAGAGCCTTCGACTGGCCATTAGGAGGCATTTCTACACAGAGAGGGTGCTCAAGCACTGAACAGGCTTCCTAGAGAAGCGGTCAATGCCCAGTCTGTCCGTGTTGGACAGTGCCCTTCACAATGTGCTTGGACTTGGCCAGCCCTGAAGTGGCAGGCAGGTGACTGGACAATGACTGTAGGTCCCTTTCAACTGGAAGAGACTGTTCTATTGTATGTTATTCCCTTTCCACTTACAAAACATGCTAAAATAAATTATTGAAGTTATTGGTAGAAACTGGGATGGCATTTAATTATCACAGACACTTTTCCTCTGACAAGCACACTCTGCTGCTGATACTACAATGTTTATCCCACCTTCCTGAAGCTGCAGTTTCACATGACCATATTGGCAACATCCTGGATCACTCTGGCTCCAGTTCTTAAATGTACCACGCTTTTCTCTCACGTGTGAAAATATGAAGTAGTTACCTAAGCATCGACATTCTAAGCCATGCTGAGATATCCATGTGGGACTGGCAGCTGTGAGCCTGCACCTCTGAGAGACCCACCCCCTTTTGGAGAAGCATTTACATCAGGAGCATGTAAAACATGACAGTGAACTCCTGTATTCAGGCACCTTCATCTCTCCCATATTGTTCATTAACTTGCATAACCAGAAAATTATTGGCAAACTTAAATGTGTGCCAGAAGTGAAGTCTGGGGTAAGGCTGTCATACATAGTCTGATCATATATGATTACTATTGATACAAACATGATGCAGCATACAGAAAACGAAAGAAAAGGGATTATATATGGAGCAAGGTTTGTGATTCCTGTGTGAGACAAGAGCCTTTTTGTCTCAGTTTTAATGTTAAAGTAACTTTTTTACTGTAGAAAAAGCCATTTATTTTCTCTTGGTCAGCTACTCCATTCTGCAGTCTTAGCTTTTTAACTTACAAAATCCACAAAGGTTCCTTGATGCCATTCTATGTTTATTCTGATTTAGGGTATCAACCTCTAACAGGGATGATGCAGCATGTATGTGGAAGTATTTAAGGTAGTGGCTGAGCCTTTACAAGCTGATAGGCTTTAAACTACCCTGCAATAAATACTGGTGGCCATGGCTTTGCAAAACAGTTTAAGAAAACACAAGTACTGAAGAAGATGTCTCTAAATGATGACCCTTAACCAACACAGGTATGCAAGAACCCTGACACGTGGGAAAGTGTGCACTGTGCAGGGTCAAGATCCCCAGCAAGAGCTGCCAGTCCCTGAAAAACAGTGACTTCTATCCTGGTAGCAACTGGACACTTGTTGAGTGTTATTAGGGCAGTGTTTCTTAAAATGCAAACTGCAAACAATCAGAAAGTTCAACAAACAACAGCAAGCTTCTCTCAGACTTTCATAATGAAAATGAAAAAGTAGAACAAAATGTAAGAATATAGATTAACAGGTATTTACAGAACAAAGCCTGATTTTTATTTGGATATAAATCAAAACTGCTGCAGTAAGTCTATAGACAAGACTCCTTGGATTTTTTTTTCTTCCCCAAAAAGACCAGCTATCTGTTTCATTTTTGAAAGTCTGAGAAATACCACACTGAAAAAGATCATCTGAGAAGATCTATAAAAGAATCTCTCAGGAGAAATTTAATTTGCTAGCCTTTTTGGCTAGAAGGCTCTTTGGCCTATAGCTGTCATTAAAAAAAAAAACTCAAAAAAATGGGAGGAAAACAGGTATTTTTATTGAATCTACTACTATACTTTGCAAAACTAAAATATAAGTGGAAAAAGCCATTGCTAACTGTTTCTACTTCCCCCATTATTAATACTGTGCTATTAAAATCTGTTTGGGTAGTCCAAACAAGTCTTAATTGCCTAATAAAGAAATGAATTCGGCATTGTGTGACTACTTAACAGACTAATGATCAGCAGATATTCAACCAGCAACAAGAATGTTAAATATGCATACAAATTGTTGCAGGAATATTTAAAGTTGATTCCAACTGTTGAAAATTTTCTAGGCAGAACAATTTTAAATACTGAAAGGTCTAAAAATAGAAGCTGCAAATGAACCCATCATATTCAAAAGCTCTGGAAGTTTAACTGTTCATCTAGAATTTCATAGAAGGGCAAGAAGTCGATGGACTGTGTCTAACAGACTTTAATTTTTAGCAGTGTCTTTATGCAAGAATCCATCTGAAACTACACTGCTCAGACAGGACACACCCGTGAACTAGGAAGACAAGTCAAAGTTCAAAAAAGCTTCAAAACAGAACAGCTCACATTTTCACAGACTGTTCCTCTAAGGTGAGCATGGAGGGGAATATCCTTCCTGTGCACACTTCCCTTTTGTGTGTGAGGACTACAGTGTTTCTGATTGTGGGATTTAACACACAGCACTGCTGAATAAAAAATGCAAACAGTGCTTTTTAGTAAACTGCTAGCAGTACCAAAACATAGGTTATTAAAATGCTTATTTAGTCACAGTTTTGCCTTCCTAAGTGCAAAGTGTAGTATTTAAAATCAAAGCTAGCTCTGTACTTTTGAAAACCTTGTTTTTACATTCTTCTTAGATTTGTTAACAAGAGTCAGAAGTTATCCATTAAAATGGGCAGGAACACCAGAAACAAACTGCAAATTAACCTTCACCACACAGCACAAAAATCATGGTCACAGCTTCATATTTAATGTGGAATCACTTTAAGTATACAATATTTCAAAAGATCCAGAAACTGGTTAGGAGCTACAAGCCAGTAGAACAAAAATACAGAAAATCTAAAATACATCTTTGACCTTTTTAATCCTATGTTTTAGGGTCACATTCCTGAATACACAAGTTTGCCTTATGAGGAAAGAAACTTTGGTATGGAGTTGAACTAGCTACATGAATAGCACCTGTAGCTTTCAAAATAAATAGTATTGGCTAACTAGACACGATGGCAGCAAGATATCCCCTAGAACAAGCATATGCTTGGAGCTATGCATGAAGGCTGGACAATGAAACGAGTGTAATTTTTTAAAGTAACTTCAAAGCATTTCTGCTTTTCATATTTCTAATTATTTAGAAAGCTTTTCTACAGTGAGAAAGCTTTACTTTTATATGCTAACCCCTAATAATCACTCCCTTGAAAATTGCACTCTGATGCTCACAGAACACTATTATTACATGTTTTTCTTTTCAGTCTTTAGATCCCCTCTATTTTTCTAAAATATTGTATTTTTATTCCATAGGCCCACGCTGGTTAGCAGTAGATGCTGGGAACAGAAACATCCCCCCTGCTCCAATAGTTGCTTATTAAAAAGGTCAGAGATAAATTCGACCTTGTAATGGAACAGAAGTTGGGTTTTTCTTACTAAATGGTATCAGAAATAACAAATTATCTTTGTCACATGTGATACTCTCCTACAGCCATCGATATAAAGTAGCTACCGGAATGTTAGTCTATGTTAATCTGTGTTTTATGGGTTTGCAACAAAGCATAATACACATTTAACAGAGTAAGTGAAATTTCAGTTTCCAGTGTGTAATGAAGTTTAGTCATTTAATAAATTTTAACTTTTATTTGTGTATTCCACTGTAGTGCTGTGACAACAAATCACACCTGTGTACCAGAGCATACATCAACAGTATGATGTAACTTTACTTACACCACTGCTATATTTAGATTTTTGAAAGAGAGACATAAGCATACACTATGGCCACAGCAAATAATTTTCTGGGTTTTTTTCTTCTGTGATAACCTTCACTTTTTCAGTAATACTTCACTTTTAAAATTTGAATTATTGAAAAAAATCACAGAAAGTTTATACAGGAACAGATATAAGGAATAACCTCACAGGCACTGATATGACAAACATTTATTTTAAGGGCTGAGAAGCATTAATACCATATCGACAAAGTTGACTGAAAAGAATTACTAACTTTGTCTAAATGGAAAATGCCCACCTTTGCTTGTTAAAAGAAATTCAGAAAGTTATTTTTTGGCCTTGCTATGTCACGAAGTCAATCATACAAAGACCTACGCATTTAACCTAAGATAATAATTTTGAAAGCCCTTCTATAAAAAAAAGAAACAACCCATCATGCAAATCTTTGATCAATTATGCAGCGGCTTTAAAACTGTTGCAAGACCATACTGTATATATTAGCTTTTATACTGCTAATGCACAACTAACAGCAAACTCGATTAGATTAACACAAATTTGTCTTAATTACACCGTTATATCACACTAAGGAGACAAATGCCACAAGATTGGCAAAAACATTTAATTCTGAGCACTCAAATGGCAGGACAATTATGTGTTGTAACCCCTTCACATTTAGAAAAAAACATGATCCTGCAGTCTCACTTTACAAAAAAAGAAAAACAATTCTGTAAAATAGTAATTGGGAGGGGAACAGTTTTACTACCTAACACAAAGTAACTCATACAACTAGTGTCAAAGGCAAACAAAAATACTTCTAAATAAAAAGTCAAAATACACATAGCAACAGAAGCACAAATGCTGCATTAAATACAGTCAAGATAGGAAGACAATGCACTTGTTAATAAAAAAGACAAAAAAAAGAAGAAAAGATACTAAAGTTAGCAACACATTTAAAGAAAATGCAATGAGATAAAACTATTTTTTCCTATGACAACAGTTTCCATTTGCAGTCTTTCCATCCATAATTTGTCTGGTACAGTACATCCAATCAAAATATTCAGAATCTCACAGAAGAGCTAGGTTGTTCTCTTCCAAATCTAACTCACAAGCTGGTTTTGGATGTTTTAAACAGACATCATTATGAATGAAGTAAAAGCAAGGCAACAAATGGACTTTTCATTACCATCAATCTTAGCAATGATAACAAACATTTTTAAAAGTTATCGTAATCTTTTTTGTCCTTCTTTCCCTCTGCTTCAAACCCATCAACCCCATCACTGTCCCTTCTCCTTTTACGATTATTATGGATGTTGAAGCGTTGATTCATCTGTGGTAACGGATCCATTCCTAGAACTTTGTGTATCTGACGGAATGCAAGGAGTCTCAGTGCAAACTAGAAAAACAGTAAAAAAAAGTTACTTGTGTTACAAACCAATGTCCATTTTAAGCACTTTGTCAATTAAGGAAGAGCATCAGTGATGTATGATATTACCCTTAGCTCTAATTATCCTGTCTTTCTTTCCCCCAACAAAGTCAACAAAATAAAACAACAAGACTCCTTGGACTGCTTCTTTAAGTGCAGCATCTTAACTTAAAAGCATCTTAGCTTAAAAATAATGTTTGAGCTCCTAGGCTTGCACTGAAGCAGCCAAGGCTTGTAATGTGTCACGTTAGGCATTAGGAATCATTAGCAAATGGATCAAATGAAGAGGCAGAGGCAGTAATCTCTTAAACTGCAAGCATGAATGGTCAATACTGTCATATCAAACTTACTGAGATGTATTTATGAAATATTAAATGTCAAAGTAATTTTCAATCTAGTAACATAGTGCTGTAGGGTGAGCCTGTTTACAGATATGGATATAAATCTAGATATATAGATATAGATGAGAATGCTACGAATTTTTCAGGAGAATACATTTATTTTAGTGCAAAAATGAACACTATTATACATCCTCTCATATGACATTATGAGGTTAAGACTGGTAAGATCTGACTACATTCTAAGAAAAGAAAATTCACATCCAATATAAAGCTCCATTTTAAAAAAACCAAACAAACCATCCATCAAATTTAATTACTTCACACCTACGTTCCCTTACCTGTGCACTTGAAGTAATATCCTCTCGTTGCTGGTCTGTCATTACAGCAAGTGTATCAAAAGGATCTTTTTCACAGGGGTCCAGAAGGCCAGGACCACCTACAATAATCAGGCTAATTAGCAGCACATCTTTACCTTATTTCAAGCAAGATTACAGATTAGTTAAGCATAAGTATACATACAGGGGTCAAATGCAACTTGCCTTTAAGGATGATTCCTGAAGATATACACTCAAAAACTCTTCTCAGTGCATCTCCAGGACTCTGTGGCCCAGTTGCGCTGCTAATTGCTTTTTCCACAAGCAACTCCATAGCCTAGACCAACAACAGGAGGATTTCAGCCGAATTAGGAGATGGACTAATACAGAAAAAAGCTGCTACTGTTCCTCAATAGAGAATTTTGAATCCAGAATTCTGAAGAACATTATGCATCATAGAACACTTTCAGTTAAAATGGGAAGAAAACGCAGTTACTTTATAAAGATAAATAAAAAGGAAGGTGGTGAGTACTGGTATGGGCAGCTGGTCACTGGTGGTGTCCTCCAGGGCTCAGTGCTGGGCCCAGTCCTTTCAGTATCTTTACTGATGATCTGGATGAGGGGATTAAGAGCACCCTCAGTCAGTTTGCAGGTAACCCCAAGCTGGGTGTGAGTGCTGATCTGCTGGAGGGCAGGAAGGCTCTGCAGAGGAATCAGGACAGGCTGGATCCATGGGCTGAGGCCAATTGTGTGAGGTTCAAGTTCTGGGTCCTGCCCTTGGGTCACAACAACCTCCTGCAGCTCCAGGCTGGGATAGAGTGGCTGGAAAGCTGCTCAGCAGAGAAGGTCCTGGAGGTGCTGGTCAGCAGTGACTGAACATGAGCTGGAGAGTGCCCAGGTGGCCAAGAAGGCCAAGGACATCCTGAATGTTTTAACAATGGTGTGGCCAGCAGGACCAGGGCAGTGACTGTCCCTCTGTGCTGGGCACTGGTGAGGCCACACCCCAAATCCTGGGTTCAGATTTGGGCCACTTTCTACAGGAAAGACACCGAGGTGCTGGAGTGAGTCCAGAGAAGGGCAGTGGAGCTGGGGAAGGGTCTGGAGCACCAAGTTCTGTGAGGAACTGCTGAGGGAGCTGGGGGTGTTTATCCTGGAGAAAAGGAGGCTCAGGGGTGACCTTGCTGTTCTGTGTAACCACCTGAAAGGAGGGTGCAGCCAGATGGGGGTTGGTCTCTTGTCCCACATAAGTGGTGTTAGGACAAGAGGAAATGGCCGCAAGTTGCACCAGCCAAGGTTTAGATTGGGTATTAGGAAAAAAATTTTGACTGAAAGGGTTGTAAGGCATTGGAACAGGCTGCCCAGGGAGTTGATGGAGTTACTATCCCTGGAAGTGTTCACAAAACATGTGAATAGGATGGTTTCGTGTTGCTGGGTTAACAATTGGACTTGATTATCTTCAAGGTCTTTTCCAACCAACAATTCAGTGATTCTATGATGGGCTTCTTCCCATCACAAGTCATTCAGTAATTTTGTAGAAATTTTTAAAGTAGTAACCTACATATGCAGGTAGACAACTTGTCAGTCTATTTTTGGGAGTATGAAACATTGTGGGACACTTGATTCTGTCAGCCACATGAATACAGTATACAGTACACCTAATGAAAAATAAAAATAGCTTTTTTCTACTAGAGCACAGAAACTTAAAACATCAAACATTTAATATTCTTATAATGCTTAATATCCTCACTAGTCCTTCAGTTTAGCAAAACTGAAGCTCACAGAAGTTTTTCTCCTGGTTATTGACCAACACTAACTCAGATGTTAAACAAGTCTAAAAAAACCTCTATGATAAACATGTTTTCTGAAATGTATGTATTGTTTGGTGTTAGTTAAAATGGTTTAAATCATTAGCTGTATTTTAAATACTGGTGTTTTTTCTGTGAATATTTCCATTGTTTACTTTTATTAGACACTTATTTTCTTCCAGAAGAACCAATACAAGTATTTGTAAAGGTGAAGACTAACTTCCCCTAGTATTCTTTCCCAGCATTAAGTGGATGTTTCACTGCTACCTCTTTGGCAAGCTTAATTCTCAAGCAATGGTTTTTAGTAGGTTTTTTGGAGGCACTTGTTGTTTGGACCTTGTCCTCCTCACCACATTTACAGTTGTTCAAATGCTGCCTTTTGTTTTTCCTTTCAAAATGTAAATATTTATTCTGATGTATGCAATTAACTACAGGCAGTGCTGATCACAATTTTTCACTAAGGGTGCCCATTCCTTTCTCTTTTAGCTCCATTTAACTGACAGATTTCAATTCTTGAGCATACTATTTCCATACTCCCACTGTATCAGTCAGGATTTGGCAACAGTAATTTAGTTGTTTTCAAGTAGGAAGCAAAGTGCATCAGTAAAGAAAAAAAAGCAGATCTTGGATTTGCATTTATTAAAATCTAGTTATTTTGGATCCTCATACTGAGGTCTGTAACTCAGTCTTAGGAAAATATTAATTATGATGTCCTGGTGTTTATGTGCACTAACAGCTGAATTTCAAATTTGAATTATGTGTAGGAACCTGACAAAATTCTTCTAATTTAGTTTTTACTTTAAGGCACATGAAGTGCTACTACTGTGAACATTCAGACTTCCTAATATCTTCTATTTTTACAACTACTTATGTTTATTTTTTAAAAAGCTCTGTCATCTGGTTTCTAAAAGGTTTCTAGTATAGAGAGTAGGAGAAGGTCTGTATCCAGAAAACTGTACTACTCCAATCTATGAAATTCCATCTGAACTGTCAGAAATCACCACTTTCATTTTGTCATTGTTTTTATCAGTAAGACTCTTCCTACAGGCCAAAAGAACAGCTGACTACAGCTGATCCATGTCACTGAGAATGCATCAGGTACCAGGAGCAAATCAGGAATCACTCTTGGAGAGAACTGAAATACAGCGAGGTCTGACACAGTGCTTCATACCTCTCTTCCCTTCTGGATGAGCCTTGAAACAGATAATGTGAGAATCAAGAAACCCCATTCCTTGTTCTTCACCCATGTGCCTGCTCTGTGTTGCAATAGTTGTAAGGATACTCTTCTGAAAGTACGCTGGTGTTCATTCTCTGGCAACTCAGTATCATAGTGGTATTAAGAGAGCACTTACTTCTTAGCAGCTTTTAAGCTGTATTTGTTTAGTGTACTTTTCATGAAATGCAGTACTGAAACTGGCACTAGTTATTTAAAAAAGCAGACATTACTGCTCCACTTCCTTTCCACCTCCTATCTGCAGACTTAGTGGAGATGTTGAACATTTCTCATTGAAATAAAGTCAACTGCTCAAACTTTTTTGACAATGTTAGGGCTCTTCCTGCCAAAACTGAGAAGGAAGCAGCACAGTGCAACTGGATTTGGTCTAAAAAACGCAACAGTCAGAGATAAGTTTACTTCTATCCGAAACATGTTTCAGTTATTTGTTTCAGACTAACTTTGTCCAATCTACAGATCCTACATCTGTCAGTATCTGGAGCACAAGTAGAACTCCTGGAGAGATAATGTAAGATAGTCAATGCAAAAGGAATGCTCCAAGAAGACTTAACTGGAAGAATTAAGAGAGGTGACCTGATAAAACCCAGAGATTTAAGTGACACTGACTAAAATATGATGACACAACCACAGGCTGTACTTAAGTGCTGTGGTATTTCACCTTGAGAAAGGGACATATTAATGATCATAAGAATTACTGTGATTTCTTCTTTCAAGTTCCTTCTGTTATCACAGAACTATCTGGGCACAGCCAACATTATTTTAAATAAGCTTCAGCAAACTCCAAGCAATTCAGAGTAGGCAGTTAGAAAAGAATAGGTTCTTTTGTACAGAGTAAAGGAAAAAAATGCAAAAACCCCAAACAGGAATCTACCCACAAAGAATAAAGAAGAACACAAAAATTCCTTTTGGAAAAAAATAGTAACTTCCAGCTTCAAATGACAAAACCTCAGAAAATTTCATTTTAAGAGGGAATCTGGAGTATTTGTCAGCAAAAAAAAACCCTAAAAATCTCCATTACTTGTTGAAAAAGTCTGAATTTAAAAATTGTATTAGCACTTCCCTATAATTTCCTTGTAGTAACATATTTATTAAGAAGATTCATTATAAAAACCACATTACTTACCCAGCTTGGAAAATCAGACCAAGTAGGAACCCGCTGACAGAGGTCACGAAGAATACGTATGATAATGACACAGGACTGCAGACCATTAGCTCTAGCCTTGAGAGCAATACAAAATCAAATTAATTAACCCCTGCACCTATAGCAAACAGGGCTTGTTGAAAGACTAAAACACCACTGTTCAATGGAAGCTCAGATACAAGATTGAAACAAATCATTCTACAACTTAATTCCGTGAGCTGCCATTTACAGCAGTATTTTATACAGGGTTAGTAATTTAAGGTGGTAGAAGTCAAAGTGCACAGGTTATACAAGAATAACATTTCTTGATCCCCTATACACTTTGACCTATGTTCATTTGTAACAATAAATACAGTATCTTTCTACATTAGAAATAAAAAGGATAAAGTAAAGATCTAAGAAATAGGTATAGAGACTGAAAGGTCAAGGGAATCTGTTTGGTTTCTTTATTGTGCCTTTGCCAGAATGCAAAGTCACTAAACCAAACAGTTGCTTCTCACCTTTCATTCCCTACACTTAATGCACTTAAAGAAATAGAAAAAAAAGTCTTAAATCTAAACATGAAGCTTTAAACACATATTCCATTATTTAAAGCGAAGTTACTCTGCAGCCTTATGGAATATATAACAAATATACAACATATGATCACCCCAAGCGAGTCAAGCTTTCAACATCGCCTTCTCAATGACCAGAAAAAAAAATGACGTCAAATGAGCAATAACTGCATAAAGCAGCTCCTCCATACTCGACTTTCTACCGTTAAATTTAGGGACCAGAGAAATATTAAGTATTATTAGCATGAACAACGCTGAGTGTTTTCACACAGTTAAACATTTATATTGCAACTGAACTAATCTCTCATAAGGCTACAAGAAGAAAGTAAAATGATGTTCCGAACCTGGAACCACTTAGCGTGGCGTAGAGCAGCCAGAGCGTCAAGGCATTTTTGCCTGTCCAAGACGTCCGGTGGGTCTTTCACCATACCCGAGGTTACATCTAAAATGGATTGAATTGGCAAAATGCAGTGAGGAATGGGTGTTTGACCAGGTGAGCAAGACACTTCCTTAAACAGCTTCAATGTCACACATGCCATTTAATGTTTAAACCCTTAAAGTAGAAATGTAAATGTTCAGCACAAGTTGCTGAATTAGGATTAGGGCAACGACCCAGTGTGAAGATCAAGAGCATATTGCACTTCAGCTCTGAGGTTATTTTCAACTGCATTGCTGATTATGCAATGCATAGTACTTCTTTATTTCAGCTAACACTGGAAAAACACATATCCCCTAAAATTAAATACTGAAGGAAGGATGGTTGGACACAGTGCACCAGCACAGAGAACACAAGACAGAAGGAACACAAAAATCCACTTTAACCAAGTAGAAACATTCAAACTTAGTTTCTTTTAAATTTTAATTGTCACTTGTTATTTGGGACCTATTCTTGAGAGAAAAACTAAGTATAACAAATCTTAAAAGCCCTAAATGTTTAGTAATGATGTTATTTTTATCATGCCTTAAACTTGCAATTATTTGGCTTTAAAAACCTGACTAAAGGAATGTGACATGTTCTTCAATATTACAGAGTTCCTTGTTTTCTACTATCTTCTCTCTTACCCTTCTAAGTAAAATTCCTCAGCCTGTAATACATATGTTCCAGCAACAGTTAGGATGCAAGGAAGGATCTAAAAAGGAACTACTTTACACAGACTCAACAAGATAAAGAAAAGCAAGGAATAGTCTAAAAAACAAAGCAAAATGTCTGAAAGATGCAGAAAACATAGTAGACCTTGCAAATTTAAATGTTCAGAAAATAATTTAACTACCAAGCTGGCTGCTTTGCTACCAAAAATTAAGAGAGCACGGAAGTGGTTTAATCAATGAAACTGGAACCACTAAACAATGTGAAATGGTATCCTTAGGTTACTCAAAAACTGTATGGATATAATCAGATCAGTGATCACCATCAGAAGTTATTTTTTTACTCATGATGAAAATGGCTATTGTGACTAGTCACAGCGTATGTTGGTAGCACAACTGGTGATACACCAGATAAGATGAAACAAAAAGCCGTCACTCAATGGCACACATTTCACAGGCGCTGGCTGTTTGGAACAGTATGGTTTACTCCTCTGAGATCTATATTTAGGTAAGCCAGGGAATAAAATAAACTGAAAAATAATGAGACTCATGAAACATGCCTGCAACGAGAAGCTTTTAGGAATGTTGCAGAATTGTGCTCTGAAACCACAAATGTAAAATAGTAGGATTCTTTACTATACAGAGCTGAAAGACCATGAATTAACATGGTGGTATAGCTTTGCAATACAGTAACTAAATTTAATATGGAGTACTACATTCAGATTTGAGCATTTTGATAGGATAATCCCATTACTCTGCACAGGGATAAAAAGGTGAAGACTTCATAAGAGCAAAATTGAGAAGAACGTAGGTAACTTCTCACACAGATATTCCAATTTACAGATTATATATATAATAAAGTGGAAAGATGAAAATCTTCACTAACAATGCAATTACAGAGCAAATGAAGATATTTAAAGTGATGTTTCTTTTAAAACAAAATCAATTTAAAAAAAAACCCCAAACCAAAACAACAAAAAAAGGGGTGCCAGCTAAAGCTAAGTGATGAAAGGAGTACAACCCAGATATATGAGACAAGGAGTACATCCTGAGAAAACCCACCACAGGAAAGTTGGCAAAGTAAGGTTGAGAAATTAAAAATGAAAATATGTGCTATTGGGCCAATAGCCTAATCAGTCAATTATTTACTTTCTTCTAAAACTAATATGTAAACAGGTGACACTGTGCAAACTTTTAGCACAGTAATTTATTAAATAATTTGAAACTTTACTTCTACCTCTGAAAACCTTCAATTTATAAAATAATTTTACTAAGAAGAATTGCAATTTAAATGTACAGAAAAGACTCTTACTCAGTGCTGGAAATGTTGGTCTACAATGAGTTACTAATAGCTATCATAAGAATACCCTTGGAACTTAAAAAGACTTTGAAAGTCAGAAGTTGCTGAGGCACGTACTACACTGAGAAAACATTGACTAAAAAAATACATCAAGGAACTCCTGTAATATTTATTCTGTGGATTTTTGCATATGTTTCACACTTCAGGATTAACCCCTTAAAGACTATTTAACTAAAATCAGATGCCTGACCTACCACCCTACTAAACTAAGACAAAAACTGAATTAATTTACAAAACATGGGCATAAATTCTTACCCTGTATAACTTATCACTAGCCTAAACATAAGGGGTTAATCTTCAGTTAGACGTGCTGTGTCCACACTACCTCTTCATTAAAAGTTAACAGGTATGTCAATTTAGGTAAGTTTTATTATGTAAAATACATTTTGTCCAGTCAACTATTGTAAGACTAGTGTGAACACTGCTTCATTCTAGGAGAGAGACGAAGACGAAAAGGAAAAAAAAAAAAAAACAAACACAAAGTAACAGCAGATGCTAGGACTATGCATCCAAACCCCTCCTTTGTAAAGCATGGCAGGTGTGACACTGAGCTTTAGAAAACCTTGGTCAAAAATCCTTCCGATGTCTTGGCAGCAACCCCTGACAGGAATCAAGTCCCTCTGCTAGAAGGCTTTGGACCGGGGCTGTTAGCTAAGGATAAAAGAGACACACGCGCACACGCAGATGCGTTTGTAACTATGTACACTTGGTTTGCTGAAGGAAGACTCCACAGCTGGCTTAGAGCTCTTCGAATGTATCAGATTCGGTCAACTGTCAAACGCACAATACTGTAAGGAACAGTAGCTATGCGGTTAACAATTTCATTTCACTGCTCATTTTTTTAGACTTTTATCATGAATTAATACATCAAACATGATTCTACTCCACGTGCAAGACTCCAGTTGCATCTTTACTCAGACTGGTTCTTCCGGTAAAGCCTTCCTTAACACCTGAACTGGCTCCCCAAGCAGGCTAGGGAAAATGGAAACTTTAAACCAGTGTAAGACACAGAGCATGAGAAGCTGCAGTAAGGAAAACACAAACACATACTGTTACTCTGCAGCAAATAAGCAGCAGTCTTCAGAATAAGGAACTTCTTTGCTGCAATAATTGGCAATTCAGTCTTCTATTTGCTCCAGTTTCAAAAGTGAACTTTTCTGCACATCCATTTTATACTGCTCAGTGTCTTGAAGAGAAATCTAACTTGACTTTGTTTGCCTAGAGGCAGTACTGCATTCGGCAGTGAATAAACTCACAAAGATAATTTAACTCAAGTGTGGGTCAGACAAAAATACAGATTTGTTTCCTTTTGGTGGTATAACTTAGGGGACTGATGGTAGTAATTTGAAATTTGTTTTATTTTTAGTCCACATCATAGAATTTTGGGCCAGAAACCACTTTGTTGAAATGGAGTATTGTAGCAGGAATCAATACTGCACTTTTGCACAGCAGATTAAGAAATAAACATGGTGTTTAAGGTTAATTTCATTAAATGGTTAGTCTAATTTAATAATAAAATGCATTCTTTATAAAGTTAAATAATATGGAAAGCTGGATTCAGCCCAGAGTCATGTTACACTCAGATTGTCAAAAAACAAGTAAAATTGGTTGGGTGTGACAGTACACATACAAAGCCTTTATAGCTAGGAATAATATGCACAGCTTAAAAATCGTGTACAAAGCACTCTAAGACTCTTTGGAAGTCATCCAAACCACAGAATGCATCTTGAATTTTTTCTTTCTGATTATGTAGGATGACTTTGTTAACATAGCTTGCTTATAAATGCACTAGTCACAGCTACAGGACACTTACTAATGCAATATAAAAACCTCAAGTATTTTAGAGGACATGTAATGATGAGATGATGTATAAAAAAAACCTCCGTGGCTTATATCAATACGTATATACACAAGCACATGTATACATACACACATACAATTTCTTTCAACCTGCATATGAGAAATGTTAAAACAGCCTCAGATTTCCTATTTGTAGGTTCACTGTCAAACACCAGAACCCTGTTTGCTATGATCTCTTTCAACTATGAAAATACAGGATTAAAAGGAAACAAAAGTTAATTTTATCTGACCCGTAAATAAAAAGAACCAATGTACTGCAGACATTATTCATGCTTGTTGGCTTAAAAGCTTTTGGAGCTTTGAAAGTGTTACAGAACAGACCCTAAAGCAACACTGCTGGCACCAGAGAAACTGTGGACTTCAGAAACATAAATTGATTCCCAAGCTCCACCTTCTGCTTCAGCTCAACGACAAAGCCATTTCTTATAGTACTAGTTGGGTTTGCCAGTTGGATAGAAGACTGATTGTAATACCAGGAGCCTAAATATACTCAAAAAGCACTCCAGACCAAAAAACAACCTCAGAGAGCTGGAAAAAATCGCATCGTTTTTAGAGTTGGAAGCACTGTTACCGTCAAAAGTACTGTAAAAGTGCATTTTAAGTGGCACTATTCAGAATGTCTAAGTGATGGTAATACTGACCCAGTTCAAACCCAGAAACCTGTGATTTGATTTTCTAAATCCATACAATCTTTTTCTTAAGGCAAGACTGCTCTAGAAAGCCAGTTTATAGCCACTTGCTATAAAATACTTAGTTTTCCACATAATTTTAAAAGAGGGGGGAAAAAAGTCAAGCTTGTACCTTTTCCAGAAAGCTGAGGTTGGACATAAAGTACAAAATTTTAAAAATTAAATAAAAGCATCATATACACATTTATTTTAACCAACTGTTCTCTACTGAGACTGGTTGTTGCAAAACAAGGTTTCGATCTAATACATGTGCCAGCATGTTGCCTTCCAGGACCTTAGTGCCATCTTAAGCAGAATAGATAAACATAAAAAAACAGGTGAGAAAGAAGTAACATCTTTAACAACTTCCCAACCTCCATCCCTCATGTTCTCTTCCCGAATGACTGGAGATGTCAGTGTGATTGTAACTTGCATTTTGGGTTCCACACACGAATTTAAAATTATTGCTGCTTCTGGGACTGCACACTTGATATCGTATTTCTCTGGACTTATTACCTAAATATCGAGAAACAGAAATTTCTATTAGCATGTGGCCAACAAAAGTATGAGGAAGAAAAAGGATTCCAACATAGTCATTTTTTAACAGAAAGATAGAAACACAATTATATGAAACAGATACCTGTGTAGTCATAGAAACCACACTACACACTATAAAGATATAAATATATGTGGACTTTCATATCGTTTCCAAATTAATAATGAAAATATATAACCAAGAAGTCAGAAGGAAAAAAACTGCCCAGAAAGGAAATTAATATACAATTACATAACGAGATGGTGTTTGAGAGAAAGAAAAGCCTCAGGGCCAATTAAAATATCAGCAGGGTGTTTCTCACTGGAACACAGAAGCCTTTAAAAAGCAAAGATGCAGGGATTATTTTTCAAGCTCACAGTTACAGATGGGTGTTGCTAGGTACATCCTGTGCTTGGGTATCAGAAAGTGCTAAGAACACAGGGCAAGGTAAGCTCCAGGAAAAAGAATGTAAGAGTAACTAGCAAAGTGGTTATTTTGAATTGCTTTTGCAACTTTTATTTAATAATTCTAAATAGCCCCAAAAGGAAGCTGTAGGCACCTCTGTGACCTTCTTCCACATACACAAACAAACATTTCCACAAAGACATACCAAGATGTCCATTTTCTAAATTTACTTCTGTTCTGTTACTTCAAACAAGAACACACTTGAGATTATTTTCTAATTAATTTGATCCCGCTAAAGCTTCTACCATGCCAGTGATTCTGTCAAGTGTTTTACTAGATTGCACTGAAATACTAATGCTGTGACAAGCACTCCATAGTGACAGGCTTTGTTCAGCAGAGAGATTTTATACTTTCTTGTCGAAATACTGCAGAGGGTTTATATTAATTTCACTGAATGGTCTTAGATTGCATATTTGCCTTTCTAAAGGTCCAAAAAACCCCACACAAGACTTAACTAACTAATTGTGAACTATAAGGCACTGACACATACAAGTAGGAAACAAGATACAAGTACAAAAGACTGGCATTAATGGAGAACTTTGACCTTGAGGCAGCCGGCATGCTGTAACACTGCACAATTACCTCTATTGCTACTGATAACTGATTAATGGTCTTCCTTGTGCTCATTTCTATTTCCCACATAAATGAAATCTCTTAAATGGTGATTGGTACTACATTGCTACAGCACACACTTGTATGGACACAATACAGAGAAAGCAGAACATGCAGCAGTCTCTGAATTCAGATGAAACACTCAGAAAATGGAAAGAAACTGAACCTGAGCTATGTCATGTAGCAGCACAGTGAGCCCTGCAGACATTTAACTTGAGGACAGATTTTTACAGAACTTTTACAAAAATTCAGATCCAAAAATCTAAATTCTACTTACTGCAAGTTGCTTAGGGAGACTTTCAGCAATACGACTGAGTAATGTCTTGGAGGGCTTCTCAGCACACAACAAAACAAGATTGACATTTCGGTCTCCACGGAGTAGCAAACCTTTAGCCAAAACGCCCACCCGTAAAACGCCTTTCAAAGCTCTGTGAATTACAGTTAAAAGTTGTATTTAAAATACTAATGTAAAAATAATAAAAATAATCCTGAAGATAGAAAAGTGAAATAAAATAGTCTTCCACATGCTTCTGAGACTTCAAAATACTGTATAAAACCCCAAAGAAATGAGATCCTGGAAGCACTGATCACAGGGGAAAGAAAAACAATAAAATTCTTAAAAAGTAGTAAAGAAAAATACCTGTCTTTACTGCCATCCTTTTTGTCATCTCCCTCTTTGTTCTTGCTTTTTTCCTGATCAGTCATGCTGTCAGAAACCAGTTTCAAAGCACGTTCAGTAATAGAAACAATTTTTTGGACTGCCTGAAGTTCCTCCTCAGTTGGATATATAGCAGCATGCTTGGTCATCACATAGCGGTCATCAGAGGAGTCAGGGCGGCGCAGAGGCTGGACAGACAAAAAAGTGTATTTCTGAAACTTGGGTGCACTTCCAAGTTCACAAATGAGACAAAATTACAAAAAACCCAAACAGAACAGAATATTCAAACCTCACCATCACTGAAATGTAACAAAACATGAAATCTCCTCAACAGCCTACACTGGTCACAACCAATCATGTCTGAAAAGACATGAAAGATATCAAAATTAAACAAAGGCCAAATGCTAAGATCAGAGGTACCTCCCCAACATTAGTATCTCTTGCCTTTCTGTCAACTGGGAAATACTTGCATATTGCTGCAAAATAAAGCATCCGTGATTGCTTTCATACTATCACAGGATGGGACCTCAGAAGGTCATCTAGTCCAATATGCTGTGCAAAACATGGTCAGCTGTAAGACCACATCATGTTGCTCAGGGCTTTAGCCTGCTGGTTTTTGAAAACCTTCAAAGATGGAGGCTGCACAACACCTATATAAAAAAAAGATGATTTCCTGTATTCAGTCTAAACCTCTTTTGTCTTCGCTTAGGATGGGTGTATCTCACCCTCTCAGGACCATAAAAAGCCTGGCTCCATACCCTTTATAATGCACAGGTATTAGCAGGCTACTGCATCCCACTGAGGCTCTCTCTTCCCCAGGCTGAACAAGCCCAGGTGCTGTCTCTCCTCACAGGGCACATGTTCCACTGATGCCATGATTTTTTGCCTTTTCCTTTTATATACCTTTGATGTATTCTCAGTATCCTTGGCACACATACCTGTAACTCTTTAAGCCTGATATCTGAGCACAGTCCCAGTATTCTGCTAGGCCAGAAGAGCAAACATCCTAAAGGCCTCACAGCTGGAGGCCAGAAAGCCTTACGCTATCTTGAAAAACCAAGGCTCTCTCTAGAACATATTCTGTAAACCAAGATTAGGCCCATCTGGGGGGAATACTTTGGAATAGGGAGATGCCATGCCATTCATTTAAGCCTTTCATTGAGGAATCTTTGTCAGATATGGTGATTTGCAAGGTCTATAAAATTGTATACGTGATATACTGTGTGTGTGCATTTTGGCATATTCCACCTTGAAACTGTTGCACCATAAAGATCCTTATTAAATACCTAAGTAAAAACCCTTTTACCCCTTAACCGTGTCTAGCTCTTAATTCTAGGACCAGGAATAAGGAATCACCAGACCCCTGACCATCCTGGTAGCTCCACACTAAGCCTATTACGGTTTATGTATCTGCTACTGGAAAGCCCAAAATTAAATGTGGTATTGCAGTTAGGGTCTAACGAAAGCTAATCACTTCCCTTCATCTATTAATTATATTCCTGTTACTAAAGCCCAGGTTGTTGCTGGCCCTGCTGCCAGGGCATGCTGCTGACTCGTGGCCAGATTGCTGTTTGCCAAGACCCCCAGATCCCTTTCAGCAGGGCTGCTACCCAGCCTCTATCAATTCAAGGGGTTGCTCCTTTCTGAATTCAGTATTAGGCTTTTGTTCTTGCAGAATTCCATAACATTGCATTCCTACAGCCTGCCTAGGTCCCTCTGGATGGTGGCCTTGCCCTCAATGGTATCAGCTATTTTCCCCACCCAAGATGATTCAGGTTCGTGCCACTTGCAAACCTCAGGAGTAAGTCCATCACCTTTCAGATCACTGATAAGGTGCTTATCAGACTAATGCCACGATCAACCCATGTGGTATTGCACTCCACACAGCTAGAATATGATGCACCACTAAGCATTATCTTCCAAGACTGATGATCCAGCCACTTTTTATCCACACATTCGTCCACAATTAGGTAAACAATGTTGTATAATGCAATAAAATAAAATAAAAAGTACCAAAATCCAGTATGACTTCTATTTCAGAAGAAGCAGTATTTGAAACATCCTCTTGTCATTTCACTGGACTTATTTTGGAAGACTCGTCCACCTACACTATTTCATTAGCATATAATTTCTTCTTCACTTTTCCAAATCCTTTATTAAGAAGCACTGGAGACAAGTGAAGTAGCACTGAATAATTTATAATTCTTAACTGTGCCTGCTGCTAAGAATGGTTGAATTTTTTTCTCGAGTTGAGAAACTCACAGCTGGTCCTTGGGGTTGAGGAGGCATTCCAGGTCTAACTCCCAGCAGGCCCAGAGGTCCTGGAGGGCCATGAGGATATCCTCCGTCTGGTATTCTGCGACGGTCGTCCCAGTGGTGCTGCTCTTCCTCCATCCTCCTCCAGTACATGTCCTCTTCGTATCGCCTGAAGTGCATCAAGCAAAGCCTCTTCTTTATACAGCCGTTAGCACTTGCCACTGCTCTAGAGAGATGCTTCTCTAGCCTCAACAACTTTTAGCAGTCATAAGCAAATACCAATGAAGAGAGGGTAACTAACATGAATTATTGCTGTAAAAGTAGGTCTGGATTTATAGCAAAGTAATTCTACTAACTGCATTCCTCAGAAGGATTGAACACCAAGAAACAAAAACCGCAGAGAGAGAATGACAATTTAAAACAAGACAGTACAGAGTTCCCTAAAGTATTTAAAACAAGTAACTATAGAGTTTAGTTTCAGACAACCTAACAGCAGCTTTGTCACATTCATTCATGAAAGAGAATACATTACCTCATTTCCATCCTCCAGCGTTCCTCCTCTTCTCGCCTTCTCCAGTATTCTTCTTTCTGCATCTGTTTCCTCATCTTCTCTTCTTGAATTTTTCTTGCTCGAATACTGGGCTTTACTTCTACTTGTAAGTCTGGGTTTACTTTTTTCTAGATCAGAAAAATAATGAATTAAATGTTTCTTTCCTGTCCTCATCTCAAGGTTACAAAGCTGTTCTGATGTATTTAATATACGCTACTCATCTACAATAAAATCAAGGGAAGTAAAATGCAATTTTAGAACTGCACAAATGCATTTACCATTAAAAAAATCTCCAGCACAAAGAGTGCGTGTTGTTTATCCTACCAAAAGCACTGAGCAATACTATTTTATTCTCTTTAAACTCCATGGTAAGCAACATAAAAAATCTATTGTTGCTTGCATAGGTTGTACTACAGGCAACACTCAAAACATTTTAAGAAGCTGCAGACAAAATAAGTTTCACAGTTTGCATTATTCTTTAAAGACTATACTGCCTAAGAAATGTATTTCTCCTTTTTTATGTGCTGTTTACTCGGAGTGCCTACTTTTGTCCAGTCTTTAAACCTAAGAACAGGCAACCAGTTAGCAGGTATCTGGTTGATTTTCAGAGAGAAGCATTAGCATTTCTACCTTGTACTGAAGTCTGTGTCGCCGCCCTTTCAAGTGCATCTCCTTGGCATTAGGATCATTAAAACTGCATTCACAGAGTTTACAGTGAAAGCGGATCACCTTTCCTTCATCATTCCTTACCTGAAAAATAAAATCATAACACATTTGGCCTGGGGATATAACATTTAATTATCCATTAATCTAATTACCCAGTGACACGTAACAATGTCTACCTGTCTCAAAACATGTAAATAAGTTCACATAATAACTGAAAGAAGGCAAAGTAGAAAAGTAGAACCTTTAAGTCTGATAGACACACCACTATGCTTGGTAACAAGCAAGGAACAAGGTCCTTCCATTTCAAAGTGTGCACAGCTGTGAAATCAAACCTGAACATGCTGAGGTAATAAATTACAAACCTGTATATCATGCAAAATTTACATCAGACTTGATCCACCTGTCTCATACCAACCACATGAAGAACTGCCCCACTGAGCAAAAAAGAAACACGCACAATACAAAAATGTAAACATATGCACAAGCCTTTACAGGTTCAATGCCTTGTCACTCTTATCTTCAAGGAGAACCCAGAGAATTACAGATAGTCAACCTCATCTAGATCTCTGGGAAGATGATGGAGCAGTTAATCCTGGAAACCACTTCCAGGTACAATGAGGGCGAGAAAATCATCAGGAGGAGTCAGCACGACTTCACCAAGGTGAAGGCCTGGTAGAGGCAGCAGAGCAGTCAAGACTGTCTACTGGACTTCAGTAAAGCCCTGGACACAGTCGCACCACAATATCCCCCTACACAAGCTGTTAATGCATAGGCTGGATAAGCATACAGTGAGGTGGACTGACAGCTCTCTGAACAGCCTGGCCAAGGGTGGTGATCAGTAGAATGAAGCCCAGCTGGAGGCCAGGTGCCAGCAATGCACCCCCAGGATCAATACAGTCCCGGAACATCTTCAGTAACGCTCTGGATGATGGGGCAGAATGTACCCTCAGCTAGTTTGCTGATGACACAAAACTAAGAAGAGTGGCTGATATGCCAAAGGGCTGCACTGACATCCAGAGCGGCCTCAACTGTCTCATCTAGGGAAGAGGAGGCTGAGGGGAACCATATCAGTGCATATAAATACCTGGAGGAAGGGTGCAAAGAGGACAGAGACAGACTTTTTTCAGTGGTGCCCAGTGCCAGGACCATAGACAATGAGCACCAACTGAAACACAGCTGAACATCAGAAAACTCTTTTTTATTGTGAATGACTGTGTCCTGGCCCAGCTGCTCAGGGGAAGTTATGAAGTCTCCATCCTTTGACATTCTCAAAAACCACCTGGACCAGCTGTTGGTGGTCCTTCTTAAGCAGGGGGGTTGAATCAGATTAGCTAAAGACGTCCCTGCCAACCTCAACCACTCTGTGATTATGTTTCACTAAAGCAGTTAAAAAATAATACACATTTTCATATTAATACCTCCTCCACATAGTCATGGCCCACTGGTTGGACATCACTTTGCAAGGCAGCAAGAGTTGTGGGAGTCACTGGTTCAGCTGCTGTGTCAGGTTTTACTTCCTGTGTTTGTACTGTAGCAGCAGGAGGTGTTTTAACACTTTCAGCTGATTTCATTTCTTCCATTTTACTTCCTGTTGTCTGAAGCTTATTGCCACCTAGAAATCGAAAAATGTTAAATTATTACCCTTCATAGAATGAGAAGGTGATTAAACATGATGTGCAAACCAAAGATTTTATTTGCCAGTATCTGTGGTCTGGCCAAAGCATTATTGGTCTTTTAAAATCAACCAAAACCTTAATATATTTTCAATATAATTAAATATTTTAATAGTAAGCTTAACAACGTTCAAGTTACTTAAACACTGAAGTGTTTTATTCTAACAAGAAAAACTTCTGCTTTATAAAATTACCATTTTCATTATTTGTTTTCCTGCTTTTCAAGAGATGGGACTGAATGGGAACAACTCAGAAGATATATTTTAATAATCTCTTTTTTTGTCATTTTGTAAATGTATCCAAAAAAAGTACTTCAAAACCTTAAAATGTTTGTACTAGTCAAGGCAGTATCCCCCTAGTGTTGTAACTGTATGGGTCTCTCCTGGAAGAGCAGGATAGCTTACTGTGGAACAGCTGCTTCCCATCTCTGTTATGGTCAGTTTAACGTTTCCATGGTTAGTTTTCCACTGTAAAAAGGATGTTTCAGTAACCCATCACCAACTGCCAATCTATTGCAGGTGCATTAACAGCCCAGGCTGTGACCTGAAATTAGGACTATAAACTGCAATACTCCAGCAGCTGCTACATAAGAAACCAAAGGTGGAAGGCTTCTTATGAAGGTGGGGAAAGTATTCAAGAGAGGCCAGGTGATGGAGACAACTAGGCAGAAAACACCATCAATTCTGAAGAAAAGCTTTTATAGACATTCTCACCTATCAGTAATTCCCTTGAACACAATGGAATTACTCATGCATGGAGTTAACTAAATACATTTGCATCTGCTGCACTAATTCTTAAGAAGAATTACTGAATAGGTTAGGTTTCAAAATAAAGACTGACTTCTGTACTTGCCAACAAAGTTTATTTTCGGTGTAGATATTTTCTTTACAGCTATATTAGCAGCAGTTGAAGATGTTTTGTTGTTGGACGCAGTGTTAAGTGGTGTGTTTGCCGTGGGAGTAAGAATTTTCACTGCAGAGGATGCCACAGAGGAGTTCACTGTGGTGCTGCTAGTTGCTATATTTGAAGAAGAGGCAGTTGGTTTGGAAGCAGATGTGGATGTTGTGGAAGTAGCTTGGGTAACCACATTTGGTTCAGTCGAAGGAATGGGTTTGCCAAGTTTTGTGTGCAACTTTACTACCTGTAAGTAGGAAAAGAAATTTGTAACATGATCTCCCTGGGTTAACTATAAAAATAATGCATCACAAACATAAATAAAACTGAAAAAACCCAATATAAATTAGAAGTTAGCCATTTTTTTTTTAACGAAAAGTGGTCTTAGAGAAGAAAAAAGATGGACATGTAAAAGATCTTGTCATCTGTAACAGGGAACTAGTTATCTCACACTGCTTACTTCCATTAGAAATTCAGGCATTTACTTCCACAGCTGTTTAGATAAGAACAGAAACACAGTAAGCTTTTAAGTCAGGATAATTCAAGAAAACATTTTGCTCCTAGTGTTTCAATGTGTCTGTCTTGTTGCCCAGTCACTTTTTAGTCTCTGTATGAAAGGGCAGCACAGTGAACTATTTTGGTTCCAAACAATATATGTAACTAAGTTATTTAATTCAAGCTCAACAACACTGTGTCTTTTGATTGCTACATTTGAAGAGTCTTCATATTGAAAGAATTTCCAGGTTATTTAGCCAAGCTGAACAGATTCCTTAGGCAAAAATTTTCCTCTTTTTTTTTGTTTTCCTAATGTACAGAAATAGTTAAGGAGGATTCAAGAGGTATTTCATAGAAAGTAAAGAGGTACATGCTTATTCTTAGAATTAATAAGCAGAGGCCTTTCCACAACATGTCTGTCATAGAATAATACTTCTTTTTGGTGACTGCTGACTACCACCTGAAAAAAGCAATGCAAGTTGTCCATAGGAAAAAACATGCACAATCAGAACTAAAGACTGAGTTTTGAAAACAGCAGTAAAAAAAACATACAAATCTGTGAGTCACGCCTTAAACGTCAACACATACACAATCATGATATGCACACAACTGTCCAAATTCATTTCTTAGGCTTTTGTTCTTATTTTTTATGTTCCGTATCAGAATACAGACATATTAATGTCACACAATACTATAAATGAAGCTCAAGCAGCTCTTCAAAATTAGTTTTTTCCAGTAGAATGCATACAGTTCTTTAGTCACCACAGCAATAAAGAGAGTCCTTTGAGATATCACTCCTACAACGGTAAGAACCTGAAACAGCAGTGGTTTGAGACTATCACAAAGAGAAAGCTATATCCAAATATAAAAGGGTAATACATACTGTACTCCATATACCTATGGCACTCTATATACCTAGGGGCACAACCCAAAAAAGTAATGGCCCAATTTATTAAAGGAAGAACACTAAGTAAGTCTGTCTAAATTTTAATTTTTGCTCCTGGGGAAAAATTATTTACGCTGTGAGATTTATTTAATAGGAACAATGTTACTGATGCCTATGTTCTGAGAAGCAAAGAGCTATGAAAGCGGAGTATTAATACTGTATTTGTTAATGACATTAATATTTCCAGAGTTATGAGGAAAATCTGTAATATCTAAACACATATTCTACCTATCACTGCATTTACTGTTGTATGGCGAAGTTTTAAACACAGACCACAGCATTTCACAGTGCAGCCCACAGGTTTTTTTCCAGAATGCCCACATAAGAGCACGCAAACAGTAATAAAAACAAGTGTACTATAAGTCTTCCAAACCTACTCATTATAAAGTCTACTACAGGACATTGTTCCTTGCTTCCACAGGACAGTTTTCTTTGCAAGAACTACCAAGGAATGATGCCTAAAACTCCTATTCTTTGCACTGGTTCAGCTTACAGCATTTCAGAGTGCACTGAAAGATTTACTGTCCTAGACAGACAAGTAAGATGAATCTCAAGAAAAGTCTTGAAAAAAGTGAGGGGGCACAAGCATGGTACCACATGTCCTCAGTGGTACCTTTTCCTCATCTTACTCCACACTTTCTTCCTACGATTTGCATGATATCCCAATATATCCTCTTTTCATTGATGCCATAGCAAGATTTCCCCCCTTTCTTTCAACAAGGCCTTTCTAATAGCAAGCCTAAAAACAAGTTTGAAAGGAAAAGAAGAACTAAACATCTTTAAATAAAACAATTTAAATTATATTGTTTCTGCGTATTTTCTCCTTCCTTAAAATGAGAAAAAATTATGGGGGGGAAGTGTACATACTGACTTGCATGCTAAGAATAAGAGAAAACTCTTACTTTCTGATGCTTGGCTCCACGGATATGGGCAGCATAAGCATCTGCCCCAGTACAAGACACATCGCAAAGCTCACAGCGCAACTGATTCTGAGTTCCACGAGCAGAAGTACTGTTGTTACTGGTGTTCTGGGAAGCTTTTAATGCTGCTTCTTTCTTTTTGTGTTTCTGGCCTTCTAAGTGTTCTTTGTAAGTCTGTTTAAATGAACAAACACACAGAGTAAGCTTTGCACCGCTGGTTCACCATTCATGTGAACACATGTTATATAGAACATAGCATAAAACACACATTTTACCCAAGAAATACCTCCTACACTGAACATTTCTGCTTTATGAGATGCTCTAAGGCATTAATAGCCTACTTCTAAGACCTGGAAATTTTCTTCTCCAGCACCAGGATTCCACACTTAGGTAAAATAATACAGGTTTTTCTCCTCTAACTTCTCAATTCCCCAATCAAGTAGTAGTCAACAGATACCACCACTGAAAACTTGATATGATCAGAAAAATTGCAGTTTCTTGTATTGTATTAAGTTATTTTTGATTTTGAGCTTCCTTCAAACTGTAAGTGTAAACAGATAAATAGAAAAATTAATTTAAAAGAAGGTAGTGCTCAAATAAAGCTGTACTGAAAAAGAAATGCAGAAGTTGATGTAAGTTCCTGTATTAACACTGGTGATCTAGAGCAGACAGAGTAGGAAATAATGACGATTTTACCTAAAGAAAAAGAACTGTTTAGCCACACTCACAAATAAACACTCTGCGTGACTTTCTATCTACTTCCTAGTCACCTGTACCCACTGTGACACTAAATTGGGAAGCTGGAATACAATGAAGAATAAATTTTCACGTTTACCATTCACAAAATTTATGTAATCCTACAGCTTTCAAAACAGTTTTTTCTAAGAAATTTCCTATGTTAAAGAAGCAAACAGAATTCAAAGTTTCAAATAATTCTGAAGTCAGGTGAAGCTTCCCTGTACAAGCTTAGGGGATATATCTTTATGTCTTCCAAAAGGAACTCTATGATAGTACACATTTTTGTTTAATTATTTCTTTAGTAGAAGTATAGACTCAAGTCTTCAAAAATTAACAAATACTCTTGATTAGAGGGATGGAGCACCCCTCCTAATAGGAAAGGCTAAGAAAATTCTGTTTGTTCAGCCTGGAAAACAAAAGGATTTGGGGTGACCTAACTGGGACCTTCCAGTACCTAAAGGGAGTCTACAAGAAAGATGAAGAGAGACTTTTTACAAAAGCCTGGAGTGACAGGACAAGGGGGAATGGCTTCAAACTGAAAGAGTAGGTTTAGGTATTAGGAAGAAATTCTTTCCTGTGAGGGTGATGAGGCCCTGGCACAGGTTGCCCAGAGAAGTTTGGATGCCCCATCCCTGGAAGCTCTCAAGGTGAGGCTGGATGGGGCTCTGAGCAACCTGGTCTGGTGGAAGGTGTCCCTGCCTACAGCACAGAGCTTGGAACCAGATGATCTTCAAGGTCCTTTCCAAGCCAGGCCATTCTACAATTCTATGACTCTTAAGAGGGTCAGGTTTTTTTAGCTGAAGAAACTATTAATAAAGTACAGTAGAATAAAGTATAATAGAATAATACATAATACAGATACCTGTGGTCCAGCACAGCTGATCTTGCAAACGTCACAGTAGTGGATCTGGGGTGGTTTGGGAGGCTGTTTTGGTTTCAGTTGCTTATTTTGGAATGGTGCCTTTTTAGTAAAGGTGGTCCCTGTCCATGCAGCTGTTGCAGCAGCAGCAGCAGCTGCTGCTGCTGCCTGTTTCTGTTGCTGCTGCTGCTGCTGTTGGTAATAGGATGATGCAGCTGAATACACTGCAGCTTCATAGCCAGAATAGGAGGTACCTGAAAAATTAAAATAAAAACAAATGTTACATCACCATATATAATGTATCAATTACATAATACACTAATTCAAATCATGTTGCATAACAGTTGAGGGGCAAGGCAAGATATAAGTAATTTACTGAGATCTTGTCAGGCAGTCTTGAATTTGGCTTCATGTTTCACAGTAGACAAATACACAGCTACCAATTGTGTTGGAATATATTCAATTCTAGACACATCTTTGCAGACACACAGTTATGTTAGATATATCAAAGCATCCCTAGAGAACATATGAAATTTCCTGGTACATCTGGTAAGATTGGGTATGATGGAACAAGAATTTTAGTGAAAGACTTAGCAAAGGCCACATGAAGCAAGCAATCTTCCAGAACCAGATTTGCTGTTCAAGTTTCCAAATGGCAAGGACTAATATGCAGAGGAAGGGGGGAAAAATGAAGATGAAAGACAGAATGTCTAGTGCTATTACATCCTATTTCAGTGATTTAAGTTGTTTTGGTACAGAGAAGATGCTTCGGTCACTAACACCTGACTACACAGTCCTTGATTTGTAGCTGAATAAATCAAGGAAATTAGGCTCTGTCTCACGGAAGTATTAAAATCCCTTTTTAAGCAGGAAACAAAAGAAAACAAAAAGTTCAGCATAGCTATAACATGCCAGTTAATTACCATCTATGGCTATGAAGTTACCATATTTTCATCTTTAACTATGTTCTGGATTCTTAATGGTTGAACAAAAGTCTTTTCAGCACACATTTTCATTCCAATTTGGGTCAGAACAACCCAAACTTAAAAGATTTATACTGAACTGTTCCTCCCTGTCCCTGTAACTGCACACACCCTTTCCATTTTCCTGGAGTAACATCTGTGTGGATGCATTTCCTTATGTTTTATATCCCCTGTTTATTCCTTTTGACCTTAAAATAAGCCACAGCTCATGTAGTAATGCCAGCACTTTGTATATTCTCACATGTAACAAAGCAAGCACATAGGACATCAAATCTCTTTTAAAGATACAAAAAAAATTTCTGCCATTGTAATGATTGACCTGATTGATACTTCTCAGCAGACTATGATGTAATTGAGCGTGTACTGCTAAAATTCCGAGCCTTGAAAGCCTCTTCTGGAGCAACTGCAAAGATCCCAGCAACAGAACATGCGGAATTCTTACCAGAGTAAGTTACTGCTGTTGTGCTGTACGTCGCACTCTGAGTATAGGATGGAACAACAGTGGCTGCAGCTGCCACTGGCTGCACAGTCGAGGACACCGGATATATGGAAAATGTCGTTGTTGCTGGACTTGGAGTTGCAGGTTTTATAGCTGTCACTTGCCGTGTTTGCTGGGCTTGGGTGTACTGAGTTGCCCCTTGGCTATATCCTGCTTTTGGAGCTAATGAGGATAGAAAATACAAGTAGACAAACATTGACATGTTTTAATTGAGCAAAGTGCAAACCAAATTAAGAGAAAATTAACAATATGCTGGTGAACAAATGTATAAAAAATGGGGGTTTGTTTTGGGATTTTTGTTTCACTTGTTTTGCTTTTTAGTGTTGTGCATTGGGTTGCTTTATGGTCATGGCCATGCACTGTATACCATGTATCACACAATGATTCAATCACGTAACAGCTCACATTAGTAAGCCTCAATTTTGTTTATTTTTAACTGTGCTACCATGTTTCTAACATGGTTTTAAAAGGTTCTAAACAACCTTCTTATCCAACAGTTTTACTAGGATACTCTAAACCAAAGCACACCTAAACTTTTCTCTTATTTCTAGGTGAAGTAAAAAAACCTAAGCAGGATTCATGCTTTGTAGCAATCATGATATGAATGATTAAAGAATTATACACATGAAGTAACTAGAGAATTAAAGGAGTATTTCTAACCAAGTTATCGTCTGAACACATTGATTATCTCAACCTACTTCCGCAAGGTTCCTAGACAGATCAGTAGGAACTTTGCCTAGAAGTATATTCTGAGTGTATTTAGTGGCAGTCCAAACCTCAGAGGCAGCTACTCACGGCAATGCCACAAGTGCTGAAGTTCTAGGCACAGAGAAACTTTCTACACAGTGACACAGATTACATGACAAAACTTAACAAAACCAAAACACACCCCATAATGTGAAATAGTCAAACAACTATTTTTAAGGCTTGAAGTAGTTAACAGACTGTGAATGCCGAGAGCAGCTTGAATCATGCCACCCACCTGTCTGGTAGTAGGACTCGGCCACCGAGGGCTGCGGCTGGGCAGCAGCGGCCACGGCCGCCGCGGTCGCGGTTGGCTGCTGATAATATTGTTTGCTGTCGTAAGCCACAGCCGGCGCGGTGGATCGAACGTAAGAGTAGGAATCCTAAGGATTCAAAACAGAGAAACCACGTGTAGGTGTATAGCTAGGGTAACAGAAGTCATCAGCAGAGACAAATTAACAGTGTATTTATTATCTTCTGGCCTACTCTAGCAAAATAAAAACTCCCCATCTACACGTATAGTATATACAAATAAATGCATTACAGGAATCAAATGTTCTTTTACAGGTACTTCAGGCCTGAAACAACCCTAATGGTCTTTTACAGACTTAATACAGGAACTATCCTCATGCTATTAATCACTTTCTCTACCAAATTATTTTTGAAAAGCATCTACTCTCAATAGTTTTTAATGACTGTACCAGATTCTATTTCTGTAAAGTGTAAAGAAAAAACCCACCACAGATCTCTACAAAACACGAATTTCTACAAAGCCCAATAAATTCTCAAGGATAGAAACATGAGCCCAATATTGGCTTTAAATCTCATCATTAACAACATTTTTCTTGGTTATATTTTTTAGAGAATGAAAGTGATACTTTTAAAGCCATCTTTACTTTTTGGTGTATCAACTAATTCACTAGGGAACCATAACTAGTCTATAATGGCAAAGCAAGTATTTCATTTGATACCTTTAAAACTCAGTATATCTCTAATAAGCTTAGAGGGGGATCACCTGGAAGCCACTACCTACATGTACATATATTCTCTCATCCTCACCATGTTTTATGGTAAAGCACAAAGAACTGATCAACTGAGGGGGAGCAAGGCATGAACTACTAGAGCTGAAAAAATACTAATGTATTAAAATTCTTTTTAATGCCAAGAAATACAACAACAAAATCTTTTTTCATCCAACCTGTGTAAACAGGAATTATTTTATTTATTTTAGGGGACTCTTGTTTTCCAAATGTATCTAACATCTGACCTTATACTGTAATATATAACAAATTGCAGAGGATGTACAAAAGACTTGAGAACATGCAGCAATAATAAAGTTCTTTTAAACAAACCAAAATGCTAATTAGAATCTAGATAATGCCTTGATAAGTTCAGGGCTAAGAAGCTGAAAAATTGTTTCAAGAAACAAAGTATTTGAAAATGAAAGGGAACAGAGAGCAAAAGCCCTTTTGCAAAGGCCTGTGTCCACAGAAGGTTAGGCACAGGTCTCAGAAGAGGATATTCAGAAACTACCTACAGGGTAGTTTATCTCCTAGGGCAATCTTCTATCCTCACAGGCTTGGTGCCAGACTCCAGTGGCACCCGGGAATCCGACAAAGGAACTATCTCTACCTCTACTGAAAATTTTTACTGGAACAGTCTTTTCAGCTACATCAGCTCCATGACCCAGTTTACCGCACACCAGGCCAACATCTAAGATAACGCAAGACAGTGCTTTTCTTTACAGCGGCAGTTTCACAAAACCGCATTTTCTTTTCCAAACAGGCTTCCTCCTCTTAAAGTACCACTTAAAAATCCCAGAGCAGGAACCCACCTGGTAATTCTGCGTGGTGACAGGAGGCGGTGGCGGCGGCGCCTCTTGCTGCCGCTGCGTGTAGCCGTAGTCGGTAGCGGTGTGTGCCGTGGGGTACCCGCCGTAGGCAGCGGCTGTGGCAGCGGCTGCCACGGCCACCGGGGCAGGCCTGGCCACGGCCACCGTGGCTGCAGCTGGAGCATAGGCTGCGGTGACCGTGTGCGCTGCCACCGGGGCCTGGTGCACAGTGTAGCTGGCAACTGTGGTTGGATGGGAATAGGCTACACCCGAGGCTGGCTGCTGGCTGTATTGGGAGAAGACAGGAGGTAATTAATCCAACGTACAAAGCTAATGCCTACACGTCTCAAAATCACAGATCTGATTAATAGTTTGCCTGTTCTACAGAGAGATATGGAGCAGCCTTCTATCTGTGCATACTCTTATTTAATGGCTTTTATTAACCATCTTCCATCTCCATGAAAAAGGCTGTATCATTCCTAAATTTCTGTGGACGGACACATGGAGCAGAATCACAGAATGTTATGGCATGGGAAGGGACATTAAAGATCATCTAGTCCCAACCTCCACGCCAACTCCAACTAGACCAGATTGCTAAAGGCCAACACTGCCAAGGTTGGGACACCCACAGCCTCCCTGGGCAACCTGTTTCAGCATCTTGCCACTCTCAGAGTAATGAATGTCTTCCCAACATCTAACCTAAATGTCCTCTCTTTCAATTTGTACCCATTAATCGATGTTCTATCTCTACAGTTCTTGACATTTCATGCAGATAATGATTTACTTCATAAGGGGGGGGGCATTTGTGTTGGGTTTTCTCTAAGCAGTGGAACACAAGTCTTTCTTTCATTCAAAATAATGCAGTAGTCTCAAACTGTTATGTTTTCCAGACTGGCAAGTGGTAAATGCTTTAGTAGTTCTTCAACAAAGTGACACACCCATCAAATTAAGAAAAATGCTGCTTTTCTGTGAGAGCTTATTACTTACCTGTACTAGCATGAAGCTTTTCATTACACCATATTCAAACAATGAAACTTTAAAGACTTCCATGAAAATTAGCTTGGAACTGTTTTATTTACTTAGTTACACATATCTGATCGGGGACTTCTCAACAGATGGTTACAATTAGAGGAGCTGGCCCTGCTTGCTTGAGCAGAAGTCCACCGACGCAATATGAAGCATCAAAAGTGCAGACAGACAATCATACCGAGCAAGAGAACTGCTCTGGCAACCTTCCAGGCACATGCTGACACTAATCTGCCTCTCTAAAATTTGCAGGTAGGATGCTAATATGTGGCAATTCACTAAAAATCCGCAAATATTAACAGCAGAAATAAGAAATGATTGCTTCAAAGGTTTAATTACTTGAATAGGATTATTGTCCTGTACTGATGTGTAACTCTGCATGACATTGTCCTATTATGATGTATAACTGTGGATTATGATTAGAAGCTTAGAATAGTGATTTGGATTTTTAAGCAAATAAAGTGAAGTGGGCAAAATATCACTATCTGGAACAATGACATTAAGTGGGGATTCAGTGATAATTCTGATTTTGTTGCACATTTCCTGCGCTGCTATTCAATAATAGCTATATCTAAACACTTTTAATTTTACAAAAGACATTTCCACAACTCCCTTGTGTTCAGTAATTTTTTCTTACTTATTTTTACAAAACCTGATTTTGTCATTTCAATTACAGCAGAACCCCCTTACTTTAATAAATTAAAAAACCACAAACACCGTGGTGCCCCCCTCCCCCACCCCCAAAAAGTTCTCACAACAGAAACAGAGAAAATTTTACTACTGATAGACTTACATGCTTGGACTCCACCTTCTTCCCATCATATGCACCTGGCTGCTTAAAAGACTACTTGCATTCTATCCAATTTTAATTCAGTTGTGAGTTGTACTTAAAATAATGTTTTACACTATTTTCAATTATTAGCCAAAGATCACAATGTAAAGACCTAAACCACTTCGATGCACCTCCCATCACTGCTTGCAACAATTCCTCCTCCCTATTGTTTGTAGGAAAATTCTCTGTTTACTTAACAGAAGAAATTGGACTCCATCACAAAAGTCAGGAGGACTGTTTTATGATAGTAAAAGTGAATGACAGTCTATAAAATTAGGCCTCATTATCCATATAACTAAGAGCACAGAAGTGTAAAATATTCACAAAATCTGAGGTAATTATCATGGTAATATATATCTACTAAAATCACATTAAATTAAGTAAACAGACAGCAAACTATTTAACTGACTGCGGTTGAACACATCAACAGTCTAATACTGCCTACAAGGTAAGCCTTGCTTCACACTATTCCCACTCTTAGTTTTCCCGTCTCCAATATACCAATCCTGGCTAAGCCATCTTATTCCATCCCTGGTGCTAATTCTGCTACTTGTCAAATCATTCAGTGCACTGATTTAACTTATTAATCTAGCAGAAAACAATGTGAGGGTTTTCTGTTGGGGTCATGCTCTAGCATGGCAGAAACACTAGGAGACATGGCACCTTACAAAATAGGTCTGCTGAGTATCAGAACCCGTATAAATTATATATGTACAGGGAAACGGGGAAAAAAAGGGAGCAGAAGACTTGTGCAGAAGCCCTAGCTTCGCTTCATGAAGCTGTATTTGTTACTGTTACAAAAGAAGATACAGTGCTCACAACACACTACAAAGTAACAGTACCAGTCAGTTTATCAAAGAAAATGCTCTTGTTCTCAGAATATGTATAAACAAAGATACCTGATAATTTTCAGTATTTAAAATCGTGGAGAGACTATGAACATTACCAGCAGAACTATTAATAAGATTGTGGTACAGACAATTTCATTTCTTGTGCAACTGCGCAGCAAAATTCCTTATAATGGCATAGAATTAACAGCCCAAATAATTAGATTTCTAAGGCTAATACAGTTCTATGACCATGTTTATTTTAGCAAACCTGTTCCCCTTGCTTCTGCAACACCATGCAGAGCTAGTGATCGAGTTTGCAAGACTGCAAGTAAAGTCTGAAAAAAGAACTTACTGCTTCTTCCTTTCTAGAAGTTGTGTTACATTATGTAAAAGAAATTAATGGTGAAATCTCCTCTGAATTTGTGACATTCTTCTCTCCATGGTCTTACTGAAAACCTTTAACATTAGGATGAGCAGACATTTTCATGTAATTAATTTACATAAAAATATCCTTGTGCCAACTTCTTCAATTAACTTACACGACTTCTTATCCATGTTTGGTGATTAGTGCCTCATCACGTTTGCTGAGATGAACTTAGCTCCTCCGAGATTATTTTGCCAAATTCCCTATTCCACTCTTCCTTCGTCTGTGCACCTATCTTAGTATTATCTGTTTTTCGTTAACTACAGATGGCAAGAACTTCATGCGTCATTTCATACGAAGTTTCAGCTGTGCCACCCACTCTGCTCCAGACAACTGCTTTCTTTGCCAGCAGTCTAGATTCCTCAGAGCAGATTCTTGTGAAGCTACCTGTGCACTGACTCTATTTTTCTCACATCTAATAGCACAACATGCCACACTAATACAAATACTAAGTCACAACCAATCCCTAGTGAACTCCACTGCAATTACTCCTATTTGGTAATAGCTCCTCTAATTCTACTATTCACCTCTACCAGCTCCTTCTCTACAACTCTTTTACTAATCTCTACCTTAAGCAGTAATTTGTCATACTGCACCACATCAAGTATTTCATCTTAGTCTTGATAAATAAGACTCCAAAAGATCTAGGCACATCATCAAGTTATTAGAGCACTAATGAAATAGAGTATGTCAGCTGAGCTATGGTAACAAACCACATCCCTCAACACATTGGGCAAAAGGTGAATTTACACAAATTGCTCTGTATGCTCTATGAGTTAAGAATACACCAACAGATATTGCAGGACTGCAGAGAAAGAAGCTAACTCATTGACGCAGCCACTTTTCTTTGTAGATCAATTCTTCTCTTCCCCCAAATAAATTCTAATATCCCTTATTAGCATTTTTTAGTCCAAGCTCTCTTCAAAAGACACTTGGTTCAATTTGCTGTATTAACTAGGAGGACCTTAAAATTCACAGAATAATTTAGATTAAAACAAAGCTTTGGAGGTCATCTGTTTTTACCCAGTCCTCAAAACACAGCTTATTTCAAAGTTAGGTTTCTCTGGGCCTTGTCCAGTCAGGTTCTGATTATCTCCAAGAATGAAAACTGCAAGGCTGCTCTAGACAACCTGTTCCAGGGTGTCATGGTTTAATCCCAGCTGGCAACTCAGCCCCACACAGCCACTTGCTCATTCCCCCACAGTGGAAGCAGGGAGAGAACTGGAAGAGTAAAAGTGAGAAAGGGGTGGGTTTGAGATCTTCTACCTTGTGGGTTGAGATAGACAGTTTAATATGCAAGGCAAAAGCCACACACCCAAGCAAAACAGAACGAGAATCCGGACAGAATGGATTGATGGGCCAAAGCCAGTCATATGAGGTGAAACAAGGCCAAGTGCTCAGTCATGTCCTTGGGTCACAACAACCCCCACTACACTACAGACTTGGGGAAGAATGGCTGGAAAGCTGCCCAGTGGAAAAGGACCTGGGGGTGCTGGTCCGCAGCGGCTGAACACAAACCAGCGTGTGCCCAGGTGGTGAAGAAGGCCAATGGAATCTTGGCCTGTACCAGCTATAGTGTGGCCAGCAGGACCAGGCCAGTGATTTCCCCCCTGTACTAGACACTGGTGAAGCCACACCTTGAATCCTTTGTCCAGTTCTGGACACCCCACAAAACAGTGAGGTGCAGCAGTATCTCCAGGAAAGTGGAAGGTGTTTCAGCCACCTCAGGAAAGCCAGGTTCCATCACACAAAATAGTTACTTGGAAAGACAAACATCATCACTCTGAACACCACCCCGCTCCTCCTTCTCCCCCAGTTTTATTGCTGACCATGATGCTATATGGTATGGAATGTCCCTTTGGTCAGTTGGGGTCGGCTGTCCTGGCTGTGTCCCTTCCCAACTTCTTGTGCACCCCCAGGCCCCTCACTGGTGGGAGGGCCGAGGAGGAGAAAAGGCTGTGACTGTGTGAGCACTGCTCAGCACTAACGAACACATCCCTCTATTATCAGCACTGTTTCCACTGCAAATCCAAAACACAGCCTAGTATCAGCTACTATGAAGAAAATTAACTCCACCACAGACAAAACACACAGCATTTGAGTATCTGTCAATTTTTTCCTTAGTTTATAAAAGCTCCAGTTTCAAAAGCAAATGAGCTCTAAACCAACACTTAACAAGGTCAGATCCAGTTTCTGACCATTCAATTCAATGTAATTTCATATAATAATTCTCAAAGCGTTTAAATTCACTTTCAAAATAAATTGTTCTTTAATTTATGAAGTTATGGGTAGCTTCAAATTGTACTTTGCTGTACTATTGTTATGCCACATCTCCTACCATAAATTTTCAATCAAAAAGAACGTATTTTATTGTTCTTTAGCTGATCATAATAGTAACAGTGCTTCCCTACCAAGCTGATTTAATTTCTATTTTCTAGGAACCACACATTCTTCCATGCTCATCTTCCAGTTCAGGTGTCTGTGTCGCTGCATTTCACTATTCCATCCAGAGCCAGTTTACAGTGCACATGCTGCACTCAATTGTTCTACTCCAGGTTCTGTAGGTATGTATTTCAGACAACTACAAAAGGTCATTTGTAGGACCTTACCTGAAGTGTTTTATCTCTTCTTACCTGCTTTTAAACTTACCCATCTATAATACTATTTCCTCATCCTCTTTACTTCCTCCTCCCAAACAAGGTCCCCTCTATTCAGAAGTTTTACGCCCCAGTGTATACCTACCCTCATCTTTCACATTCTAACCAAATAACTTCAAGAAAATGAGAGGTTAACTCTTTATTAGCAATATTGTATTACTGTGCCTAAGTATTTATTGCAAACACCTCTGACTCAAGTATTTGAATAACATCTATTAAAATTTCTACTGACACTAACGATGGGAAATACCAATCTTTCTGTTGCATTAGTATCAGAACAAATGCCACATATTGTGAAATGTCACTATGATGTTAAACCTCCTAGGTAAGATTGACTACAGTGAACTGTGACTGTGCATCTTTCTCCACAGTAATCTCTAATTCCATGATAATCTGATTTTCTAGGGGTGGGGTGAGGGGCCACCCTGTCTCGCAATCTTGCAGAATTCATCCCAGAGCAAAGGCCAAAGCAAAAACTGGCCTTGCCCACAGTGCTGTTATGTGCACAAAACTCATTTCATCAAATGCAAGTACCTTTTCTCAAAGCAGGTGAATGTTTTGCCCTGATACTTTGTAAATTGGATATACGAGTAATACAGCAGCTGTTTGTATGGTATCAACAATAGACCCCATTGTGTACACCCAGAACGGTCATTCTGAAACAGAGTAGTATGTTAAAATACTTTTCTTGTTTGCAAAGTCTCCATTGCAAACACTGAGGCACCAAATAGTTATGAAGGTCTTCCTGCCCAATTCTAAACCACAAAATCAAATAAGCTACAGCACAGCTTTACAAAACCCAGTGTAACTCCAGGTAGATACTTACACAGGAAAATTATACCCTGAACATTTCGCCAAGTTGTATGAAAACATCAGCAACAAAAAGTCCACACCCTGAGAACAAGCTCTCAAAACACAAGGTGTTAGCAATCACTACTCTGTATTTCTTTTTAAAGTAAGTATATAAATTCATAATTCTGTAGGTAACTTTTATTTCTCTTGCCAAAAAGCAGAATATTCAAGCAGCAATTAAGAACCTTTTCTGAAATGCTCAAAGACCTTCAGCAAGGAAATTATAGCAGTGTTTCTGACATAAGAAAACAAACATGGACTTTCAGAGCAAAAAAAACCCAAACAAACAAAAACTGGCAGCACACCTAAACAGTCAGAGGCTGTGGAGAGCAGAAATTGCTGGTCAACAGCAATTAATGAGGTACAGGTGTCCACTTGGCAAAACAATGTTCTTCAGCACTGAAACCACGTGTTTGTCTAACTTAAAGAGCCATATAAGGTAGGTTTGCAAACAAGCAATATTAATCCACAAAAAAAGCTAAGATAACAACTTATTCGATGGAATACAGGAGAACCCTTGTTAGTTACTTCCAGACAGCAACACTGAAAGAAGATCTGGATTACCAAAGAGTGACTGGATTACCAAAGAGTGACACAGTATTAAGAGCAATTCTGAAACAAAGACTGAATTCTCTTCTGCAATACATTTATGTCATGTCTTTTTTTATTTCCAGCTACTGCCTTCTCTAGAAGAAAGTGTGGAGGCTTTTTTTTTTTAAAGCTAAATGGGAAGTAGAAAGGTTTATTTATTTTTTAATGTTAGGAATATAAAGAAAACACAACATTTTGATGTAATGCTATCTATTTTGGCAGATAACTGAACATTGTAAGATACTTTATTTTCCACGTTAAGATATCTGCTGAGTAAGTCATGCGTTAAGAAAGATCATAATCCATCTGTAGCAGTTACTGTCAGAGGAATAATACATTTTCGAGAAAGGGCAGTCTACTTCCAAGTAAGATAGATAGCACATAAAAGTACATATACAGAAAGCACGTAAAAGGTTCCCTATAAGCCTTGCTTTTCATCACACTTGATTCATTTATTTGAAAAAAAAAAAAAGAAATTAATTGTTACTCATGTGCATATAACCTGCTCATCTTCAGCATGCTGCCATACTAACAACCCAACACATGCACACAAATGCTGCCACTATTCGGTGTTTGGCACCCTAACTGGAGCTGCAAAACTCCTTCAAGTGGCAGAGAACACCTTCAATTTTTCAGCTTTAGTTTTCTGAGGAGTGTTGTTTTGATAGAGTTAGGATCTGGCTTAAAACCAAGCATGTCTCTACCCAAAAGACAATATTCCTCAGAAATAGCTTCTAAAATGTACTTCTTGCAGGTTTTTTTTCATTTAAAGAAGTGATTTCTATGCTACCTTAGCACAACATTTAAGCTAGTCTTAAAATAGTTTTTAAAATATGAGTATCTTGAATGAAACCTTCCACTAATTAGGATGTATTTTTTGATTTGTACCTTTTGAGAACATTGGAACATTTTAGCATTAAGGAAACCATATTTGGTGACATCTAACTGCCAGGTTTCTCAAAGTTTTACAGATTATTCTATTAATAGCAGTATAGAAAAAATACAGTTTTGTAGTTCTTTCAGGAACATGATGATTGAAACAAGTATGATCTAATTCTATAAAAACTGTTAGAAGCAGTGCAATCTGCTACTGCTTCAGATCCTGACCTAGGAAGAGGCACTCCTGAATAACTGGTCAGATGAAGTTTCGGATGTGTTAATGGAACACAGACAAAGCAAAGCAAAAAAAAAATTAGAATTAAAAGAAAAAAAAACAGTGAGCTTTATTCTCCTAAACATACTTGACAATAAACAGCATAAAACGCTGAAATGGAATATCAGACTACAGTACATTGTACTTTAGGAGTGACTTTGCCTCGGTATTTCTAGAGCCTGTCACTCACTACAGGCATAAAATTTTCAGTATTTGAATATATCTTCTTAAAACTTTAAGGAAAATTATTTTTTTCTATTCTTACAATTTTGTGAACAGAACACTGCTTGTAATGCAATTCACTAGGAATGCAGAGAGGCCTGAAAGCATGCAAATGTGCTATCCCCTCCTGAATTCTGCTAAATTTCAGCAGTAATGCATTCTATGGTTTAATTACATAAAGCCTCAAAAAGACAGGGTTTTGTAGCCATTTAGAGTTTTCCCTTCCTCTTCCTTGTTCTAAAAACTTCTTTGCATCATGCCATTACACCTTAGTGATTGCCACTAGATAGCTAAACCATATACTTATCAATAACTCACCTCAAATATGAACAGCCTCATGTTTTCAAAACACCCTTTCTTCTTTGATAAACTCTACATTTAGTCTCACAACCTGATTTAAATCCAATCAAATTCTGGTACGTTTTGTTCACTGTACACACTGCAGGTGTCTGTAACAGTGATGTAATATATGCTCTGTGTCAAACTCTTTGCTCAGCTGCACACAGCAGACAGCCCATTGCCTATACTGCTTTCTTTAAAAAGTTGATTTTTTCCGAGTCTATTCAACAGCCTTGAATGGTAACGTGCAAAACAAAAAGAACTGAGCTTGAGAGGTTACATCTGCTTAAAAAGGGAGCAAATACTAACATTATCCCTGTCAAAATCACAGAATCAAAGAATGGCTGAGATTGGAAGGGATCTCTGGAGGTCATCAGGGGTCCAATCCCACTTAGGCAGTGTCACCTACAGCCAGAAACCCAGGACTCTATCCAGACAACTTTTAAGTATTTCTGAGGATGGAGACTCCACAACTTACCTAGGCCACGTGTGCCAGGACTCAATCATTCTTGTATTAAAAAAGTGCTTCTTCACGTTTGGAGGGAAACTCCTGTGCTCCATTTTGTGCCCACTGCCCCTGGTCCTGGCACTGAGCACCACTGAAAAAGAGCCTGTCCTCTCTGCATCCTTCCTTCATGTATTTATACACATTAAGAAGATCCCCCTCAGCCTCCTCCAGGCTGAAAAGTCCCAGCTCTCCCAGCCTTTTCTCACTAGAGAAATGCTGCAGACTCTTCAGCAGCTTTGGTGGGCCTCTTCTTGGGCTCTCTCCAGTACATCCATATCTCTCCTGTGCTGAAGCCCAGAAACAGACACAGGATTCCAGGTGTGGCCTCGGTGGCACTGTGTAAGAGGGGAATGATCACCTCCCTCACCCACCTAGGAACACAGTGCCTAATGCATCCCAGGACGCCACTCCCCTTTTCTGCTGCAAGGACCCACTGCTGGCTCACGTTCAAGTATGGTGTCCCCCAGGACCCCCAGGTCCTCCTCCTTTCCAGCTGGGTGGCCCACAGTATATACCGGTGCATGGGGTTGTTCTTACAGACTGAACTTTGCACTTCTCCTTGCTGAACTTCCTGAGATTCCTGGCAGCCCTTTTCTCCAGACCTTTGAAGTCCCTCTGGACGTCACTGTAACCCTCTGGCACATAAGTCACTCCTCATCATTTTCTGTCATGAGCAAACTTGCTGAGAGTACACACTGCCCTAACATCTGGACCATTAATGAAGATGCTAAACAGAAAAAACGCTAAAATTGGCAAGTTCCCCATCAAAGGAAAGAAACTTCACTAGTATGGAAAATTGTACTAAATTGTTAAAACATTCTGTATTTCCTGCCTTAAGCTACTACTTTGCTTTTCTGGCACCAATAATGTAACTACGCTTTAAGCTACCATTGTTGTATTTTAGTAGCAGACAAAATTTTACACATAATTTAACACCCCGGAGTTAAGCCTTTAACTATCAATCCATTCTGAAACCCAACTACAAAGGACATAACTATACCATTAACAGAAAATCTTCCCCAAGTGCTCAGTTCCTAAGGACAAGCACCTGCTGCAAAGTTGGCAGCGTCCCTCCTTAAAATGACAAAGGCTTCTCTGACTCGAGGCACCTTTCCTCCTCAGTTATCACCTCCTCTGTCTCCCCATTATAGTCCATCAGCTCCCCACAGCTCTGTCATATTCAGTGAAGTCTCTTCTGCCAAGAATGTGTATGCTTTAAGATGTGATGGAACTCAAGAGAGCACGGGCCTAAAGCACTCAGAGCAAGCATGCTGAGTTTTTAACTTCATCCTGTGGTGAAACTATCATTACTTTCACTGCCCAAGCACTTTATGATAAGGTGCGTGTACTGTAAGGTGAATAAATGTTTTCCTTAACGTGAGTTTAAGTCTAGCAGTACACAGTGTCTTCAGAAGAAAGTCCTACCCACTGTTGTCCCTACCATCCTGTTTTCACCAACACAAGACTGAATTATGTTTAGTGATACCTTAAACTTGGTCTGGTGTGCCGGTGTGAATTACAGCCCTAGCATCTCTGAAAGACTCCATACTTTTCAAAACAGCATCTAGATGAAGAAGAGTTAACTGGGGCAGATATTGAAGACAAAAGTAATTAGAAATACCAGCAAATGTGAAAAGAACACTCCACCCCCAATCAATTCTCAACAGCCAACTCATGCATGCACAGCTATTCACTTTCTTTTGTTGTTCTGCACCACTTGAATATGCTGTAAAGTACCCTACATTTGAATTCCAAACCAACTGCAAGAGTTCACTTCCATATGGCTGCCTAGAAGATTGCACCTTAACCTGAACTCACAGGTACTGTGGTCTGCTCTGAATCTGAACTGCTAAAACTGCCTTTATCTGTGACAGCTCGCCACACTCAGTAATATTCACGCTGCTTGAAGGCAATTTAAAGTTAACAAATCATTCCTAACTACCCAGCATCTCCCACCCATGTCCTGTCTCATTAGAGCAAGACACAGAATGAATATCACCAAGATGAAACTCACAACACTTAAAAGATTCCTCACCTTTTTAACAGAAACCAAAACCATAATACAAGGTTAATTGAACGAAACGATCACATTTGCACACTTCTCTGTCCAAACATTACTCAATGCCCCCATCTCTCCATCAGCATTTTAATCAGCCAGTTTGAGATTAAAAGCATAACTGTGCCTCTCTCCAGCACTGAACCAAGAATGCTAATATTATCTTACATGTGAAAGACAAGCCAGTATTAGGGTGTTAATTTCAAACTGAATAGACACACAGTGGCTCAGGTGAGGTACAGAGCATGCACACACACACAAAGAAGACTAGTATCACCACATTCCACATTTATTTCAGGCTCCTAAACAGATGGATTAGTACAATCACTTAAATAAGTAACAAATGAGGATTGCATAGCATGCAGGTTTATAACCTTAGGCCCTAATACCACCACTAGCAGAAAGCACAAATTGTAAAGGTCCTGTAATATCCAGAGAAATTTCCTGCATTAGTATTTGCATAATCTAATGCTTCTCTCAGTAAATCACTGTATTATTACTGGATAGTGCACACAAAGAATTTTAAATGAGTAGGATAGCAGGAAATTTTATGCAGCAACAACACTGAAAGGAACAAGAATGCTTCTAATACATTATTTACAGGCTTAAAGGGCACTTAGCTCTTTTCCTGTCTTTGATTAAATACGAAACAAGATTTCAAGTATGTTTTATAAAAATTAGTATTTATGAACTAATAAAGACAGTAATCTATTCCTTTTCTTGTCTAGTCAATTGAAGGAACTTTACTGATTATACTGTTACAACAGTAAATATTATCAAGTTCTACGTGCCTGTCCTGGTTTTGGAGGGTGTAGAGTTAATTTTCTCCTTAGCAGCTGGTTCACCGCTGTGTTTTGGATTTAGTGTGAGAACTATGCTGTAACACACAGATGGTTTAGTTGTTCCTCAGTAGGGCTCACTCAAAGTCAAGAACTTCTCAGTTTCTTGTGTTCTGACAGTGAGCAGGTGCACAAGCAGCTGGGTGGGGCATGGTCAAGAGAGCTGACCCAAACTGGCCAAAGGGATATTCCATGCCATAAAACACCATGTCCAGTGTATAAACTAGGGGTAGTTGGCCAGGAGCTGCTGATTGTTTCTGGAGAACATGCTGGACATTAGTCAGCAGAGGATAAGCAATTGTGTTGTGCATTGCTTTCTTCTCTTGGATTTTATTCTCCCTATTCCCTTCATTACTACTATTACTTTTATTAGTATTACTGCTGTAATTCGTATTATTATATTTTATTTTCTTTTAACTATGAACTGTTCCTATCTCAATCCAGGAGTTTCTCTTTTCTGATTCTGCTCCCCACCAGGGTGGCTGAGAAGTAAGCAAGAGGCTGTGTAGTACTTAGTTGCTGGCTGGGGTTAAACAGCAACAACCCTGTACTCCTGAATTTTCCAAATCCAAGATCTATCACCTGAGCATCTATCAATCTGGCCTTTATAACTGCCTCAAATATCATAATTTAATGTTAAGACCTGGGCAAATTTTAATTTATTCTTCAAGTGAAGGATAAGAAAGTATTTAAATGATCCACCATGGCCACAGATAAACTGGAATTCCAGGAGACACAGCGACTTCTACACCAATAATAGTTCCATTATCGTTTCAGTCTTTGATTTAAATTCTGCACCTGGGACAGGGCAACCCTGGATATGTGGATAGACTGGCAAATAGGAGGCTGGAAAGCTGTGCCACAAAAAGGGACCTGGGAGTCCTGGATGATGAGAAGTTGAACAGGAGTCAGCAGCCAGGAGGGCCAACCCGGTCCTGGGGACATCAGGCCCAGCATGGCCAGCCGGGCAAGGGAGGGGATTGTCCCCTCTGCTCTGCTCTGGGGCATTTGGGTGCCACAATATAAGAAGGACATTAACCTGTAAGAGAGTGTCCAAAGGAGGGCCACAAAGATGGTGAAGGGTCAGGAGGGGGAGCTGTGTGAGGAGTGACTGAGGTCATTTGGTCTGTTCAGCCTGGAGGAGACTGAGGGCAGACCTCACAGTGGCCTTTAACACCTTCACAGGTGAAGCAAAAGGGCAGACACTGATCTCTGCTCTGTGGTGACAGTGACAGGACCCAAGGGAATGGCCTGAACTTGTGTCAGGGAAGGTTTAGGTTTGATACCAGCAAAAGATTTTTCACCAAGAGGGCGGTCAGGCACTGGAAGAGTCTCCTCAGGGAAGTGGTCACAGCACCAAGGCTGACAGAGTTCCAGAAGTGTTTAGACAACGTTCTCAGGCACATGGTGTGACTCTTGGGGATGTCGGGTGCAGGGCCAGGAGTTGGACTTTGATGTTGCCTGTGGGTCCTTTCTAACTCAGGATATTGTATGATCCCATGATTCACTACTAACAATGCAAATTAGAACACCGTCATTTTGAGGAACTGCAATTCCAAAAGGGTTTATACCGGTCTCCAACAAGTTTAGAATTAGTAACAGAAACTTTCCTTAAAAGTGCCTTTCAGCTATCACTTAGTACAGCAGCTTTTCTCCTTTGAGTCTTCTGAGTGGGAGATCCACAACTGTGGACACCGAAATTCTAAGGGACCAGCTTATAAACTGAATGTTCCCACATCTACATGGGCCCTGATGGGATTCAACCCAGAGTACTGAATGGGCCAGCAGCTGTTACAGCAGGACCTCTCTCAATCATCGACCAAAGGCCTTGGGAGTCAGGGCAGGTCACTGCCGACTGGAAGTTTGCCAGTGTTATTTCCATTTACAAAGGCATGAGGGAAGAAAAAGGGAACTAGAGACTTATTAGTGTAACCTCAGCTCCTGGAAAAATTATGGAGATCCAAAGTGCTACTGGAAGGCCGAAGAGTTGTTAAAGAACAATGCAATCACCTGTCACAGTCAACACGGGTTCACAAAGGGCAAGTCCTGTTTAACCAACATATCCTTCTATCATAAGGTAATTCGCTTCCTAGATGAAGGGAAGGCAGTGGATGCAGTTCTGGTTTGACTAAAGCTGCTAACACAGCTATTCTATATTATAAAGAAGGCATGTATGCTAAAAAGAATTTCACAAATTTTTTGCACCTAGCTGAACTAAGTGCTGAAATAAAAAAATTCTGATTATTATAATTAGGGAGCACTGAGATCATCTAAAGTTGCAGACTAATATTCTTCCAACATGTAAGAATTTTTCACAGCCACTTTAGCAAGAGAGAACCTTGAAAAATGTGACCAATACTGTGTTTATTATGAAAATTTCTGGTTTTTGCTATAAAAACTTCAGTGTCAGGACTTCTAAATGGGGTATGTATAAAGAACTATTCAATTGCAAATGTGATTTGTTCTCCTAAAACAACTTGTTACTTTGAGCAACTTTTTAAAAATGCATAGTTTAGTTCAGCATCCAGAAACACCTTTTATTTTTTAAGATTTATGAGGCTCACCTATGTATTAAGTATGTAGAAAAACATCTGTTTGTTTATCTATTGCCCTGGTTTCCAAGAACACAATGATTTTTTTATTCTATGAACTGTCACTTCAAATACTGGGAAAAAACTTTAAGGATTTGTTGTATTATTAAATCTTACCATCTTCCCCTGCCACCACCATCTCTCTCAACTATACCAGAGTGGAATACATGATTTGTAGCACTCTGTAAACACACTAGCAAGGACCTACCAAGTGTGCTTTGTGAAAGTAAGCTGCCCTTCAGACATTTTATGTGACTCTTGTGTTTTCAGCTCAAAATACTAAATTCCTTCTTATGAAAGGACTGCTTAAACACTGATTGCTGTGTCTCTTCACTTCCAGATGTGGTAAATACACAAGCCATTTATAGGATGTAGAGTCTTTAACTGATAGGCAATTAAATAGTATCTTGAACTTACGACAGTGAAGGAAAAAGGTTCTTCTGATCTGTTTTTCATTTTCTCAAAAACACACTTAGGATCAACTATTGAACTTGAATGTTATTCCAATTATATAACTTCAAACGAGTTGTGCAGGATCTTTAGTCTAAAGATCACCTCAGTGCCACAATAAGAGATGAATTTAAAAATTCATCTGCACTTCAAAACTGCAGACATATAGATCTTGGTTTATTATTCCATTAACTTTTATACTTAAAAGGAAGTTCTATATATATGTCCTATATATTCACTGTAATTGTCACATAAAATGTAAACACATACACATACCGTGAGCATCCAAAGGAACTAGCAGATTAGCTAAAATTAATCCTCTATTAAACACCAGAGTAAATTAAATTCAATGTACTTCACGTCCGTTTTCAGGAAAAAAAAAACAACAGAAAAAACTGACTTACTTGCAGTTATACCAACAACTCCACAAAACTGTACATTCTTAAAACTGCACTAGGTATGCAATTTTTATCAGCTAGTAGCACACATCTGCATTCATTTGTTAATAATCTGAGATATTTGCTTTATTCTTTTGGTTTTTTTCTTATTCACCACAACTTAGGCATTGAAGAAGGTCTTCATAACAGATTTATGGAATGAGCAATGTAAGATTCAAACGTGCACTTTAAGGTGTCACTCCAATACAAGCCAAAATTGCAAAGATGTTCCTGACTGTATTTAGCAAATTAGGTAACATGATGTCAGAAAATGCAATATAATAGATGCTACCAATTGCTTTTTAACACTCTGGCCACAATTTAGATGAACAAAAACTATGGAGATACAAAGACTCGTGGCACTGTGTCTATACAAGATCTGTAGTGATAAATCTATGCAGACAGGTAAGACACCGGTATGTTTACTGTCTACACAGTCATGGGTCCTCAAGGTCCACTAGAATACTGCTCCTCGTCTTAGAAATCAGAGTAGGGTAATTTTTAAAAAGGTACCTGTCCCTGAAAGTACCTTCTCTACTTTCTCAGACACATTAATCATAACATTACTTCAATTGGCTTAAGTCCCCTGTGTTTTCCAGTGCTCCATCTCTCCCTGATCCATCCAGCCTCCCTGAGGCTGGTTTCCAACCTATGTTAGGAGGGATTCTGTGCCCCCACGGTGACAGCAAAGCCCCGGGGAGCAAGGCCCGTGCTCCCCGACGCTGAGGCGGGAGACGGGCCTGGGGGCGGCACACGGCGACTCGCGGCTGCTGCTGACTGACTGCAAGTGGCCATTTTAATCTAAGGGCCTGGGGACCCGGCGCTGTTGCCGATCATCCTCCTGCTCCTCCTCGGCGGTGCCCAGCCCCACCTCCCAGCCCCGGCACACGGAGATAAGAACGCACTCCCGCGGGCGCGGCACGAGGGTCCGGGCACTACCCGCGGCACGGGGCCAGGGGCGGGAGCTGCCCGGGGTCCCGGCCGGGGAGAGGGGCCCCGAGGGCATCTCGGGGGGTCGCGGCGGTGCCTACCTGTACTGGGCAGCAGCCCCGCTGTGGGTGAATCCAAAGTAGTTGCCGGTGGCCATTTTGGCATCTTCCCCCAGCCGGCTGGGCACTGCGGCGGCGGCGACCGAGGGGCGGCGGCGGCCGGGGCCATGACAGGAGGGCCGGCGAGAGGAGGCGGTGGGGGAAGAAGGGGACACACAGACGGACAAGGGAGAGAGAGAGCGCGGGAGCGCCGGGTCAGACGCGGCGCCTGAGGAGTGACCCCCGCCCGCCGCCCTCTCCCCAAGCACGGACACGCCGAGCACCGCTACTCACCATAGGTGAACGAAACTACCGGGCATATGGGAATCATGAGTCCGGCCTGGCAGCGACGGCGGCGGGTGAACTCTCAACTCTCCCCCCCCTCCCTCCTCCTCCTCCTCCCGCTCGCTCCCTTCCCCCACCCACCCACCGACGGCGACAACGGCGGAGTGCGGCCGGGCCGGCTCCGCCTGCGCAGGCGCGGGATGTGCGCGCGGGCCGCTGGGAGATGCAGTCCGGCCGTGGCAGGGCTCCAGCCCCCGGAGCAGGGAGCCGCATCCGCCGCGTGGGTCGGTGTGCGCAGGCGCGGGATGTGCGCGGGGGCCGCTGGGAGCTGTAGTCCCGCTCGGCGGCCATGGGGAGCCGCGCTCGGGGCAGCCTCTAGGAAATATCCACACATCCAGACATACAGAGCTACGTGTGGCGTGTGGAATCCCGCCGCAGGTCCTGCGTGCTTAGTGCACCTGCAGCAGGGTGCAGCCTCACCCACACAGGGCCCACTGATGTGACTTCTCCAGAAGCCAGCAGTCCGTCGGATCACTCTGAAAAGCGCTGGGCAGCACATTGCGGCCGGTGCAGTGACCTCCGGATCAATGGCACTGAAAGAGCGTCCGCTCGCCACGGCTCTGCCCCGCCTCCCGGCAAACCCTGCCCTCTGAGCATCAGATGTCCCCCAAAACTCTGAACAAAGCAAAACTTGAATGCTTAAATACTTCAATCCCATTTATATATTTTGTCTGTGCTACAGTGTGCATTATTCCTAAATTAATCAAGGTTTATAAGACACTTCTGGATTAAGTATAATTTCGGAAGTATTTGTTTACTGTAAGCCAAGCCTATTTAAAACACACCTGCTTGGAATGTCCTCTTGCAGTCCTCACAAAAGCAGGGGGTTCCTACATCCCACAGTAGCTGAGGCCATAGGCAGTAAGACTGCAAATACATTATTGTTCATAAAATGAGAAGAGGAAAGTACTTTCTCATCTACAGCTAACATTATTGCAGCTGCATATGAAGTACAATCACTTCCGATGCCAAACATCCTTGCCAATCCACTGAACATAATGTGTTCGTCAATATTATTAATTTTGCATAGGAACTGAACATTACTGTACCTCCTGTCCATTCTTATCCTAATCAAGCACAACAGTAAAAGGAATTTGCTAGGTTCTACCCAAAGTGCTCTTCTGGGAAGAAAGTGGCTACTGGGTCAAGACAGTTAATTGCTAGAGATTAGAAAAGAAAAGCCTTAATCCCAAATTCTTTGTGACAGTTCTTGAGGACTCTACAGAAACCTTCTATAGAAAAACTTAGATGATACAGCCTCTGCCATGAAAACCTCAATTGACTTAGGATATGCAAATTATAAAAGAGATATAAAATTTATATAGATATTTACAGCCTTATTTTTATTGACAATTGTTCATAATTAGACCACTGGATCATGATGTTTGGACAAGACAAAAGTCTTCTTCTTTTTGTCCCACTGTCTTTCAAGTTTTTTCATTTATAAACCTTCCAATATACTGATAAATAGACAATATTCAACACACTCTTCATTAAAAATATAAGCATGTATATACACACAGATGTTCACACACCTTTTATCACTGCATTACTAAAGCTATGTTTTCAAAGTAGGTAGGCGTGCTATTACTATTCATTTATGAGGTAAATTTCATAGAATGACAGAATCAGATTGGCTGGGGTTGGAAGAGACTTTAAAAATAACCAAATTCCAAGTCCCATTCCTGCCATGGACAGGGACACTTATCACTAGTCTGGGTTGCTGAGAGCCCCATCCAGACTGGCCTGAACACTGTCAGGGATGGGGCATCCACAGCTTTTCTGGGCAACCTCTGCCAGTGCCTCACCCCCCTCACAGAAAAGAATTTCTTCCTAATATCTCATCTACACCCACTCTCTTCCCATTTGGATGCATTGCCCCTTGTCCTGTCACTCCAGGCTCTTGTCAAGAGTCCCTCTCCACCAGTCCTGTAGGCTCCCTTCAGGTACTGGAAGGCCCCAGTTAGGTCATCCCAAAGCCTTCTCTTCTCCAGGCTGAACAAACCCAATTCTCTCATACTTTCCTCACAGGAGTGGTGCTCCATCCCTCTGATCAACTCAGTGATCCGCCTGTGGACTCTCTCCATGGATATATATCTACATTATTAATATATACTACTATTGATACATATTATAATATAATATTCCAAATAAACTTGGAATATTTACCCTTTTTTCAACTTTGTCTCCATTAAAAAAACCCCTAAAAGTCCCCTAAGGCTTTCTCACTCACAACTGAGATTTTTGACTTAGGTTTCGTAACTTTTCTTCATCCAAGTAATTTCTAAATTCAAATACTACACCCTTTATATTGTGATTTCAGCCCTGCATATTTCTGAGCATAAGCTCCCATATGGCAGCCCAATTCAGCTGCAATTTCAGAAGTTTCAGATTACTTTCCTGTGTGAATTTTGCATTTTAAGTTTTCAGTGCATATATCACTTTAAAAAGACTACAACATACCTTATGAGAAGTTGTACTTTCGAAATGTGACCAGAAAAAAAAAAAAGTATTAAAAATCAAGGTTTCCTTTTTCCTTGGGAAAAAAACCCCCACTAGTATTATACAAGTCTTTCCCTCAGCAGTTTCCTAATAAGAACCTGATGCTTCCTGGTGACTTTGTGAACTATTACATAACATCTATTTATGCTACTACTAGCTTGCAGGATCAGATTCATGATCTATACTTAAAAAACCTCAGTGGGTTATAAAACAAGATTCCTCCTTAAGACATGTATCAGATTGCTTCAAAATGAAACAGTAATAAATTCATATTAGATCCTTAAGGGCATTTTGACCTTTACTGATTTCTATATCTTTAACTGGAAGGAAAATACATGGAGTGATAAAGTGCAAGTTGTGGCAAAGGGAGAAAAACAGAAAAGCTTTAATGAAACAGGGAAAGGTATTTTTTAAATAGGAAAATCTGTCCCCGATCCTATTAAGATTACAGAAGAACAGCCAAGAAGTTCCAGAACAAAAACGTATGCTGGAACACGAATCTTTAATTTGAAATTAAATACAACAGATACTCTATGTGTGCAAAGTTCAAAGAGTCTAAAAATATCACAGACAGAAATGGCAAGCAAGCTAGCATTCAGAAAAACACATTTTTGATTCTCATTTCAACTGTATGAGAAGAGATCTCCAAAATATGGTGAGAAGAAGAAAGTACCATAGTAACATTCAAGTGTCATCAATCCTACTATTTTACTTTAATGTCCCAAGATGCATGGCATAATGTCTCTGCTGCTGCCACAGGACTGCAAAACTGTGATTGAAACACAATGGGGAAAGCTGAATGTTTTTAAATCTCAAGATTTGCTAAGTAAGATTAGGTAAGATTTCTTGGAGGCAACGTTCCAGTTTACGTAAAAGCAGGCTCCCAGCCAGCCTTTGCGTGCCCACCAGAGGGCAGGGCCACGCAGCAGAAGGTTAAAGCTTTCCAACATGGCACAGACCACGTTAACAAAAGCTGCTCTTTTATTTCCTGAAAAGGTAATTTAATACTTAGTGCTCTCTTTGTAAATCCTCTAGATAGAAGAAGATTTACAACCAGCATATGGGGTCCAGTGCTATCTTCTCACCTGGAAATTATTTCAGATAGCTAGAGAGACAAGACATTCACCAGCTTATGAACCTTCTTTTACAGTGAAATTACATTTTTTAAGCAGGAGAGACAAAGACCCAGCGTTTTCGAACTCATAAAGCAAAAACGTGTTACTTTTAACAATAGGGTTTCGACATTGTACAGCTACCATACCAACAGACATATTAAAACATATAAAAGCAATTTATTAAACCACAGATGGATGTTATTACTGTTTAGGTTACTAAATTGCAACATAAAAAAACCCACTTCCCAAACATAATAGAAAGTTATGCAAGTATTCATGCAAACTCAAATTACACGATACACATGAGAAACAAACCAGTTCCAGTTCCACAAGCAAAACCCTGTGTGGTAGCAACCCTTAATGTTTCTTTCCTGACACTTTAATAAAACTACTGTCAATATTATACGCTAACCTCCCCTTTCACAGAAGATTTCTTCTTCCACCTTTTAAACTAGTAAGCACAGAACACCAAGGCTTTAAAAGCTGTCCTACTTTAGGTTTGCCCCAAAATGCTTTTCCTGCTAGCTCTATTATATCTAACCGGAGGAGTCATCCTTTGCAGTTAGTAATTGCTATGTAATCAGAAGCACGAGCACGTATTTTTCAGCATTCCCATTCAAATCTGCATGCTAAACTCTGTTACTGAAGAAAAAACTAATGCTTCAACATTCTTCTCTGCCAAAGACATGTGGGATACGAAATGAGGCAATCAGGCAGTAACTAGAAGAATTTAAGCCCTTTTAAGGCAGCTGCAGAAGGAAAGTGTCTGATGAAGGAACAAACCCATTACAAAAGTCTATTTTAAGAGCTTAGAAAGTGAACTATACCCCTTGGGGGGATAGATGACTCACTCAGAAGGTAACAACAGAGATTTACCTTGGAAGAATTATGGCTCCTTTCCCACTGTTCTAAAGCCAGCATTTTTTTCTTAGTAGCTTCTTTCTTCTTTTCTAAATAAAATAAAGACAGTGAGGGTAATTCGCCAAAAGCTCTAACAGCCACTATGCTGAATGACCAGAATATTTCTCAAAGAAATGTATCATTACTAAAAAGCAGAACATGAAATCCACAGTTGCAGCAAACCTTCCTTTTCCCTCACTGACCTGTTATTTAGGAATTCAGCTGTAAAAATAAACTTGATGCTTGCTTTGGAGGAAATGCTGCAGGTGGGAGAAATTAACCCATTATGACCCAGCAATAAATGTTTGGTTTAGTCAGTTTGATTTATGTCATGGCTAAAAGACTTGATTAAAAATGCATAAAGCATTGTTGATTTGAATAAACAATTCCTTGATTATTTGATTAAAACCTGAACACTCTTTGTGTACCAAGTGCTGATCTGTAAAAAAGCAAAGCATGCAGGGATTACAAACACCTGAACTCTCAGTATGCTTCTAACACGAAAAGTTAGTGACAATTAGTTGAAAAGAGTAACTATTAATATTCCATATTTGGAAGAGAACTTGTGTGGAATAGTTATAGTTATTTTTTTGTTGTTGTTGGAGTTAAGCATTAAGTATCACAATATCATCTGTTCATCTTCCACAATTATGTGGCTTGACAAGCCCGGTACATGTGCAGTGGTGATAATTACTATATTGCCTGCATATGATTTACTGTGCTTTGATTCTTGTATAAACAACTGTATTTTTATCTTCCAAAGATCAGGCATGTAGTAAGAATTGTATATTTTTCTATTTTTCTTTTCATTCTGCGACCTACATGACCCTGTGAAACTGCAAGTTACCAAGGATTATTTAGACGAGTACACTTCCTATTTCTGGTATTTCCTTCCTGTTTTCCTGCTATTAAAGTGAAGAAGTGAAAGCCACTTTTCACACCAAAAGCCAGTTTACTTCATGATGAGGGCTCTAGGGACCTCATGGATCCCCTCTAAAAACCTCTTTGCCCACCTCATTTAAGTACTTTTTCAGAAACACTGCTTAGGACTAGCAGCTGCACATGCTGAATTTGGGGGATTATTCCCTCTTGAAACATGATGTTTGCCCTTCTGGCCCATATTAACAAACAGAGATATTTTCAATTTTAAAAAATCCAAAGACTTTTGATTTTGAACACATTATTGATATTAATAGGTGCTTGTTATTGAAACTATGGAGGCCAATCAGCCACTACCTCACTCTTCCTCCACCAACTTTCTCTGGGAGCTAGGATTGAGATTACAGTCTCCTTCCTATTTCTTACAGTTTGCTTGCACTTTTTACAAAAAACTTGCACTCACGTGGTAGCAAAAGTGCAAGTCTAGAGTTAGTAGGAAAGAGAAAGGACTAAACTAAACTGGTACTTGTTGTCTGAAGAATTGTCCCTGCTAAAAACACATCTACATGACCCATTGCTGCAAACAGTAACCAGCAAATATGAACAAGTCGTGTTAGTTTTGTGTGAATTATCACCGTATTTTAATGTCAGTAACTCTAATAGTGAACTGAAAGGCTCAACTAGGTAACACAGAAGACAAAACGTGAAGCCATTTTGTGCTCTGACAGCATGCCTGGCCTACTGCAGTCTGCAAAGGCTGCTATAAGTCGCGTCCTATAAAATTGAGGGCAGAGGGCCCTTTGCTCACCTCCTTTCCATTTTGCTGTCTCAGAAGCAGAACTCCTTTAGGTAACTAAGCCTTGTCAAGTCCTCTTCAGCAGGGTTCTCGGGATGCATCACCGTGTGAACACGCTACAGAAAAAAAGCAACACTGACAGTATGTTTTCAAGCTCTTTATTTGCTTGGACAGTTTTTAAAAAGTTGGTGTTTGAAAGGGGTGCTAAGACTGCTTTAACCTCCCATCCCCGGTGCTTCACCCCGAGGTGCCTGCCCGGGCGGGTGCCCTGATGCTCCGCGGTCCCCAGCTCCACAGCCCCGCGGTAAGAGAGGGAAACCCGGGTCCCCGGCGGCGGGAGGGGGATCTGCTGGCAGAAGGGGAACCATCAAGAAGGGGTTCCCGAGCGGCGCCCCAGGTGTGGCGGGGCCGTGGTTTCGCTATGCAAAGCCACCGCAGCCACAGCTCGCCTCAGGCCGCTGCCCGGGCGGCTCCGAGCGGCATCGAGGAACCGCTGCAGCGCCTGAAAAAAATCCTGCTATTTAGGAATTATTGTAGGAGGATTTTTTTTTTCAGCCTGGAGAAGATTTAGGGGAGACTTCAGAGAACCACAGAATCAATTTGGAAAAGACCTCTGAGACCACCGAGTCCAACCTATGATTGAACACCACCACGTCAACCCCAGACCATGGCACCAAGTGCCACGTCCAGTCTTTCCTTCAACATCTCCAGGGACAGTGACTCCACCAACCCCCTGGGCAGCCCCTTCCAATGTCTCATCGTTTGTGTGGAGAAGTTCTTCCTAATGTCCATCGCAGTCTACAGCTTCCTCACGAGGGGAAGCAGAGGGGTAGGTACCACCGATCTCTTCACTCTCGCGGCCAGTGACAGGATTCGATGCGGAGTCAGGGGAGGTTTAAGATGGGTATCAGGAAAAGGTTTTTCACTCAGAAGGTAGTTGGGCACTAGAACAGGCTCCCCAGGGAGGTCGTTACAGCACCAAGAAGTGTTAGGACAACGCTCTGAGGCACATGGTGTGACTCTTGGGGGTGTCCTGCGCAGAGCCAGGAGTTCGATTCGGTGTTGCCTGTGGGTCTCTGCCAATTTTGGATTTCCTGTAATCCGGTAAGATCTCCTTTCCAACACTATGACCCCTCCCCCGCCCCTCTCCCCCTCCCCTCAGAGGAGGCGGGAACGAGAGACGAAAGGGACAAAGGGCCGCGTCCCCTTTAAAGCTGCCCCCCGCNTGTGGAGCGGGAGGAGCGAGCCGCCGCTGCCGAGGGGGAGCTGCCATGTTGGGGGCAACAGAGTCTGATTGAGGGAGAAGATGGCGCCCGGCCGCGCTCCCCCCGCGCCGGGAGCAGACCCGGCCCGCCGGCGACCCCTGGCCCGCTGGTTACCCTCATGTCCTTTTCCTCCGCCCCGCCACGGGTAACCCGCGTTCCCTTCGCTGCCGCCCTGCCCCGGGAAGACTTGGGCGTTCTCACCCGCCCACTCCCTCGCCCCCATCCTCGCTCGGGTCTCGAGTCTTTTTCTCGGGGGGCGACACAAGCCATGGAAAAGAGGAATAGGGGAGGAAAATGGCGGCTGGGATCCGCCTACCTGGAGTTCCCGGCTCGTCTTCCTTTCCTTACCTTCCCTCGCTCTCCCTTGGCCCGGCTCATCCCGGCCCCGGCCCCGTCCCCGGCGCTGCGGCGTCTCCTCACGCTCAGCCTCTCCCGCGGGGCACCCACCACCCCACATCCTTTTTTCCTCCAGTTTCCGCCCATACCTTCCTCCATATTGTCCCTTTCTCCTTATCATGCGGACCCCGGGGTTATCCCCGCGAAACATCGTTTGGCTCGCCGACTCAGTGTCATCCATGTGCTTATTTTCACATTGTCCCATTCCAGCGCTCTTCTGCCTCCAGCCTAGAGCGTGGCTTGCGTGTGCTTCCTCACACCCTGTATCCTGTGCAGTGCTGCAGCTTCCGTCCTTGTGCTACAGGCTATTACCACAGGTCTTGCCCTGCTTTAGAACCACGTCGATCCATTAGCGTTATTTGGACTCTGGTTTGGTTGTTTTGTGTTGGTTTTTTTTTTCATCTGTAGGTGGGGGTGTTTTTTCACTTTGCATTTAAGAACGCTGTTATTCCTTTTTTCTTTCCTGAGCTACTCTGTAATATTATCTTGGCCTTTCCTAGTTGAAGTTCGCATTATACACTTTCATGGATGCTTATTTTTATTCTGAAAGAACAAATGAGCTGTGTATTTGTTACCAGGAGTTTCTAGCAGCAGGGAGGATGTGTAACCGCTGTATCTAACCACATGTTTGCATACCAGGGTGACGTGCAAGGACACCTGGCAGCACGCATTCAAGGAATGCTCAGTATCTGCTTGTCTGGTGAATTAATAGACTCCAGTGACTGATGTGTTGAAGCTGCAGTGAAAATACTAATTGCAGTGCTATAGCTCACTGTAACTGAGGTGTATTTCAGACTGTTAGATTATAGGTGGGAGCTCAAGTGTCACGTGTGTGACAATTGTGCAGCATGTTGCTTGCAAATCCAACTGGGAGAAATGCCCATGTCAGAGTATAGATATTTTTGGGGTGTTAATGATTTGTATTTGTGTATGTTATAGAAAGGATTCAGCTGGAGTGCAGTATTACATTGTGTATTTTGCTTTGTGGGTTTTGCCATGTCTGGGGATATATGAAAAATTGTGAGAAATTGTTCTGCTGTAGACAGTTCAGAAGCCAAACCACTGCGTTTAATGTGCTGTAAATGTGTTTTAATGCAGTTGCAGCAAAAAGGGGAAGAGAGATATGTAAGAGGGAAGAGTGCTTGATATTGCATCTGCAGTGTGTATTAAAGCTTAAATGAAAAGGCAAGAAAATGTTTAGGAGGGCTTGAAGAAGATGAGCCAGTACAAACAGGTTTGAAGATCGCTTTCCAGCCAAAATGGAATGTCATTCCTTATATAGTGTTCTCATGTTATTTTTCTTTTCCCAGAATGCCTAAATCAAAGGAACTTGTATCTTCAAGCTCATCTGCCAGTGATTCAGATAGTGAAGTTGACAAAAAGGTGAACATTATATACCGTTTGTTACTGTATTAACTCTTTCGTTTCAGGCTGGGGTTAAGGAATTAGGTGAGCATTGTGTCGCAACATGCATGTCATTGCATATGATTTGTCAGACACTTCAAGGAACTTTCTGTTCCATCCACCCATTTCAACAACTACAACAACAAAAACCCAACAACCCACCTTCCAAGTTTGGGTGGCTTGCATAATTTTTGCCCTGAAGAAAAGTTTTTTTCTTCAGTTACATTTTGTTTTCTTCATGCCATTCCATATGATAATTGCAAGTTCCCTGTAATTCTTTGCTGCTTTGTGGTAGGGTTCTGAAGGCTTCTGTACAAACTGCCCTGGTGGCAAGAATTTGGACTTTAAGAACATGCCCACAGCCACCCGCTTCCATTTTAATATCTGGATTACTTCTCCATAACAAAAACCTGCACTTGCCCTGTGTTCCTTGTGTTACTTGCTTATCTTGTTTGCATGGGTTTTTTTCTCTGCTTCATTTTCTGTTATTTGCTGCTATACCATCTGCTAGTTTCACACTTAAAAGCTGAGCCAACCTGAATGTCTTTAGGTTGATACATTTTAAGATGACTGTCTTAAATTCATAAATTAAATGTTTCCATTTAATTTTAGTAGTTATTAAAGTTAGAAGTTTGTTCTAACGTTCTAAGATGTTCCAATCATTATGAACAAAATCAGTAAAACTGGTTAATTTATATTTTTAAGCAATGCTAGGTGGTAACACAGACACCAGGTCTTTTAATGTAGTACAGTACATGAAGAGGTTTGGTTTCCTATTTCAACATGAGTAGAAATAGTAACTTTGTAGCTTCTTTGGGTAATCTGATTTACAGGTGATACTGTCTGAATCCTTTAAAAAGTTGCATAATTTATCATGCTGTGGGCAGCGACTGGATGCTTATTAAAAAAACAATTACATGACAGAGGTTGTTTCCAGATCCTTTATTCATTATCTTACCAATGTTTTTTTCTTTTTTTGGAGGTGTTGCAAGCTGTTCTGTACTTTTTGGTCTGTTTAGTGGAAAAGAAGGTGCCATTTCCATCAGACTTAAATTTTTTAGTATAACTACTAAACTGGCAGTGTTACTGTGCAGAAAGAGAAAGATTTTTGAAATGTATTTTGATCTGATTAAATTCTCTTTGTAGTCAAAGTATTATGGTAAACTTCACTGAGAACAGAATCAGGCTTGTTTTAAAGTTTTTTAAATTCCATTCTAAATGTACAGTGTTGGATTCCTGCCTTCACAGCAAGAAGGTGGTAAAGTGCATTGCTTGGTACTAGTCCATGGCATATAATGTAAACTTAACCTGTAGTGTACAGAGTGATTGTGGCTCATCCTTTTCTTTTTTTATTTTGCTCCAAGGCAAAGCGGAAAAAGCAAGTAACTCCAGAAAAAACTGTAAAGAAACAAAAGACTGGTGAAAGTTCAAAAGGTGCAGCTTCTTCTAAGCAAAGCAGTAACAGAGATGAGAATATGTTTCAGGTAAAATTGATGACTCATAGAGCCTGGTTAAGGTAACGGTACATCATATGCTGTGTAAGTTTTACGAGGTGATGTGAACTTCTTGACTGTGTAGTGCTTGGCCTCCTGAATCCTTGGCCGAAGGGGATTACAACACTGCCATTCAGATGAGATGCGCAGAAAAGCATGGTCAGGTTTCCACAGAGTAAAAGAATCTGAGTTGTATCAATTGATCTAATTCTCATGACTTTGCTCCTGGTGGCTCTGGGTAGTCATTTTGTCAGTAAGTACAGCACTTATCATCAGTATACTTTAAATATTAGATCAGGTTTGTCTGTACATGGAAATGTTTTTTTATTTAGAGCTCTGGAAAAAGAATGTTCTTGGAAACCAAAGTGTGGACTCCTCGTTCCTGTTTAACTAGGTCAAGGGCAACTTGGCCTTCTGTATTATGACAGCATCTTGGAATAAGTTTTGTTTATTCCTTTATGTTATGATGTAAGGTTTTATTACTTAACATCCATAAAGATAGTAACTTGTAGTATTGCCCTGTTTTTAAGGTGGGATGAATGTCTGTTTTTCAGTAGAAAGATGCATTTGTGAATTCAGGGTATTGCAGTTCCCTGGGTTAGCCAAGGCAGTAGCAGTGTGTGCTGAGAGAGCTGATACACTGCTCAGAATTAGCTGTTTTGGGGATGTGGATCAAGATCTATTAAAGGTCTCTGACTAGCTGGCTGGAAAGGAACTTACATTCTTGAGGCTTTGATTCTCAAGTTTGTGAGGCGGTGTGGGAAAGGTGCCTAATGAGATGACCCAAGCACAGAGTAATGTAAATGAAATGGTTCTCAGCTGTAGCTGTGTGAAGTAATACAGGGGAAGAAAAGTCTGTTCTAGAGAGAAGACCTGCTTAACTGGTACTGTGATACAGGGCAGTTACTTTAATGTCTCAATTCTTACTTCTCTTATGTTCAGGAGGGAGAGCTTCACTTGAAGGCTATGTGTCTGGACTTCTGTATTGAAGGAAGTGTATCATATTTTTAGTTCTGCTTGGGTGTGCTTTGAACCCTGTAGGAAAATGAAATAGTGAATTCTATAAGTTAGGAGGTGAACTGCAGGTAGAACTCTATAAAGAACTGTGTATAAACTTAATGTTATGTTTGTAGTAAGTTCAGAAATTCTAGTTGCTATGGTTGTAGTAAGTTCAGAAATTCCAGCCTTGGGGAAAACTGTTAAAATTTTTAGTGTTCCTCTGATGCAAAAGCACACCCAGACCGTTTCAAATAAAAACAAAAGTATGCATGCTCTGGTTTCCTGAAACCTTTTCGACCTAAGATAATAAAAAGTTACTAAAAACAGACTGTAGAGGACTCATATTACTCTGATAAGAACAGGGTTCTTCTAGTGTTGAGTAGAGTACAGATCTTTGAATATCACCTTGACCTAAAATATCAGTGTTACCCAGTCTGTGCCTTTTAAGTAATCAACAATAAAATATTTTTTAGATTACTCATTGTTATATACAGCACTGTCAGTTTTTGTAGTCTACATCAACTTCTGTGCAATAACTAACATGCAGATGTTTAAGTACAGAAATAAAATTACAGTAGGTCTGAGGATACTCCCTGTTATTCCCCCCTACCCAGGAGGGCACGGTCGTTAATTTTTTAGATACAGTTTTGTTTGTTCTAGGCCTCTTAGTGATACTAGAAACTCCTTTCTGGAGAGCTCTCCCTTGGCAGTAAAATGATCTCTGATGTGAAAGTGACTTTGCAGTATAACTTTACAAGTGTGGCTTCAGCTGATGGAAATCAGGTTTTAAAGCCTTCATAGGACAGTCACAAGTTCTATGGTGTCCATATTGTGTGTGTGGGAGTGGCTGCAGAAGATGTGAAACCAAGAGTCTTGTTGTTCTACACCCTCTGGCTGCGTTCTTGAAGCATACAGATTCCCTTAATATAGAGCTCATTGTGACTGTTGTATTCAGAAGATTCAGCATTTTCATAAATATGTACATGTCATATTTTTATTTGAGGCTGTTGGTGTAATGGTTTTTTTGCAACTACTTACGATGAACAGCGTTAATATAAGTAGAAGACAATTCATTCAATATAAGAGACAAGGTTTATTTTACGTATGTACATCTCTTGGCCTTATTAGGTTTTATAGGGAACCTAGCATACTCTGCAACTTGATAATGGATTTGTGTGCAGAAATTTGTTACTCCCATGTGTGATGTATTATTGCTCGAGACCCTGAGGACAAGCATTATTTGTGTTAATGTGGAAGGGTTTAGCCTTGATGCATTAGATTCCTGTCTGTGGCTTCAAGCCAACCTGAGCTCTGCACCATGTGCTTTGGTTAGTTTGACTAATCGTATCATCTACCTATGCCTGATTTGGATAAGGTTTGTCAGGATGCACTAATGACTACCCAGAGCAGAACCACATTGCATGATCATGCATTTAACTGAAATTTTTACTTCAGAAGTTATCTCCATGTTGTTCTGTCCACCTTGCAATGCAAACCGGTTTTTTTTTTTTTTTGAGTTTTGACCATACTTGGTTTTCAACTTGTGAGAAATAAGTTCTTTGATTTTTCAAGTGTAATTTCCCAGTGTCTTTACCACGGACTCCTGAAAGAAGGTAAACATAAATTTGTGATGCTCTGAAACTGTGATTGGTTTAGCACACTAATTATGAAATTTAGGTGGTCACCGATGCATTTCACAATTTGCTTTGTTGCAGATCTCACTGTTTACAGAAGTCTTGTGCTCCTTCTAATGCTTTATATATGGATATTGGCTAAGGAAGAGAGAGGGGTTTTTGCTGTTTATGCTTGCACTATGGGTTTAATCCAGAAAAACTGGATTTAGGAAAAAGGATGAAGAAGGTGCTTGCTGAAACTCACAGAGGAAGTCAGTTGCATATCTATGAAAGGAACAGACACACAGTTCAGTGCTTTTTATTCTAAGAAATAGAAACCTGGAAATAATGTTTTTAATGTTTTCTGATTTATGAAAGTCAATAGAGTAGTGTAATGCAAGGATGTATAGTATTTAATAAAAAGTATATGAACTTCTCTGTGAAGGCTGAACTGCACAAAGTACTCTAAATCATGACGACTCTTGTGGTTTAACCCCACAGTTAATTCCCAGGCAGCCACTCACTCACATCCCCACCAGTGGGATCGGGGAGAGAATTGGAAGGGTGAAAGCTGGAAAACTCGTGGGTTGAGATAAAGGCAGTTTAATAGGGAAAGCAAAAGCTGCACATGCAAGCAAAGCAAACCAAGGAGATCATTCCCCACTTCCCATGGGCAGGTGGGAGTTCAGCCATCTCCAGGAGAGCAGGGCGCATCACAGGTACCAGTGACTTGGGAAGACAAATGTCACCATGCCAGACACGCCCCCTTCCCTCTTCTTCCCTCCACTTTACAGACTGAACATGGATACCACATGGTCTGGAATATCCCTTTGGTCAGTCGGGGTCACCTCTCCTGGCTGTGCCTCCTCCCAAGCAGCCCCAGCTTCCCTGCCAGTGTGGCAGTGGGAGAAGCAGAAACAACCTTGGCTCTGTGTGAGCTCTGCTCAGCAGTAACTAAAACATCTCTGTGTTATCATCTCTGTGTTCAGCACAAACCCAAAACACAGCCCCATGTCAGCCAACATGAAGAAAAATAATTCTTCCCAGTACAGCAACCTTCGGAATGCTGCTCTGCTTATGGAGTTACAAAAATACCTTCAATCAGTGAAATTACTCTTAGGGTTATCAGTAGCTGCATGAAAAAAGAATTGTTCAGAAATGAACCTGTACCAGAGTTACAGATAGCTAAGTATCAAGAAACATCAATTTACTTAACTAGTTAAATCTAGATTTTTTTTTTGTGTTTTTAACTGTAGATGTTTGTTGGAACTGTACTTAGAAACCTATTTAAAAATTTAGTCGTGGCAGCTTTTGCATAGAGTTCAACCAGATATCCAAAATTTAATTGGAACATTGAGCTGAAATCTAGACATGATGTGAAATCTAACTTGATTTCAGCATTTACATAGAGAAATACTTCCATCTAAAGTAGACTTAATGATTGAGTGAATGTGAACTGTACGTTATTGCCCCTCACCTTACTGTAGTTGAATTACGACATAGAGTCTTTCTTATCCTTGAAAATCACATTCTAAACCCTTTTAATGTATTTGCAGCTGCAGTCTGCTATATTGAATTAGATTTTATGTCTTACGACTAATCTGGAATTATTTGGCAAGGCACTAATATTCTTCGATAGCCATGGAAAAAAAAGGTGCTGCAGAGTGCTACTGGTTGAAGCTGTTCCTGGAGGTGACCTTAAAAGTTATTGAAGCCTTAAAGTGTAAAACCAAGAAATGTTTTTCATGTAGGCTGTTTAGGATATTCTTTGCCAGGAGTGCAGATGGACTTGGGCATGGTACCAGGTTTGGTCTGAAAGAGCTAAGCTGCCATAATACTATACTTTTATTTTTGAATTTAAAATTGTAGTGTAATTTTATCAGTTAAAAATACTGTCTTATAAACAGTAATGTCTTACTAATTTTAAAGGATGCTTTGAAGTAGGAAAAGTGCTTCAGACTTATGTTACCTAAGTAAGTCCTAATTGTTTTAGAATCAATTTTAGATATCATATAGCATGTGCTATATGAAGAAGATAGAATAAGAAAAATTTATATGTAGAAGGAAATCTCGAAGAAAACAAAAAAATGTAGAAGAAGAAAAATGTATTTAAGCAAACTTAAAATATTCATGTTTATTCTGTGAAATAAGAGCAATAGCCTTAAACATCTATGGATTATTGTAGTAGACTGGAGAGTTCTTCAGTCTTTCTGATCAGACTTAATGCTAGTATTTTTGGGCCAGAAGTGTTGGGCCCCTCCTTAAATTGCATCAAAATGGAACATGCAGAGATAAAGGAAGTTGAAATTGAAAGGTAGTGTTTTACCAGGAAGAAGTATTTTATTTTAAAATTGTTTACTTTATAACCTGTTCTTTCTTTATAAAATGTATCCAGAAGGTACATACAGAATTCCAAGGATTTCTTAGAACTGCAAGAAATTGTATTTGGTTATGTTTTAATTATCTAATTTCTGATTCTCAAATTTACCTTGGAATTTATGTGAATAGATAATTTTTGTTCATATTTGGAGAGGTCTTGAATAAGCCAAAATATGTAGTGTATTGCATAATTGGTGGTATGATTCTTCCCCAGCTTCCCCCCACTTAACCCCCCAATAAAGGAGGTGCCTATGTAATTCAGTTATGACACTGGTTCGAAAATTACGGAATTCCAGAATCCAGGTTCCAGAATTTCATACTGTGCTACATGCTGTTAAACTTAAAAGATTTGACTGTTTTTTTGAACATCTGGTACAGTGAGGTACCTGTGAGGACTTGGGGGCAGGCATGGGACAGTTGGTGGGTAACTTTCATTTTCATCTGTATTTACTATGTTAAAAAAAGGGAAGGTGATTCACATGTGAACATCTAATTTGCTTTCTGTACATGTGGAAAGGACTAAAATTTAGATTTGGGAGTAGAGCTCCCTTTTTCCGTCTTTGTGTAGAACTATTGCAAAGAAAGGAAATACATTTTTCCAGAAAACAGTAAATTCATTGCTTGGAAGAAGCAAGCATGTAAAGAATACAGGTATTTTTATTCTAGGAGAGCAACTTTTGCTTTGAGCATTGCCTGCTCAACCAGTTTTAAGTCGTCACTTATTAGCCTACTGACTACTCTGAATTAAGCTTTTAATCTAGTTGTTTCTGTGGTGTCTAAAATAAGCTGCACTGTGCAGTGTCACATGTCAGAGTCTAATGCTGCTGGGGAAAGTGAATGCTCTAATTCATAAAGTACCTAAAAGACCTTTATATGTGTTTTGACAGATTGGCAAAATGAGGTATGTCAGTGTTCGGGACTTTAAAGGGAAAGTCTTAATTGATATTAGAGAATATTGGATGGATCAAGAAGGTGAAATGAAGCCTGGCAGAAAAGGTATTGTTCTGCTTCATGTTACTTTGTGTTAAAACATGGTCTGCACTTTGCAGTAGAACTTCCTATATCATGTTTTTCTCCTTTGTTGCTACATGATACTTACTTTCTTATGATTTATATTTTTACAAAGGATTAGTTTTATCTGCAGATTACGAGTAAAATCTTAAGTGGCTTTATTGGCCTGAGTCTGTTTTCCTAAACAAATCTTTGATGATTCATGGAAAGCAAGATGTCAAATACAAGCACATTTGGTAGGGGAGTTACAAATGTGTTTATACCATAGCCATATTCTCCCCACACCCCCATTTGATTAATTTAACAGAATTTCCTCTATTATGTTTGGATTTCTTATTTCAAAATTACTGAAAATATGTAATAATTTTTATAAGATTTTAATTTTGTGAAATCAACCATGTCATTCAGTTCCTATTAAATTTTAGATTAAAACAACCTAAACATTTAAAGTGACTAATTTTGGAAAAAAAATGTATAAAAATACTTTAGTAGAGGGGAAAATATCTCGAGTATACCAAGTTTGTAATCTGCAACACAGCACAAGCCACTGTACCTCTAGTTGAACAGTTGCTTCTCGTGGCAAGGCTTCACTGTGAACCACGTTAAGAACTTTCACATCTCAAGATGGGGATTGTGGGACAGTGTAGCAGTAGTGCTGTGCTTAATGTTATGTTGCTTCTTTTTGAAAAGCCTGCTTTTTATCCGTTTTCATATAGCATCAATGAAAGGTAAGTATGAAACATTCTGCCCTGGGGATTCACAGAACCATGGAATGATTTCCGTTGGAAGATCACTGCGTTCAGCCCCCTCCCTGCTGTGGGCAGGGACATTTCCCACTAGACCAGGTTGCTCAGAGCCCCATCCAGCCCGGCCTTGAACACTCCCGGGGATGGGACATCCACAGCCTCTCTGGGCAACCTGTGCCAGTGCCTCACCACACTCACAGTAAAGAATTTCTTCCTAATGCCCAATCTAAATCTTCCTACTTCGAGTTTGAAGCCATTTCCCCTTGCCCCGTCACTACATGCTGTTGCAAAAAGTCCTTCCCCAGCCTTATGTACTGCGAGGCTGCTGAGTTTGAAGAAATTTAATGTACAGCCAACGTAAGGTTTGTTACATTCTTTTAGTGTGTTCAGGAGCAACTCAGTAAACAGTCATTTAGAAAATTTGAGAAGCATTATCAACATTGCTTAAATAACCACTGACAATAGGTTTGCTCTACAGGAGAATTTCTTGTTTTGGATTTCTTGTTGCTAGTTAACAGAAAAGGTTACTCTTAACTTCTAAGGACTTCACCTTCTGTGTTTCAAGGTGGAATTCAGTAGTATATGCACTTAGAATGGTAAGCTACAATGGGATTTGGTTGGTGGGCTAAGTGATGAAAATGACATGATGTAGGTAGAAATGTTTATCAGTGCAGCAAAAGAGTCTGAATTTTACTGTGATAAAATTACTAATAATCTGATACAGTATATGAGTCTAATATTTCCTTGATGCACTCATAAGCTGCTTATCTAGCTGTTCTAAAACCAGTATAAGCAGTCAAAATTTTGTAATAAAACAAAAATAAACCCAGCAGTTTAAATTACTCTTAGTGTTTTAAGCAGCAGGTCTGAATCTTGTGTGGTTCATCTGGTCTGTGTTTGAGGGACATCTTCATGACATTTAATCCACTAATAATTGGTTGGTACACCTGACCTGTTTTCAGATAAAACCTGTCCCCCAGAGACTGGTGGAAGACTGCTTAGAGAAGCTCCATGTACACTACTTGCTGCCTAAAATTGTGGTGGTGCTCTGATAAGGCATGGTAAAAGAAAAAAGGCTATGAACTCCAAAAATGGAGTTCAAAGTTTCAGCTCTTTCCAGGTCTTGCTCCACCTTCAGGGAGAAAGCAATGAAGGAAAACTATCACTGGGAGGGGAGAGTGGGGGTAACTAGTGGAAGAGGTTGGCAGGAGAGAGTATGAGAGGTAGCCCTGGGAGCCTGCACTTTCACAGAGTGGGTGTAGAAATTGTAGGGTAAGAATGAGTAGACCAAAAGCACAAATAAAACATGTGCCTATACTCAAGCTTGAGGAAGATGAGATCACATTTAGAACTGAAGTGGTGGGTTGTGGGGTACTGAATGATTCTTGGTTGAATGTCACTAGAAACTATAGTGAACTTGAAGTAAAAAGTAACTTTGATGTTTGTTTGTTGAGAGCTAGTGAGTGATACAGAATCTCTCCAAAAGATTACTTACAGCATGTGTTATATACAGTGCTTAAAGAAACAAAAGGAGGAAAGCCCCCCAGAATTACAGTACTTGAAAAGTGCACAGCAGACCTGTCTGCATAGGTACAGCTTTTAGTAGCAGACAGGAATACAGATGATTTCCTGCTTATCACCTAGGGCATTTGTACTGCCTTCTGTCAAGGCCAGAGTTGTATTTCACTTCTTGTGTTTAGTCTAGTACTTGTACTATTATTTATTACACACATTTTCTTCGCAAACTTGTCTAGAGATAACCTAAAGTTAAGTTGAGGCATTGGAAGTGGATGGTTTTACTTTGTAACTAAGATGATTGTTGAAGTAACTCAGGCATTAATATTATAACATAGACGTGTGTATGAAAGCAGCCTTTACAATAATTGTACAAGATCCTGCACCACAATTTTATTTTTCTCTTAAGTGTTTATTTTTAATGCTTTTCAGGTATTTCTTTAAATCCAGAACAGTGGAACCAGCTGAAGGAACAGATTTCTGATATTGATGATGCAGTAAGAAAACTCTAAAGACAGAGCCATACAAAAACTTATATCATTTAGTTGTATTAAGCAGTCTTTCTACATTGGCTTTAGTTTTCTAAAATATTGTTTTCCAAGCTATTGTATATTTGGATTGCAAAACAATTTTTAAGATGAATACTTTTTTTATGTGCATTAAAAGTGTATCCTGAGTGAGGCTATTTGTGTATACTTTACTAAAAGGAATTGTGTTGCTTTCACCCCATGATGTAAAATAAACAAATCAAGTAATATGTAAAGCATACTTGTAAAGCCTTTTGATTGAAGGTGTTTGCTGATAAGGCCACCTAATAGCTTTAGTCGTTGTTTTAATTTCAGTTTAGTTTACAGTTAATATGAATTTATTTTCTGAGGGGATTTCTTAAAATGTCTCAATTTCACTTCTATTCCATTTTCTTTGGTATTGCCCTGCAGCTTTAAGACTTGATACAAACAGTGACTACTTGGAAAAACACATTTTTGTAGATAATTTTCAATACCGTATTTGCTAATTTACCCTATTTATTCAGATGTAAGCAGTCTTGAATATATAATGTTTTTTGCATTACTTGCATGAAGGATTATGCTAAACAGTAACACTTCAACACAAAACTCATGCTCTCTCTTCCCATTTTTCTATAGCTTGCTTGACCTAGAAAATTCAAGTAGCCTTTTTGCTTGGACTTAATTTGTGAAGCGTAACTTCTCCAGTAATAGACATATACCTCAGAGTAAGACAGTATTTAAAGGCTCCAAATGTGGTTTTTAGTTAGTATACTTTTCAGGGTTTGAATTAAATTCATTCTGGAACACATACTAACCAGTTACCCTATGGAAAAGGAGCAGTTTACCTGTCCATAGGGTTTTTGTTCATTTTAAAGTGCATAAACAATGATGCTTAAATTAGACTGTAACACAAGTTAAACAATCAAACAGGGTTAAAACCGCTGCAGCCAAAATGTCTGTCTGTCATATTTCTGCCCCATCCATGCTGCCTGCCCAGACCACTGTACTGGAGTTGCTTCCTGTGCTTAGGTGTGCACAGCTGGTTTATCTTTGCACAGAAGGCTGAGCATGCACAGGGAGCTTGCCCGCTCCACGGCGGACCCTGACCCAGCGAGCTTGGCTGGTCAGCCCCCACCTCCTGGGCAGAAAAGCTCTGCCCCGTGGAAGCTGTTACACACGGTGCTGCCCTAGGGGAAGGGCTTCTTGGTGACGCCGAGTCAGAAATAGTGGAAGGAAGAAGGGAGAATGTGATGGAGAACTTGGAGATGTAAGGGGTGCACCAGGGTGAAAGCTAACAGAGCCAGATCAAAGTGAGCTGGCACGTAATAACTACAGTGAAGAAACGGAAGCAGAATTGGAGGAGTTCATTTTCTGACATAATTAAGCAAAGCAAGAAGATAAAACAACTTTATGAAAAGGGACATTTCAAGACTAGTGAATGTCCAGCTTAATTAGTTTGGGTGTAATTTTCCCATTTGATGATAACATAGTCTCTAAACTTTGTATAGATAAACAGGATTTACTGTTTGTTTAGTTGCGGAGAATTTTATTATAGTTTATATTGCAGACATGATTGTAAGTGCCATACGCAGTCTGTTTACGTGCTGCAGAGTTCATAATTCAATGCAAATAGGTATTAAAGGCTGAGGAAGAGAGACTTCATGAAATTGTGCATATTATTCAAGTATGTCACATATCTTCACCTGCTTTTTCACTTACCCATTGTTGACATACTACAAATAAAATTAAGATCTGTTTTTGTATAGCTCAAGAAATCTTAAATTCGTAAGAACTGCTTGGGGATGAATAAAAGGGTGAAGAGATGTTTGTAGTAGCAGATGTGGTTTTGGGCACAACATTCTTTTTTGAGTGACTCTTAACAACATATAGGGCTATTTGGACCAAATAGAATAAGTATGAAATAGCTGCTAAAATTTCACAGATAAGTGAGTGAAATAAATTGCTTCAGATCACTATAGAGAGGTTCTAGATATTTTTATTGCAATATATATAATGTGATTTTGTTTCTTCAAGTCTGAAATTTTGCAACCATATTTAATGCATTTTACCTCAGAACTTTGAAGTGGCTACTTAAAAGTGCATGATTATGTTAGAGGGAACATTGTCCTCACTTAGATTGCTGTGCTGATAGGTCAATTGTTTTCAGGAAGGTGGGAAATGAAAATCATTCATTTTGGGAGAGTAAGTGAAAAAGTTTAATATAGTGATTAGTTTTCATGTGGAAATTTATGGTAGAGGTATTCAAAGAAATTGGTATTTGTTAACCATGAACTATGAGTTATTAGTAGTATCAAAAGAGACCAGTCAGTTTCACGAACTCAAAATGGGGTGAGTTGATCAGGTGACTGATGTGCTTGTAAGATGGTAATATGCAAGTAACCTCGACAAAAGTGTGACACATTCACTATTATTTTGAAATAAACAGTTGGTACTGATTTGACATGTAATTGTACGTAGTTTTTTTGAGAAGAAAATCCAAATCTTTTTTGAATAAGATTATTTTCTTGCAGCCAGTGTTAGCTAGGGTATGTGTTGAAGTGTCCATGGAAAAAGATTGTGCATGTATGACGAGGCTGTCTAATGTGAGATAAAAGCACTGCTCCCTCTCCCATGTAGGTGACGAAAGATACATTTGATTCATGGTGTTTATGCAGGGCATATTAGCAATATGTTTTATAAATTAAGCCTACTATGGAGCTTAGGGGAAAAAAACACATCACAGAGCTGCCAAAGTACCGTATGTGTGATAATCAAACTGTCATGTACCATGTTGCTCGTATGTAGAGATGTTCATCTTGAAAATAAACAAATGCAGTACTAATTTTAATATTTCTTTTAAAGAAAATGGCCCTGGTTATGTACGTATGTGATCTGTTAGCAAAGACAAAAAAAAGATGATTGTAGTTCTGGTAACTCAAATGTCTTATTGTTAGCCATGTGGAATGTTTCATGTTCAGCTTTGGTGGTGTCAAGTGCAGAGAGGCCACTGAAAATATGAGCCTGTAATTACCTTAATGTTCAAATAAAAAGTAGTTAATGGCATATCTGTAATAACAATTTGAACACTTGGAAATAAAAAAAATACTCCTAATGACATAGTGTTATTTTTAATAGAAATTTAGCTACACTATAATGTTATGGTACCTGCTGTTTGTTTGTTGCAACTGTTGTAATTTGGAAATTTGAAAACTTCATTATCTTACATTTGGTCTGTGTTTGTGGGAACCGATGGTGTAGGCCAGAGGGACAGAAATTTTTCCCTAGGATAAGAAGAACAACTATCACGTAAATATGGAAGCATCAGATAAAAACACATTTTCAAACATGAAATAGAAGGAAAGTGTCTGGTAAGTTGTTACTCTTAAGAGAATGGCGGATTATCTTTTTTGCAGTGGAGTTTCTTTGACTATAAAGGTAGCCACAGATGAGGTAGAAAAATCTCATGCATTTATTATCGTTGGTCAGTTATATTGCATAGGCTTCTTTAGGAAGGGTATTTATTTTTCACATACTTGAAGTGACTGATCTGTAGGGAATGGATTAATTAGTAGATTGTAGTCTTGAAGCTAATAGACTTGAAGTAATTTTGAGTGGTCTAGCCACTGAAACAGAAGTTACTCTGGGTCTAAGGGAAGAAATGTAATGAGGGGTTGACGGAGGGTCATCATGTCCTCCCTAATCTTCATTCACTGCCCTCCCCTTACTGATGGGGTTCTTCTTTGTAGCTCTGGTGACTTTGTATGCAAGAGCATTCCAGTCGCACTCTTTGTCCTGTGGTGAATCAAGGATCCATGTCCTCTGCTCACAGCTATGCAGAAGTGTGAAAACATCTGCTGAGGAACTGAAATAAATGGTCCTTGGCTTAATGGTGGTTTATCAGGGAAGCTTAATTCTGCTTTCATGTAAACAGAAGGACGTGCCACCAGTCTTGGGGATACTTGAAGAGCCTGGCATCTGTTCCCTTGGTATTGCACTTGATTTAACAAAAATGTCCTAATTTTTTATAAGGTCTGCCTAATTTGCTTGTTACTGTACTTCCGTTTTGGTTTCAGTGATTCCATATGCTCATCATTGATCAGGTGTCAAATGAGGTACAGATTGAGGTTGTGTTGAGGACTCAAGTTTTTAAAAGTTACCTGTTAGAAGAAGGTGAGCTCTCAGTTGTAAAGGTGAAAGGAGCTTGCTGTAGAACTGTGAAAGCTGGTGCAATTAACAGACTGTTCTGGGAAATCTCTAGCTCTATTTGATAAGGCTAAATAAGAAAAACATGCCTGCTTGGTCAGCATGCCTAGTAGACTGCTGTTAGGTATCAACACTTACTTGGGCAGGAATTAATGAGATGAAAACTGTTGAAGTAAAGAAATTGTAAGATTTTACATAACCCAGTTATATGTGTTATCTGAAAAAGAGCTGTTTCACACCGTAAGAATTCAAATGCTTTATGCTTTCACTAATAGGCTAATGTGTCAGAATAAATTTTACACTGTTGAAAACAAAGCTCATTTCATCTTAGTTTATCTTAAACCTCAGTTTATATATTTACTAAAATACCCTCATACCACAGATCTGAGGAAGAAGTGAATGACAGTATGTTAAGAACAAATTAAGAGATTGGCACAACCCTAGGAATTAGCTCCTTGAAATTAAAGCTAGGCAGTGTATATAGCAATAACACTTTGCAGTGTGTTTGTGGCAATTATTTTATGTAACCTTTAAAGGTTTTTGCTGGGTGTCTCAATGTGGAACAGCTTTGCTGTTTCCTCTGCTTTACATTTGCCATCCCTTAACTGAGATCTGCAGCTCTTTTTGTATTTCCTCTACTATTTGTATTCTGACTGCAAGCATCCATCTGCCTCGTGGAAAACAGGTGTATCTGGCTAAACTTACGGTATCACAAGACAAGGAATATCTCAAATATTGGATCTTAATGGTACTTGGCAGGTAGAGCTGCTATTGCTAATAAAGGTCAATTAATGTGTGTGTCTGTCTATGTATATATTTTAGCATTGTGATAAAGCGTACTTAAAATAGTTGAATCACTCCTGCCACCATGCACACTTCCTAAAGGAAGTACTTTTCTTTATACTAGTTTGGATTATTGTCTGCAGTGAAAGTACTGAACAAATGTTTTTTCCCCCCAAAGTGATTATGAACAGCTTGGAGAATACCCCACAGTGAGATGGTTCCTGGGCAAAAAGTGATTAGAGCTGACATGTGGATGGATACCCTTGCCATAAGTGAGGGTGACTGTAATTGCAGTGGTTTGGTTAATGGAAAGAAAACTTGTGGGGGTAGCCTGAAAAGTTCCTAAAGTGACCTGTAGTACATGAGTATCTTTTATGAAGATGTAATAAAGAAACCTCCTGTCTAAAGAAACCTTTGAACAATATCAATTTTCAGTATGTCTGTTTCTATATAACCTGATCTTTTTTTTCTTTTTTTCCTTCAGAGGTGTGTCAGTGTACGTGGTGCAGTCCCCTTTCAGTAGTACGAGAACTAGTAACCCTGATTGAGCAATTTCTGTGAAACTGGATGGGGAAAGTGTATTACATTGTTTTCACACAGCATCCATTATACTAATAGTAATGTGCCTTTCACCTATCCAAACAATTCGTTGTAACATGAGGAGGATATTTGTGGCTTATCTGTTAAATTGTTTGGGAACAAACATTTTGGGGTTTGGGGAAAATTTTGTGCACAAGTTACCTAGGTATTTCCCTCACTCCTATAAATGTGTTCATGCCTTGGTGTTTTAATTTTGTGGCACTTTTTTCCAGGAAACAGAATTTTTTTTCCTTGTGATCCTTAAGGAGCTTTGCAAATCCTTATTTTAATATGCTGCAGTTTCAGATTTTGAAAATCAACTTGCAAACATCATGCTTGGATGCATTTTTTACTAGATTATTAGATTGTTATCTGGCTGAGACTGTTTGCTATCTAGTCTGAGTAACTTGAGAAGAGAAATGTCTGTTAAATTGCAAGCTTGTGGTAATGCCTTGTGAGAAGGTGAGGAGTGGGAAATGCACAGATAAAGAAATTAGTTACTTTTCAGAGCCTTTTCAGAACATGATCCAAAAGTAGTATGTTCTCCTTTTGATGGCAAAAACTAACCCCAAAACCACTAAAAAGCATTCCACTTAAATTTGAAACTGCTTCTTTTCAAACACAAGTTCATCAAATGTGTCCTTTTAAAGAAATATTTTTGAAAAAGCAATGTTTTGGGTTCCTTTTATAAAGAAATCTTCTTAGATAAACACTGTGTTTAGCAATGCAAAATTCTTTAAGTGAATTTAAATCAATATATAATTTTTAACTGACTTTGTTAATGGTTTGATTTGACACTTTGAAACAATTGCCTTAAATAAATAGGTAAATTTCTGGGAAGCTTTGTGAGGACTTTGAAGCCTTCCACAAGTGGAGGTCATGTCCTTGGTTCAAGGAAGAGACCTGTTAAATTCTTATGTGGAAGTTTTGGGACAAAGAGGCTGCTGTGTGCTCTGGGTAAAGAGTTTGATCTGCTATAGGTCGCCTCAAAGCCTTGGTTCTATTGGTCTGATGTATCAAATGAAACTTTGGTTTTTTTGTGTATTCCACTGAAGTAAAATTTGTATGGATATTTAGCTTTATTAATGAAACATTATTTTTTGTGTAGTTGTGTCTTCAAGAGGATTGAGATTAGCACCTAGTCAAGAAATTTCTAATTCTGCAATTGATGGTATAGTTTAGATAATGTTCAGATTTATTTTGCATTTGGTTTCTGTTTGAGTCATTGCTAATGTACTTCCATAGGCATCATTGATCAGTACAGCATTTAGGATTGGAGTCCTTGTGCAAGGTAGGAGAACTGTTTTATTTCCAAACAGATCTCTCTTTTCATTATGGATCTTTTAATGCAGGATGAATGGAAAGTGTAGAGAAATGGAATTAAATAACTTGTATCACTGCTTTTCACCTCAAAGTATGCAAGATCCGAATTGAAAACCTTCCTATAAAAGAGCACGACAACCTGATGACAAATCTTCAGCAATGTATATAATGGTTCAGAGAAGTGAGATTTTTTTTTTTCCTGGATAAACCTCGATAGTGACTTTTGAATAACTTATATTTTCTCTAACTAATATTCAGACAAACATCGGTATAAGGGGCTACAAAATGCGAGTTTTGTGCTAGCAGCAATACTTAAGTAATAAGTTAATGCAGCAAATACGTGTCCTGGTAAGTCTGGTGCTGGGCCTGAGCGGTGCCCTGGCGGTCCCCTGATCCCGGGGAGAGCCATGCGCGGCCGCATCTCCGCAGGGACCGAGGCTCCTGGGCCAGGTCTCGTCAGGACTCAGCAGCAGCAGCCCCAGCTGGGAGCGGACACAGCTGAAGCTGCCGCGGCCGCTCAGGCGCACGGGTCCCGCGCTGCCCTCCCGGTGCCCGTGGCTGCCCCGCGCCGCTGAGCTCTGCTGCTCTCCTGCTGCCGGGCCCGGCCTCCCCGGGAGCAGGGACGGCTCTCCAGGTCACTCCTCGGGGCTGAGAGACGCTTTGCCAGCGTCTGATCTCTGGAGCGAGGTAAGCAGCATTTTACTTTCAGCCTAAAGGTATTTCGTGCACTAGTGACATTTATACGTATACAGCTATTTATTTATTTATTTACTACAATATCCACTTATTTATAACAAGTGTGTTACATAGTGCAGTGTTTGACAGCTATCTGAATTACTAAATCATCATTTGGGCCTTTGTCAAATCACTCATTACTTACCTTTCAATGATTGTTTAATCACCATCTGATTACCATCTAATTTCTGTTCAATCATCAATTACTTATCATTTGATCATAATTTAATCATTAATCAAATTCTTTCAGTTAACAACTCAACAATGACTTGATAAATCACCAGTAATACCTCGGTGTCACTCCATGCACTTGAAGTTTTTGGCTGTTGTAGCGTAGAAAAGGTTATTGCAAGTATTTACTGTAGAAGAACTGGACAGCTATTAGTGTGTGGCCTATAATAACACCGCATGACTGTGTAGGAGTCCTTCACTTTGAAAGTGTTTCTAAACATTGCAGATACTTTCTTGATATTTTAGAGTCAGCCTCCTCCATGTTCTGTGGAGGACTCTGTTGTGAAAACATTATAATCACCTCATAGGGAGTATTGGGTGATGATGGCAAATAGTTGTGAATAAAGCTAGTTGAGTTCTCTATACTGCTGACTCCTAGTAGTGCTGAGGCATTTGCAGCACTCAGTAATGGAACATCTATTGGAGGGCTTTTTTCCATTTCTTGACACAAGAATCTTCAGTAAATACTTAGAATTTGGTGGGATGGAGAGTTGAGTCATTGTTTTCAGAGTAATGTGAGTTGAAATTAAAAACATTGTCTTAAATAACACCTTCTTACTGTGTTAATGGTGAGACTGGGGATTTAGAGAACAGTTCTCGCTAGTGCTCAGGAAATAAGTTCCTGTGTCAATTCCTTGTGATGAGTTAATTGCCCAATGTTTTGCAGATATATTTTTGTCTTGTTATGCAATGTGTTAAAACAAGACAATGTTCATTGTTCAGGATATTTAGAATAATGTGTCTACTGTTGCTAAGAATTCTGTTTCAGCTGGTAGGAAAGCTGCCAGAGCAATGAGATGAAAACCAGCACAGATCACATGGGTCACATAGTCCCTTTATTGCCTCAGGACTATGCTATTTCAAACAACACTAAACATTTACTGCTTCAAGATATATGAAATTTACAATTTTGATGAAGATGGATTGCTACATCTGGACTTCTTGGCTTGTCCTCTGATGAGATGGGCTCAGTTCATATCTGTTTTTCTGGTACTGAAATAGAGTATTTTTTGTGCCATGAAGTGTGAATTCATGACTCCACTATGTGCTGGTTTTCCTGAATGATCACTAACCTTTCTATGGTCCTACTTTTTGTGATTCTCCCTGAACTATCTTTCATCTCTGCCAGCTTTTCAGTGCTGGTCTGTGCACTTCCTGGGATAGCAGGAGCAATGGCACCTATGAGATCCTGCTTTCTGCTTTGCTACCTCCAGCACTCTGTTCTCTCCAGCACTCCCTGGTGCCCAGAAAAAGCAGACACTAGCCTTCCTCCATCAAAGTCTGATCTAAAAGGAAACCAGGTACTCTTGCAAAGTACAGCAATAGTCTCTTTGGACCTTGAGGGGAAAAAAAATGCAATAGGTGTACGAAGTGTATTTCATAGAATCATAGAATGATTTGGGTTGGAAGGAACCTTAAAAATCACCTAATACCAACTCCCCTGCCATGGGCAGGGATACCTTGCAATAGACCAGGTTGCTCAGAGCCCCATCCAGCCTGGCCTTGAACACTCCAAGGAGGGGGAATCCACAGCTTCTCTGGACAAACCTGTTCCAGTGTCTTACCACCCTCACAGTAAAGAACTTCTTCTTAATACCTAATCTAAACCTGCCATCTTTCATTTTGAAGCCATTCACCCTTGTTCTGTCACTACATGCCCATGTAAAAAGTCCCTCTCCAGCTCTCTTGTAGCTCCTTTGGGTGCTATAGGGTCTCCCTGGTGCCTTCTTTTCTTCACCCCAGCTCTCTCAGCTGGTCTTCATAGGAGGGGTGCTCCAGCTCTCTTAGGATCTTCACGTCCCTCCTTTGGACTCTAACAGATCCAGGATGTTCTTATGTTGGGGACCTCAGAGCCGGGCACAGCACTCCCGATGAGAGTCCAGTTCCTAGTTCAGTAACCTGTTCCCAGACAAACATGCACCTCCTGTCATGAGAAAATGGCACAATTGAAATTTGGGCATGAGAAAGGCTGGCTTGCTCATCTCTGGGCTGCCTGTTTTACTCCTGCACCAGGCAAGAGGCAGAATCATCCTATGTTCTTCTGTTACAACCAACATTTTGTGAAAATCTCGGACCTGCTTTGCATAACTCTGAAGAGAGGGAATTGTCTCACAGTTTAGTCAGCATGTGGATATACAAGTATTTTCAGTCCTGCCTTCAAGGAACAGATGTTTCAGTTATCGTGGAAAATCCAAATGTGCTGCATAAGCAAGAGGTCCATTTGTGCTTTCTAACGTATCAGAAGGCAAATGCAGTGAGGGAGAGGTGTATAAGCAGTGATCATCATCTGTAGGAGATGTATCTATAAGATTTTTCCAGTTTTCTGACAGTTAAAGTGAGCAGTAGCTCTGCAGTACGGGGCCAAAATGAGATATTTACAACTTTTCTTTGTAGAGCTTTATAAGAAAAAGGTTCAACCTTGTATAATTTAATTTTGTTTGTAGCCTACAGGTCTCTCAACAGAAAGCTCACTGTTCAGGTAAGGCAGGACAAGACACTGTTAATCTTTGCCCTGGCCATGTTTCAGGTTGCTCTTTGGCTGTCTTTGGGGTTTCTCAAGGTCTGGCTTCTTCTGTGTGTGTTCTCTTTTTATATGAGTCACTTCAGAGACTTCAACCCAGGAAGTCTCCTTGGGTTCCTGATCAGCCCAGGAGCACCAATGTTCTTGGCTGACAGTAAGGAGGAGTTGGGGTTGGGTTAGTATTCGATGAGATAATCAAAGCTCACTGTTTTCAGACATCTGATATTTCTGGAGAAGTCTAGATTCTTCTTCCTTTTTCTTCAGCTCCAGCTGGCAGCGGTTTTGACCCCATCGTCTTTTAATCATCTGGCCTGTATTTTTTTTTATCACATGGTAATTTCCAACTACAAAAGAGGGCAAAATTTTCTTTTTTTCCCCCTGTCTATATTTTTTCTCTGTATTTTTTTTCCATTTTGCTTATGTTCTCTGCAGAACTTGGCATTTTCTTTGTTTGAATAGTGCACAACTGGGATAGATGTGACATTTCCAGCTGGAGCCCGTTGCCTCCAAAGGGTGAAGGGTGGCTCACCACACACATTAAGCTTTCAGACCTGCACAGAGCTGTGTGAGTGCAGCTAGCCACTAGATGTCAGCATTATTTTAAAAATAAACAGCTGAGCTACCAGTTGGCCATTCCTGCTTAAAATGTGCTGATATGAAGTTGATGAGGCTTGGTAACTAGTGCATAGAGGCTACAGGCTTTCCTATTTGTGAAATGCTCAGTGACACCTGTGGGCATAGCAGCATACCAGGGTGAATCTTACTAATAAGTTCCCACATTTTTAGACCTTGTGAAAAAGAGATACCTGCTAAAACATCTGAGAACAAAGTGGGATTGGATAATAAGACTTCTGAAGTTCAGTTGTGCTCCCATTCAAGTGTGAATCCATCAAAGAAGTGAGTGAGGCAGCTCCCTGCCAGAAAAAAATGCTTTTACATCATGCAGCCCCTCAGGAAAGCTGAAGAACTTTTGTGTGCACATTAGGGCTGCATTTAGGGGGGAAACTGGCTAAACTGATTTAGCGACTCACTGGTGTACACAAGATACAGTCTTTCTTATTCCTCTCTCCATTGCTCTTCATCTGTCTAATTTGATAGAAAATAAGTCAACAGGAACAAGCAAGTAGTTTTATTTTGGGAAGATGATACCTCTCTCATCAGATGAGGGCCTGTGTCAGCCCCAGGGTGAGACTATGCAGCTGATGGCAAGATTAAAGTAAGTCAGAGGGACAACCCAGTGACAAATGTGAGTCATCAGGTTTTTCCTATTTTCTGTTTGCATTCTTTTCCTGGGGGCACCATATCTACCTGTCCTGTAGACTCGATTTCCATCCTCTTGCTGCTTTTGCTATTGACAGCTATTCCTTCCTATTTCCTGGGTAGAGCTCAAGTGTTCTCTGCAGTTCTCTGTGCCAATTTTCTTGTCCTCAAGAGAGGACTAATCCATTGTTTCACTAATCCATCTCTTCCCATTCACATCACTCTTAAACATTTCCTTTTTCTCTATTTCCCACAGTAAGTAATTTGTGAAAATGAAGTTAACTCTTTCTCTATTTCTATTTGTAATACTGCTTCAATGTAGTTTTTTGTGCAATCATTGGGTTTGTCTTGGCAGATCTCTTTATCCATCTTGACATTAGGAGTTTGAGAGGAGTTAAGAGTTGGCTGGAACAAATGGCAGAGGGCCTGCATCTGTAAATCCAATAGGACAAGGGCTCTCTGGTGAAGAGCTGAATAAAATGTCAGTGCTTAACAACTAATAAAGAATAACATAGCTCATTTCAGGCTCTGCTTCATGTCAGCATTGAAACTACCTCTGCTGACTCACAAAGGACGTATAAACTCCCATTCTCTTCCTTTCTGGTGTATTCTTATGGTTCCCATGCTGCATAGTTACTACACAGTGCATAATTTTAGGTGCTTTATAACATTTTTGATTTTCTGTAGGCTTTTGAACACTTCTTCTAGGTAGATCTTTTGCTGAACTCCTATTTTATCTATTACCATTATTCACTTGGGGTAAGTCCCACTCGACTTTCTGGAGGAAGGAAAGGAGTTAGTCCCTGTGGCTTATGAATCCCTTTGTCTCAAATGTATCCAACACAAAGAGATTTTGAATTGTGATTGAATCCTATACTCCCTGAAGCACTTGCATGTTTGCGAAATTGTTATGTTTGCTAGAATCCAGTAAATACCAGACGTATACTTTATTCTGAATGGGGAATTTCATATCCTTCTGGAACAAAATACTTTATTTCCCACATGTTTTGACTGCATTATATTGGCGCCACTCATGTCACTCCACTTAAAATTGTGTCAGCATTCTCATTAGAAGTTGTTTTTCAGAGGTTATAACTTGGACGTAAAAATTTGCTTCCACTTAGAAACCTGGTCTTAGCCCAGAAGTAATTAAAAAAACCCCAACATTTTTTTTTTCAATGTAATTTTGTTAATTTGGGGGGAGAAGAGAGAATTAAAAAAATGACACTGAAAAATGGTAAAGTGTGCATTACAATTTGTTCAACTTTGACCAACTAAGTGATGGAAAAAATTAGAATTTGTCAATCTTGTTAAGCTGTAATAAATTTCAATATCTTTTTAGTTTTATCAGTTTGTTAGGTGGAAAGATGGAGAGGAATAGGTCTGAATATGTGTGACATGAAGAATCTAATGCCTACCCCTGCATGTAGGGTGTACAGGTACAATCCCTTCAGCATTTTTCAAAAGCTGAGAGTGCCCATCCTAACTCTGAACTTTAAAGCCCATCAATCTGGAAGTGCCACTGCTCCTGACTTTGTTATATCTCATGTGTGTCTCAGAAGTTATGGTGCATACACCTTTCTCTGGGGTGCAGGAAGACATTACACAGAACCAAAGAATGGTAAAACTGAGCTACTCCATTTTTTGTGGTAGGTGCACATGGACCATGTTCCTGGGCACAGCAGATGGACAGAAGGGAGTTGGGATGCCCCAGGTGGAGTCTCTCAGTGTGAATTGTAGCCAGGTCCTGTTTGTTTGTAGGGCTTCAAAGTACCTCTGTTTGGTGAGTGATAAATGGTTGTCGTGGTTTAACCCCAGCCAGCAGCCAAGCCCCAGGCAGCCACTCACTCACATCCCCACCAGCAGAATTGGGCAGAGAATTGGAAGGGTGAAAGCTGGAAAACTCGTGGGTTGAGATAAAGGCAGTTTAATAGGGAAAGCAAAAGCTGCACATGCAAGCAAAGCAAACCAAGGAGATCATTCCCCACTTCCCATGGGCAGGTGGGAGTTCAGCCATCTCCAGGAGAGCAGGGCGCATCACAGGTACCAGTGACTTGGGAAGACAAATGTCACCATGCCAGACACGCCCCCTTCCCTCTTCTTCCCTCCACTTTACAGACTGAACATGGATACCACATGGTCTGGAATATCCCTTTGGTCAGTCGGGGTCACCTCTCCTGGCTGTGCCTCCTCCCAAGCAGCCCCAGCTTCCCTGCCAGCGTGGCAGTGGGAGAAGCAGAAACAACCTTGGCTCTGTGTGAGCTCTGCTCAGCAGTAACTAAAACATCTCTGTGTTATCATCTCTGTTCAGCACAAACCCAAAACACAGCCCCATATCAGCCAACGTGAAGAAAATTAATTCTGCCCCAGCCAAAACCAGCACACTGGTTTACTGGAGTTAAAGTGATTCTTGAGTTTAGTGGGACCAAAGACAGGAAAAATGAGCAAAAGGATTGTTTTGGTGTTTGGATTTGTTGAAAAGGTCCTGTAAGAGTCCACCTTTGTCAATGTACCTCTTACCATGTACACTTAGAGAAAACTTGAGGGAAAGGCTTGTTATAAAATACAGTGGGGAAGCCAGGTGATATGATTCTGGTGCAGTGGGAAGGCATGTTTCATTAATAAATCTGCTGCTGAAGTTGTGTTTTACTGTGAAGGGGGACTCTAGTAGCCAGCTTTAACTGCCTGTTATACATGGAATTATGTCGAAGATGCATTTCAGCAAGTGTGTATTCTGTGTAGTTAGGAGTTTCAGCTGTGATAATTGCTGAGGATAACAGTGCAAGTACTTTTACTGACCCACAGAGACTTTAAGCTCAAAAAAGCTATCTATCTTGTTAACAGTGAAATGTGAAGAAATAAAGCAGGGTCTCCTCACATTTAAAACCCAATGACTGGAATGATTTACATTTTCCACCCTGTACAGAATTTTGTGAAGCAAAGGGAGACTTCACATAGAGTGAAAGGTCTCAGAAAATATTGGTCCATATGAAAGATTTAACAAATATAAATTTCTGCATAATAAGTAGTTTCCAGCAACAGGTATTTTGAATCAGAACAAACCAGCCAGAATCTTACCATCACAACCAACAAAAAATGGAGTGAAAACCAGGCTCAGAAACCATGGAGACTCATAGATCCTCAGTGTTATACTGCCAGTAATTTCTCAAGTTTGGTCTTGGAATAAAATATTCAAAGTTAAGTCTAATATACAAGGACAGAAAACCAAATAGCTTTTCTTAACAAATGCATTTTACAGGGTTTAGTACAAACAAGTATTTTTTACATTCAAAAACAACTCCAAAATAAGTTTATTCTGGAACAGAATTTGGCCATAAATATATGTCCCCAAAGAGTCAAATCCTGGCCTGGGGAATCCGTTATCATGAGTCTCCTCTAGTTCGTGAAAATGTCAGCCGTGATTCAGACCTGTCTTTGTGAGTGAAGGTAATCATGAGCTGAGGCTGACTCTAGGCTGGTCTGTTTTAATGGGGGGTAAAGAGGTGGCTGGTAATGAGGAAAATAAAAAAAATGGTGAGTGAAGCACGTTGCCTTCAGTGTAAAAAGATGGAGTGCAAGAATGTCTGGACTTGAGAGCAGAGAAACTTGGGATATGAGCCTTGACTGACTGAGCTGAAGAGGAGGGATGTCTTAGGAGGAGAGATAACTAAGGCCCAGCTGCAGGGAGGAGAGAGAGATGAAAATGCACTTAAGTGCAGTCTCTTAGGCTTTGATTTTGCAAACTGATCTGTTCAGGCAAACCCTTACACCCACGCAAAGCCCCGTTGAAGATAATAGGATTTTGTGCAGGCTCACAAGAATCAGCTTTCAGGAATGGGGCCCCGAGTCCTCAGGAGGAGTTTACACTGAGTGCAAGTAACAGAAGGGATAGTTGGAAATGACACATCTCAGCAGTCCCTGATTTTGAATCAGGAATTGAGAGAGTGAGCTGGACTTGTGGGATATCCAAGATGACAGAGTTACATTTATGCTGTTGTGCTGTCAGTGCTTCTGTTATAAGCTGCAGTGGAATTCACAACTGGTGTCTTTCCCCTCACCCCCAAATATCTTCCTGGCTAAAATCTGGCAGATGAGAGCTCAGCCTGGGAGGCTGAAGTCTTCTGAAATGTGACTGCAATTGGTTTAGATGCTTGGCTTTGCAGGGCATCTGGAAGGGGAAAAATATCAGCTGGTTTCCCATTTGTTTTGCAAAGTAGTATTTTATGGTAGAAAAACTAGGTGATGTGGAGAATGTTATTTAGGCTTGTCAATAAGATAAACTAGATATTTGTTTGCCACAGAGCCTGTCAGAACATTTGTGACTTACTTTAGAGGCACTGTGGACTTCATTCCTTGGAAATCCCTATACTATATATATGAATCTCACTGACAATTTCTAAACAGTAATTGCAGTTAGAGGACCTTTATACATTTCATTTTACTGTGATTGCTTTACGTAGCAGAGTCTGACTGTTCTGAGTGCCTTGTTAGAGCCATCTTCAAAGGCCTAATTTGACAAAGTGATGACAGAAATCTTTAGTACAATTTGATTGTTCCCAGGGCAAGGCTATTATTTGAGCTTCATTCTGTTTGATAGCATAATTCAACTCCAGGTAGGCATTCTAATCTACCACTGCTGGCTGTTTTGTGGTCACAGGTCTCACAGAGTTTCTGTGGAAGGTGCTCTAACCTCCTGTTTTAGCTAAATCCATCTTGTCTGAGCCTAAGAGCAATACTGGTACCTTTAGTATGGGTCCCTAATTATGAGTGATGAATTCTTTTATATCCTAGTAGAAAAAATATTTCACAGACTAAATGGAATCTTGAATATTTATCTTTCAAACCTTACTCTCTATCTGGGTTTCATCCTGAACACATTTACTGTAATGAATGGCAATTCCTGCCTATTTCTTTTTGTCATAAACTAAGGAGTTCACTAGTTTATTTCAGAGGCAGACATTCTTGGACAACGAGATAGATCCATAACTGAGTGAGGCCCAAGCAAATACTGTGACTCCCCAGTCCACGGAGAGGTGTCTAAGGAGATTTACAATTAAGTTTAGGAAACGCAGAAGGTAGTGGATAAACTAAATGGAGGATTGCTGTTGTCACAACTCCCACAACACAAGAACTAGGTGGCACTGGATGAAGCTAGTTGGAGACAGTTTTAGGAGAAAGAAAACACTTTGGGAACCTATTGTCACATGGGAAGGTGGAGGCAGGTTGAAGAGGATGTGACAAAGGCATGTGCATAAAGGGAATCTGGAAGAAACCAAGGAGAAATGTAATCACTAACGTCTCTGGTGCTGCATACTGGGAAAGGATAGGGGAATGGACAACAGAAAGTACCATTCCCATGAAACAATGTGTCTCATTCATTACTGCTAGATTTGTAGTGAAATAAATGGACCACTGGTCTGACTCAAGGGCAGTTTTATAAGAGAATCAGGGCTGTTACAGATCCTGTCTCACATTTTCTCTCATTAACGAAGCAGAGAGACAAGGTCCTCGTGTGTGAGAGTCACGGAATTGTTAAGGCTGGAAAAAACCTCTAAGATAGAGTCCAACCATTAATCCAGCACTGCCAAACCCACCACTAGATCGTGTCCCTAAGTGCCATATCTGCATGTCTTTTAAATACCTCCAGGGATGGTGACTCAACCACTTCCCTGGACAGCCTGCTTCAGTGCTTGGCAACTCCTTTTGTGGAGAAACTTTTCCTGATGTCCAATCTAAACCTCCCCTGGTGCAACTCAAGGCCATTTCCCCTTGTTCTGTCCCTTATTCCCTGAGAGAAGAGATCAACCCCCACCTGGCTACACCCTCCTGTCAGCGAGTTGCAGAGAGAGAGAAGTTGCCCCCCGAGCCTCCTTTACTCCGGGATAAACACCCCCAGCTCCCTCAGCTGCTCCTCACAGGACTTGTGCTCCAGACCCTTCCCCAGCTCCATTGCTTTTCTGATAACTGGCAGTTCAGACCTGTGCAGTGACAGAACTGAAATGCAAAGTTTCCTTCCGAGTGGCTGTGACAGTGAATGAACTTTCAGGATAGGGAATAGCACCAGAAATGTGGCTCATTGGATTAGTTCCCAGTTTTGCAAGATGTGGATACATGGCTGGCAAGGCTGACGCAGAAGTTTCCAAATGCGATTCTTGTTGTGGTCAATGTGATGGCAACAGAGATTAATTTGGCCCTGGATATCTTTTCTTAGCTTATTGAAATATAATTCTAAAATATTTTATTTCAGCTTTTAATAATATTTTTCTTATTTTTGGAAGATCTGCAAATTAAGCAACATATGACTGATAAAAAGTGGCTGTAGCTAGGGAGCAATTTCTTAGTTCATTCTTAAAAATATTATCAAACAAGTATCAGAATCTATCTAAAACACGAAGATGTAATAATGTTTAGATGTACATGTGCCTTTCTGTGGCTTTCCTTAAAGTCGGTTTCAGGTTAAATTTCTTTTTCATGTGTCCGAGTCTGTCTGACTCCTTTTAGTCTGCTTCCTGTGTAGATCTGATCCACAGAACCTGTGGAATTTGTTCATTCCTAGTTTGTGTGATTTTTCTTACATGTTTTCTCAGTAAGTTATTGCTTGTTATACCCACCTGATCCACGTGTATCTTTTGTATCCATTTTTAGTATTGACTATAGAGCAATTGCTTCCTCTCTTCAGTTATGCAAAACACCTCGTTAAATAACCTGGGTCCTTGAGTGTCACAGTGAAAAGCAGGCATTTAAGGTTCTAATCCATTATGATTTTCTATGGTCCAGCTTGAAACCCTACAGACTACATTTATAGTGATGTTAATACAATTTCTTGACATAGCCAGGAAAAAAAACAAACAAAAGGAATTAAGTAATATATTCTGATTTGGGAATAAGTGATTACATTAATAAAAGTGGTAAGGAGGCCTTGTGACATATTAAAAAATGAGATTTTTTTTTTCAGGAAACACAGATTTAGTGTGACAATGGCACAATCAATTCCCTTCCAGATTTGAATGTTACTGAACATACAGTATGAGTCCTTTCATTACAGTATCACTCACATGACACAAACAAGTCTGTTCATGGGGGAAATAAACTTACAAAAAATCTTTCTTCCAAGGTCTAACAGAGACCTTTTTTAAATTTTTTTTCAGCCCTTCTAACAACTGTTCTGCTACCTCTGTTCCCCACAGGAGGTACAATCTGACAACATCTTTCAGTCTTGAGTGTGCTTGAGTGAGAGAGCTGCTTTCTTAGCTGTAAAGTTACTTGTCCTAAATGGTGAACTTGAATTATGGGAAAAGGAGAAAGAATTAAGTCTAAGTGGCAGTATCTTTATAATCTCTTAATAATACAAATAGTTTTCTTTCCTAAAATCAATCAATCAAGCTGGAGGGAGAACCTCTTCTTTCAGCAGCATTTTATTTATATTCCTATATTTCTTTAAAAGGTTTTGTTGGCCATCAGTCTTCAAAAGCAAAAGCAAACAGTGAGGAGTATTCAATGGCAAAAATCCTGTTGACTTCAATCTTATTGGCTCAGTCAGGCCATAATCTTAATCAGCAAAATACCCAGGAGCATCTTTTCTTCTGGACAAAACTGAAATTTTAAGCACTAAGCCATACTTAGTATGTTTCAGTGTATTCTTTTGAGGAAGCACAGAGAATATAATTCTCTGTCTATAAATAAACTTAACAGATATAAAGTGCATTACTCAATGTTTAGCACATTCTCATCTCTTTTATTAACTACTAAATTGTATCTGCTGCAAATGGCTTTTTCTGGCTCTTCCTCTGGCTCCTCTGTTATGAGGAGCTTTGCTGACTGCTTTTCTTCATTTCTGCTATTTGTGCAGTCAGCAAACTGCATTTCAGTGCACACAGTGCACAGCTCTCTTTCTCCTTCCTCAGGGCAGATTATTTCCCTTTATTTTGTGTTCCCACCCTCACCTGTTCTTGCTGTCTCTTGCACAGCTTTCAATTTGCATCCTGATCTCTCATTCTTTCCTCTTCTTAGCTCGCTGAGTCTGCTGTGATAAATATTCTCATTCATCTTCACCTCCTCTGTGTCCTCTGCCCTTGTCCCTGGGAGTTCTGGTCCCACAGCACCTGTGCCTGCTGTTACAGGATCAATAGCAGGCTCCCAGGCTGCAGGGTGACCCAGAGACAAATAAAGGACAGTGTGTTAAGATCAGCTTCAGGTGATTCATTTTTAGGTTTTGGGGGGTGGGATGGGTTAGTGTTCAGGTATTCCAGTATGTATCTTCCTGTCTGTATGGCCTGAACCCAAGAGAGGAAAGAGCAGGAGCTTGGACCTGGGCATGGGGTAAAGAGTGAGCTCACTCCTTTTGGTAATGGTGTAGGCATAGCTCAGCTGTATCTGGCCATAAAAACTACACCCTGACATTCAACCAGTTTAAAGAATATGAATGAGGGGTAAAATCTGTTTTATCATAACATATTTTGAATATTTAAGGGACTGAAAGCTTTTGGAAGGAACGGGGTAACCTGGAAAGCAAAGTCTCCAGACTGTTTATATCTGACTGAAGTTCTGTTGTCCCCACAAAAATGTGCATCTGGACATCTCACAATCTTTTGTCATGCTATGCCTGTGAAATATAAAAACCAAAGAGAAATAACAGAGTGCTTTCTTTTAGGGCCTCTCCTGCACAGTTGGTAAGTGACCCCCAGGACACCTTGTGTGTGTGGGAACCCTTGTGGGCTCAAGTGGGGATGAGAAAGAAAACACAATTTCTGTCGTGTAATATGAGCCACATAACACCATCTAGCCTGTTTTAAAAGGGTGGTTCTTAGGTCAATGAGATAATTCACAGAGGCTCAAATGCTAATCTTCATCTCTCTTATCAGAGGATCCTTTTTACCCAAATCCTTCTGGCACTCACTGGGAAACCAGCACCCAGTTGACAGTCTGGTTTGAAAATCAGAACCCTCATTTGCTATTACATTTGGTGAAGTAAGTGACTGACATATGAATAGTTTTGCCTTTTTTGACTCCTAGACATGGGCTACTTAAGTCTGGTTCATTGCAGGCAGGAATCAGGAATAGTTTTGGCAGCTTTTTATGTCCAGAGTGTGTATCCCAGTGGAAGGATTTATCCTACTTACTGTTCTGCAAAGAAAGGAAATTACTTTTCTTAATTTGTTCCAAAGTAAAAACTGATGGGATCAGAGATTTTCCTATTGCTAAAAATGAATCTCCAATTGCTTGATTTCCTGCTGATGTTCCTAATATCATTCCTTAATATAAATCAGCAAAGTCAGCACACAGGAGAGCTGCATTGAACATACCCAATTCCTCACAACCTAAATGACCCACACTGCATTGCTGCAGCAGCTCCTCAGTGATCAGAGCTGTTTGTTCATCTTCTGGCAACAAGTGTTATGTTACTCACTTTGAAAATAGGTCCTATTTCAGCCTGTTGCTTTACATAAGCAAAAAACCAAAAGAATCTGCTGCAGTTCCAGGGGGAAAGGCCAAAGCCAGTGTCTGATCAGCTATTCCGGTCAAACACTCTTGAAACAAGACCTTGTTTTCTCAGTTGCAGCAGTTTTTAGTGTAATCTCTATGGGCTACATGAATCTTCTGGAGTCAGCGACTGATGGTGTCTCACGTGGGTTGTTACTTTATTTTCTCTGGACTTCAGTGCTGCTTTGCGCACAGTGAACCAGGTTCTTTGCAAAAATGTCTGCAAGGGCACAAAGTTGTCTGCAACGCAGTTCTAGTGGCTTTCAGCTTTCCTTAGGAAAGGTTACACTGAACTTTGACTCTGTCCAGACGGTGTTAATTTTTTTTCTCCTAGCTGAAAAGACTCAAAATGGATTTTTATTTCGGAATCTGAGACATAGTAAGTTAAATTTATACAAATACCTTTCTTTGTCTCATATTTACATGACAAAATGTTATGCTTTCTGAAGCAGTGGCTGTATTGTGCTGGTCTGATGTGGAGATAATTAGCTATGTGGCACATGTCTAATTGTTCAGAAAATACTAGTGCTAAAAAGTATGAGAGAATAACTCCTCACTGATAGGGGCCGGAAGTCCTGAATGCTGTCTTTCCTTTGAAATGCCTTTCATACTCTACCAAACTGTCTTCATAACATGGTTTTATTCTTCCTATTTCACATAAATTACTGAGACACTATAGCTCTTCAGTGCTTGATTCCATGCTTGGTCTAACTTTTAGGCCCAGCATGTGAACTACTTTACATATGTGAATATGCAACAGAGTGTACTTTGTTCCCATATACATGCTAACACTGTTAAGAAAGTCATCATTAGACCACAGGGACAGTAATTGAAATACTGAGTAATCCGAGTGGTCAGAAGAAAGTAGATACTAAACTTCAGACTTATATTGCTGTTGCTGAGACCATTTTCTTGGCTCCCCTTTCCATTGCCTTGTAGATGGGACTACAGCTGGTGCACTGGAATTGCATTGCATTCCCATGCAAGAAACCCAGACCAGTCTAATTTGCTTTTATTCCTGCACTCAGGCTTCAGTGTCTTTCCTGATTCTTCCTGGGGGACCCGGCTCTCAGGCTGTGTTTGGTTCAGGGAATACAGAAGCACTTTTGAACTCTGACATGTAGGTGTGCACATTTGTCACATCTCAACTCTGCACAGGGGCAAGGCCCACATTTTGTGACAAAAAACGGAATGCTCCAGCCAGATCTCCACTCTCAATGAACCAAGAAACCAGAAAACTAAGAGATGTTTCAAGGCACCCTCCACCACTTGCTCCTGCACAGGCTGCCACACTTGCCTAGAGAGGGGCAGATGAGAGTTAGGTGAGATTAGCAATGCATGCACAGCAATCCTGGCCCATGGTAGCCCACCAGCCTGCCAGCTGCAGGGACCCTGGAACCATTGCCAACAACTCTCTTGGGTTTGCAGGCACCCTTGCAGCTGCACTGACACTGTGCCCTGAGCAGGGGGGGCTGCCCTGTGTGATCCCAGAGCATGCAGAGATGCAGAGACTGGTGGCCTTCAAATCCCCCAAAACCTCTAAACAGTGCAAATAAATGTCATAGTTGAGATTATATGTGCAGTGTTCAGCTTGTTTTCCTTTCCTTTCCTATCCCTTCTCTTTCCTGGTGAATGATGGTGAGTGGAGAAGGGTCTTCCTTCATGTCTTCAAATTCATCAAAAGAGGAAACTAGAGCAGTTGATGAAACATCATTTTGGTGGGACACCTTCATGTAGGAGAGGTCAGGCGGCAGCTCTTCCACCAACTCCTTCTCCCGTTCCCACTTCAGTGCCTCCTGCCAATAAAGAGGTGGAAGGAGGGAGTGCAGAAGAAGCAAAGCCAAAGGAATGGTATTTGGAGGAGAACTGAGAAGCACAAGAGGCTTTCTGGAAAACTGCAGCTTCACATAACTTTTCCCTGTCATCTCTTTCAGGGTGCCAGGCACCTCCCACCATGTACCCTGTCTATGGGCAACTGAAGCCTGGCTGGAGCCACATTAGGGAAAATCAGTTCTGGGGATGGGGTGAGCATCTCCTTCTCCCCCAGATTTATGACTGTGGTGGAAGCTCCTGTCATCCCTCACTCTGCACCTGGGTTTCCAGTCACTTCTCCATTGTTGTTATTTCCAAGTGACGACTGATTGAATCTCTGCTAGAGCAGCAAGCGGGCTGGGGCTGCTCCAGGTGCACGTTCCAACTCTCCAAAATGTCCACTGGCCACAGAGGACCCACTGCTTGCAGACCTAGACACGTCTGGTTAAGAAGGATCTGCCAAAAAGTATGTTGTTCTGTGTTGTTGGAGTGTTTATGCTCTACTTTTTTCCAAGAGTTCCTGCCAAATAGCAAGATAGCACAGATGCAGAGCTACTGCACAGGTCGTGGAGGAGGAAATTGTTTCTTAGCTACAACTGAAGGTGAGAGCCTTACAGATTGCTGCCTTGTTCTGGCATCTGCCTCAATCCAAACTCAGTTAGGTGGTGTGAATTTTACTGGATGTGTGATGTTGCTCTAGCACAACTCTTGTGTATCTGGTTATAACTACGACTGCCTGCAGTTTTGGATCAATGCAGGGCTCACCCACCCTTCAAGGCTGCACCTCTGTCCTACACCTTGCCAGCCCAAGCACTGAAACTCACAGTGAAAACCACCCTCCAGTGATGCCTTTCCCCAGTTCTGCCGCAGTGTAATTGTGTGCTCCACCAGGATTAATCACCACCCGAACGAGGTGCCCTCTGCCCTTTGTTAGTTGTTCAAACCCCAGACCTCTGTCCTGTGCCCGTGGCCAGTGGAGGGTTTCCAGCACAGCCCACAGAGCTCAGTGGCCAACTGGAACTTGTGTGAGGAGGGTCAGAGCCACACTGAGGGCCTTGCTCAGATCAGCTTTGAGGAGACATCCTGAGAAAGCCACCAAGTCCTCCGAAACACAATTCAGTAGCAATCCCATGGCAGACCACTTGCTACTCATTTTTGTGGTTAATGTAAGGGCTACATCTCCTGGTGTAGGTGTTTTGATAAGTCTGGTACCCTGTGCAGATTCCATCTGAGTTTACAATTGCCTTTTACTTTGTAACCCTATTCCTATTTCAATTAGTTGCCACTTTACCTTAATGGTCACTCCCACCCTCCAAGTAAAGGTTTAGCCAAGGCTGAGCCCCAGTGCTCCAGAACGGACCAGTGAAGAATAGGCTGAAGTTAAGAGTGCTGCTGAATGCCTTCACCCCATGTGCCTCTGTCATGCAGCAAACAACAAATAAAAGCAGGAAATTAGGGAATTCCACAGAATTCAATGAACTGTTAAGAACCTATTAACAAAATATGTCAGAAATGCATCGTGCAAAGCAAAACTCCTTTCCTTGCAGCCTATGCCAAATACATAGACACAAGAAGCCAAAAACTGAGGTTTAGGAGATGACAATCCATAGCCCTGAATTTTGTATAGCAGTTAAAATCTTTTATGTAAATGTTCACTATAATATGCTGTAAAACCCTGGAGAATGGTTCTGCTCTTGTTTTTTGGGAGATCAGATGAATAAATGAACCCATCTGCATCCATCTAAGGTTGCTCAATGAGGAGGCTCTTAATGCATAGTATATACATATACATATACATATACATATACATATACATATACATACACATATATATAATGTATAAGATGAAGCACATCAGCTCCAGAGTTAGGCTTTTGAATGTCCTCAAAAACAAGGCCCAAAATGTCTGATTATTTGGGCTAGTTTGGGGCTCGGCCTCACTGGAAGTCAGTGTCATACTAGTAAGAATTTCTAATTTATATGTGTATTTATTTACTGTCACATGCACAGACCAGTAATTGAACCAGAGCTGTGTAACCAGGGCACAGTAACATCCAAACCTGCAGGTCTCCCTCTAGCTGGGGTGGGACATGAGGGCTCCTCTGTCCTTGTGGCAATCTGGAGGCTATCTTCCCATGACAACACTAGTTTTCCCCCTGGAAAAGAGCTGTGTATGACCACTGGAAAATGGGACTTTGTGCTGGCAGGCAGACACAGGCTCTTTTTCTCCAGCAAGAGGGCATTTCAGAGGAAATTACTACATACTGCACAGGACAAAATATTTTTGCCATTGTGCTGAAATGTATCTAGAGCAAGGAAACTACACTTAGGATATGAAAAAAGGGGAAATAACAATGTGGGGTTGTCTGCAGTGCAGTAAGGGAAGCAAAACACCAGGAGAGGCATCCTGAAGCATGCTTCCTGCATGTATTGAATGCTTTAAAACATGATGCTTTTCCTTTCAAAAACAGTGAACACACTTGCATTACAATCCCTTATTTTTTTGAGTTGAGTGATACATTCCAGTCTTTGTAGGACACTTTTCTTCAGCTGAGATGGCATTTGGCTGTGGTTACTATGACAAACAGAGAAGAATCGGCATGTGGTGTGCTTCAATAAATATGCAACCGTGTTCTGTAGAGAAAAATATCTATAAAAATGAATTAGATACTTCATTGTCATCTATTGCATGTTCAGAGGTCCATGGTACTGAAAATAAACAATATTTATAAGCATTTCATGGGCCATTATAAAAACAGACTGCATTTTACTTTGTAACTTTATAGGATGTTTTTCAGCTTGTGTTCCTTTACAAAAGATCTTTCTTTATTAATTATTTATTTTCTTTTAGTGTGGAAAATAGTTCCAGGCTCACCAAAGACGAGAACACAATACAATATTTGATTAATATTCTTTATTATTGTATCTCGTTTCTCCAAGATGAAAAATGTGCTGTTATTCCCAGAACTTGGTTAGAATAGCAAACCAATCTCTGCAGGGTAACCCCGAATCAAGCATCTTCTTTCATATGCCCAGTCATTGGTCAAAAGGAGGGGACAAAAACAGGACACACAGTGGGGCATATGGAATTAATGAGGTTTCTAAGGACAATTCATTATTCTATTATCCTAAGTAATAGTATTTTTATTTCTTTATGTCTAGAGGCCTCAAACTGGAGGACCAAAGACACAGTAGGTACATTCCTTACATGAAAAAAAAAAAAGACAATCCTTGTCTGAAGAATTCTGGACTGCATAAAGTAGAAAATAAGCAGGGAAGAAGAGTTAAGAATCCAGACAAAGACAAAGAGGTCTGAAACAAGTTGACCATAAGTGCCTGAAAAAAAAGTTCTTAGCTTTCTTGTATGTCTTGTGTGAAGCTATCTCAGGTTCTTTTAATGATGAAGAAGTGATCTTGATTTCAGCAGAGACTGTCAATTGCCACTAGATTCTAAATATTTTGCTGCTCTTTCTGGGAGCAACCAGGGGTGAAATGCTGCAGCATAGAGCCTTGCTCTTCAGGAGCAGTGGAGGTCAGGGAGGTGTTATGGTTTTAACTCCTCATAGGTCCATGGCTGGATGACATGCCATAAAAACAGAGTGGGTCAGCATTTCACAGACAGCTGCTTACCTGGCAGTTTAGCACACAATGAGTAACCCAGCACCCGAAAACACTGCAGAAATGTCATAGATCATTTTTAGAGAGAGAAAAGCTGACCAAAAATTATAGACCCTTCATTTCACTCTGATACTTTCGGCACATCAGTAGTCACATTGGGAATTGTCTAATAAGGCTGGTGGATTGTCTGGCCCAACAGTTTTTTACCATGATTTAATATCACAGGCAATGCTTAATTATTATCTTACTATCTTATTATAATTATCTTACAATTATAATAAGGTAATTATTATCTTATAATTTTATTATCTTCTTATTATTGATCTCAGCAATATATTAACCTGCTAATTTCTCCTAAATAGGATTTTATGTAGGATGTGAAGCCCTGTGTGTGACACATGTGGGTGGCTTCAGTATTCCTTTGTGTGTGGCAGAACCAGACACCTCACTGTCCAAATCACTTATACCTGATCTACATGGCAAGCTGTAAAGCAGTTGCTGCCCATGACAGGTTCCTCAAGGGAGGAAAAGTAGGACAAAGCAAGTGAATCTGCAGCCATGTCAGTCACCATGCCTTTGAGATGGAAAAGGTCAGTGGACGGAGCAAAGATGGTTAAATTCCATGGTATTTACTTCTGTCCAACTACAAATGTAGGCAGCAATGTGTTACTGCTGCAAACAGTAGGCAGCAACCATAACTGGTATCTCAAATGATGGGAAGATCGAGCAAATAAAGGATATGTAAGATGGAGAGACAGAAAAGTAGAAGAAAGTGTCTTGGAAAAAATACGAAGTAATAGAGCTGCTGGGAGAGGAAAAACAACTGCTGAAATAAGCAAGAACACTACCAGCTTCAAGCAGAAGTCTTGAAAAAGCTATGAAAAGTGAGCATAGCATAGAATCTGTGAACATTTCATATGCACAAACATGAGAGTTGAAACTGCAGCAATCCTTGCCATCTCCAGCTTCCCAAGACCTGCCCAGTCCTGGGGCTGGATCTCCCTGCCCAGTTTTGCCCTGTGTGTGTATCCAGGGCAGCTGGTTTGTTAGATGGCCTGTCTCAATCTTGGCTGCTGATTGTTGCCCTGCACTCACCACTTTGGCAATCACAGGCCCATATTTTGAATGTTCCTGGTCGAGGCATTTGCAATGCTGCCAAGGTGCCATCTGAAATCACTGCTCAGAAATAGATCAGTGGTAGTGGGCAATAGCTAAAGGCTTGTTTTCACTTGTAAAACCTCGATATGACTCCAGCCTGCAAACTGAACATTATTATTTATTTGCGTCAGCATCTGGCATGTGCTGGGCATTTTGTAGACAAGCAAGAAATGATAAAATACTGGTTAGATAGAGAAGCAGACAGATGGAGGGGTGGGGCAATAACAACAGATTATTTCAGTGTAAAGTTAGCATCAACCTCTTAAAGCAAAAAAATTGGAGCGCATTATGTAAAACTACTTGGAAAGCGTTGCACAGATAGCAGCTGAAGAGACAGATAAAGGAATTTGAAAGATGGGTAGACATTGACTAGACAGTGTTTGGGATTGCTTCAAGTGCTATGGGTGCAAGAAGGATTGGACTGGTAACATAAAGGCATTCAGAAAGTAGATCATCAGTCCTACACTCCTCTGCAAGCATTCATCCATTTGGGAGTCACATCTAGGGGGACATTTGATCAGATCTGAACCTAGCTTAAGCTAAATTAGAATTGTAAATACAGACAAATATGGTTTGGAACTCAAACTCATCCACAGCCCTTCTCTAATGGAAACAGAGTATCTTACGTGAAAGAGTGGTCTTACGTGATTCACTTACTTATCCCCACCCTTAGAAAAAATATATTTTGGATGCCTCTCTTTTAACCTGACTTTAATTTTCATGAAAACATGTCTGATAGCTTTGGAGACAATATTGGTATGTTCTGTACAGAAATTTTACTAGCTGCTTTTTTATTTTTTTTTTCCTTTGGCATCAACTTGAAAGAATTGTTGGAAGATGATGCCTGCTGGAAACATTTATCCATTTCATTTTAAGAATGTGAGTAATTGTGCAGTGTATGTCATGCATATTAAATGTTTCACTATGAAAACAAATTTTACTCATTATTGCTTCTTATGACATTCCAATATGTTCTCTTAGAATATGCTCTGCTCTCTGCCATCTGCCCATTTCTGGAATTAGGATGCAGAACCGATCCAGTACTTTGTACAAATCTCAATGGTTTTAAGATTAGGCTTTGCAAGAATGCATTCCACTGGCTCTCCAGCCTGGAACCAACAACAAAATAACTATGTGATGGCAGGAAAGGACACAGCCTGCTGGAAGTTTTGCATCGCGTGATCTAGTGATGGAGGAGTGTTGTTAAATCTACTCCCTGGCAGGCAGATTGTCAGTGTGGCTGAGTTTTAGTTGAACATCTTTTTTCACCACAATCCTACACTACTTAAGTTCCTGTGCAGGTCTTTTTCTGAGCATGAGCAAGTAGGCCTAATACAGCAGAGACACTACACAAAGTTGTAATTCAAAGACTATAAGATGTAATAATTTAGAGGTCCCAAACACAGAGTGACAGAAAGCATCCTTGCAGGTGCTGTGTCATGCAGGAATCATAGAAATAATGGTGTGGAGACTTCTATGTAACCCGAAGATCTAGTCTAGCCTCGTGTTAGATCAGAACTACTGGCAACACTGAATATTCTTTCTATGCATCTGCCTAAGTGTCTGAGGATGGAGAATCCACTGGAGGGCAACTAATAAAGTAGCCATCAGAGAAACTGCTGGACATCCGGAAAAGCACATAACCAACCCAACCTGGGGTTAAACTACTTTAAAAAAAGTGGGTGAAACTTTCAGACAAAAGATGTGAAAGGAGTCATTGGCATCTCACTTAGCTGAATGATGCAGAGTGGAGTTGCAAACCTAAGACAAAGTGAAAAACAAGGCTGTATAAAAGAAGCAAAGCTAGGACCACAGGTAACTGCTTGAAGCAGAATGGGTTGTTTATTTGTGAGTGAGAGAAAATGACTTATGCAAAGCGAATCCGCAGATGAGGTCTGTGCAGGGACACCCCTGTCATTCAGATCTATCAATGACCACCACAGTCTGGAGCAGGACAGTCAGCTAGTTGTCCTGACCTGCATGGTGCATCTGCCCTGCTGGAGCAACCCAGAGACCTGGGGTGATTTGGGATAGAACCATGGTGTTGTTCAGACAGAAGGAACGTGAAAAATAGAGCCAGATAGTGTCAGAACAGAGTGTGGAGAAGAGGCTTTCCACAGTGTTACCATGAGGGGAAACTGCAGCATGCAAAGGGATTTTTCCTGGGTTGTGACAAATGCAATTTCTGCCATTAAAAATACGGTATGTTTTCATGTGGCTGCAGTTTTGGGAAAGGAGGAAAGTACCTCGCTCCACCCTCTTTCTCACCCCAGTCCCTCACAGTCTGTGATGAGAATGCATTGAAATGTGTGAGCCCTTGAGGAAAACAGCAAAGAAATAGGAAGCTCAATTATGAGATTTTAATGAAGCCTCAGATCCTTATAATCCTATGAAAGCAATGGAAAGTACAGAGTGTCTCGAGGTACTACAGTATGCATTGTGGTTCCCTGTGTGCAGCACGCGAGGCTCTGGAAGGGCTGGGATGCTTGGTGCCAGGCCTTTGGGGTGGACAGACACAGCAGTCTTGCTTTATGTTCCCTGAAACAACTTCTGGCAAGGCTGGTGAGATGTCAGCAGGCAAGGCACAAGGGCTGCCAGGGTACAACCCAGAACCCCATAATCTGGACAGTCTGAAATAGGAGAGAGCTGTAGGAACATGTGCCAGCTGGACTTCCACAAGACTGGCCTTGCTGACGACCAAATACATGTCCAACAGTGAAGAGGTACTTGATTTCAGAGCCCCATGTCCAGTTTATGCAGCTTGATGTAAGAAAGTGAGTGAAGAAACCAGTCCATCATATGCCTTTTCTGGGAAGGTCGAGGTCCAGAACGAATTTCAAACACGAGAGTGTCTCAGTTAATATATAGTGTGATTATCCTAGAGTAAAATTAGGCGTCTAAAAGATGGATGTGAAATGCAGAAGCAAAAAAGATTTGTCAGCTATCACAACTAGATCTCAAAAGCATGAAAAACATAAGTTAATGATATAATAAATCAACCAGATTCGGAGTCATCAGGTTTCAAATACCCTTCCCAAATCTCACCAGACATCAGCTGTGTGCAAAAAAACCCAACTCCAGCTAATGGCAGATCTTGCTTTAGCTTCAATAGGAGCTGAACATTGTGGTATGAATGTGCAATCCTGGCTCCGTGCCTGCTCATTTCAGCAAGACTTTGGTGAATGTTGATTTTGGAAAGGAACTGGAAGTGAAGTTAGAGGTCTGATGTCCCTGTCTCCATCCAAGTTCAGATTAATTAATATAGCTGTCAGTGCAGATGGTTGCTGCTTGGGATTGTTGCTTAGAATCATAGTCACAGAATCATTTAGGTTGCAAAAGAACTTTAGATCATGAAGTCCAACCATTAACCCAGCACTGCCAATTCCACCACTTAGCCACGTCCCTAAGTGTCACTTCTACACACCTTTTAATCCCTCCAGAGACGGTGACCCTGCCACTTCCCTGGGCAGCCTGTTCAAGTGCTTGACAAGCATATCAGAAAATAAATTTTTCCTAATGCCCCATCTAAACAACCCCTTACAGAACTTGAGGCCATTTCCTCTTGTTCTTTTCCTTGTTTACCTGGGAGAACAGACTGACCCCCACCTGGCTACACCCTCCTCTCAAGTCACTGCAGAGAGTGATAAGGTCCCCCCTGAGCCTCCTTTTCTGCAGGATAAACGCCCCTGGCTCCCTCAGCTGCTCCTCACAGGACTTGTGCTCCAGACCCTTCCCCAGCTCTGTTCCCCCTCTCTGGTCACACTNCCAGCACTTGAACCTCACACAATTGGCCTCAGCCCATGGATCCAGCCTGTCCTGATTCCTCTGCAGAGCCTTCCTGCCCTCCAGCAGATCAACACTCCTACAAAACTTGGGATCTCCTCATCCAGATCATCAATAAAGATATCACACAGGACTGACCCTAATGCTTATCACTGGGGGACACCACCAGTGACTGGCTCCAACTGGATTTAACTTCCTCCACCACCACTTTCTGGCCCATCACCCAGTTTTTATCCAGTGAAGAGTACCCACATCCACACCACAGAAAGCCAGTTTCTCCAGGAGATGCTGTGGGAAACAGTGACAAAGGCTTTGCTGAAGTCCAGGCAGACACATTCCCAGCCTTTCCCTCACCCACTACATGGGTCACCTTGTCACAGAAGGAGGTCAGGTGGGTCAAGCAGGACCTGCCTTTCACAAACCCACGCTGGCTGGGCCCGATCCCCTGGTTTCCTGTATGTGTCCATGATGGCACTCAGGATGATCTGCTCCATGACCTTCCATGGCACTGAGGTCAGGCTGCCCCGCCTGTAGTTCCCTGGATCCTTCTTTCGGCCCTACTTGTAGATGGGCCTTGTTTTTGCCAACCTTCAGTCAGCTGGAACCTCCCTGGTGAGCCAGGGCTGCTGGTAAATGATAGGAAATGGTCTGGTGAGCACTTCCACCATCTCCCTCAGTGCCCTTGGGTGGATCCCATCTGGCCCATAGACCTGTGCGCATCCAAGTGGTGCTGCAGGTCCCTTACCATTTCCCTTGAATCATGGGGGCTTCATTCAGCTCCCCCCACCCCCATCCCTATCTGCCAGCTAACCAGGCTGAGAGCAACTGGTCTTACTATTACAGACTGAGGCAAAGAAGGCATAAAGTACCTCAGGCTCTTGCTCATCCTTTGTCACTACATTTCCACCATGCCCAGTAATGGACAGAAATTCTCCTTAGCCCTCCTTCTGCTGCTGTTTGTATTTATAGAAACATTTTTATTGCCTTTTACAGCAGTAGCCAGATTAAGTTGTAGTTGGGTTCTGGCCCTTCTAATTTTCTCCCTGCATGACTTCACAGTATCTTTTTAGTCCTCCTGAGTCACCTGCCCCTTCTTCTACAGGTCATGAACTCTCCCTTTTCCTTGATTGTCAGCCAAAACTCTCTCTTCAGCCAGGCCAATCTTCTCCCCTGCTGGCTCATCTTTCAGCACATGGGACATTTCTGTACCTTTAGGATTTCTTCCTTGCAAGATATCCAGCCTTCCTGGGCTTCCAGCTCCCCCAGTTTGTTGACCATGCTGCATGCATTGGTGTAAATGCATTCAGTTAGGATATTGATCCCGGAGCCTTTTTGTGGGAAGAAGCTCTAATTCCTGTGGGACCATTCTCAGGTGCTTCTGTGGTTTCTAATATATCAATAACCCTTGGGCCTTTGCTGCTGTGGCTCTCCATCCCCTACCCTCACTGAGAGAGCAGATCAAAGGACCTCACTAGTATCCCTCAAAGATGAAATCACCTTTTTCTGGATAATAATTGTCACAAGGTATACGTGTTTTACTCTGTTCTTGTGATGTGTTTTAATGATTGTTCCTCCTTTGTTACTTCTTTGCCAAGATCCCACTTACTGTCCAACACTAACAAGTGGCTTTAAAGGCTTACGAAAAGAATCATAAACATGATTTCCAGTCGTGGAATTACATCTTGTTAGAAAGAAAACAAAAAGCCTTCACATAAAATCTCCCTATGTCCCATGCCCAACTGGCCTTGGAAGTGTAACTCTGCACTTATCCACTTGTTGCCTATGTATTGGTAAATTCTTTTGTAAATCTTTATTTTCCTAATGAAGTCACTCATGGGTTTTAAACCCTGTCTTCATCCAAAAACAGCATGAACCTTACCTTACCTTACCTTAATATTTCTTTCTCTTCTAGAGTTGATAATGGTAGATCTGTGTTTGTACATAGTAAGGAAAGGAACAAATTACCTTTAACCTGTGTTGGTCAAAATATAAAGGAACTAAATCAACTATATTTAAGTCCTTGCCCTTGCCTATCTAATTTTCTCCTGTATTGATGGGGTAGACTGTGCTATGTTTAATACATACTAGTTTTTTCTTCTCCATGGAACTGCTGTTTTGTTTTCATCCAAGAAGAGCAGAGAAGTCCCTCATATTTATAAGCACACTGTTAAATTTGTAACTCATCCTGATGACGTAAAGTGCCCTTACTAAAGATAAAGTTTTATATTTCTTTTCCCAAATACTGCAGTTCTGATCAGGAGATTTCTTTGAATGCTCAGATTGCTTTACCAGCTTCCTGGTACTGCCTGGTACTGAGGGGCTCCACATCACAGATTGTCCTCAGCCTTCTTGGCACCAGATGGCTTGCTGAGCCTTTCTCAGGTGGCTCCATTACCCAGCTGCTAGCCCTTTCAGTCTTGCTTTCATGGCCTAAGGGGTGTCTCACACTCCTCTGCTGCATGTTTAACCCCATCCTCGATCACCCACTTCGATTTACTGCCAGTCTTCTTGGATCTCTGTTGCAAGTACAACTGAGGAATGATTTAAGTTTGCAGGCACCTCCAAAGGCCACCTAGTCCACTCCACTCTAAACCAATCTAATTGGATCAGGTTGTTAGGGACATGAGTAGACAAGTCTTGGAGGCTGGAAAGGACATGGTTATATCTCCTCAGCTGGAAGATGAAGTGCTCAAACCGAGAACAAGAACCTTGGGCAGAAGCTGCTGAGAAACTGCAGCCAGGCATAGATGGCAAGACCAGCACGGCCTCAAGTGCCAAGGGGACAAACATCAGCCAGATGCAGGGACCCCAGGTACTGAACCACATGTTGGAAGTCAGGCACTTCTTACCTGCACATTTACTGACTGCTGAGTCTGGTTTTACATGGGTGTATCTAAGGGAGAATAGGATGCACAAGAAGGTGTCCAGGGCCACAATGGCACAGTGAAAGACAGTGAATTCCACTTTGGCAGCAGGAGGAAATCTCTCTCCAGTTCTTCTAATGCAGTAGGCAAATCTGGCTTTAAGGGAAGTGGAAAAAGGGGAAGCAGGCCAGGAAAAAAGAGTTTGGCTGTAACTGAGTCACTGCTTGGAAATGGCCTTGGTAGCATGCATTGTGGCAATTTCATGGCTCTGAGGCTACAAGAGACTCTGCAGGAGTGGTGGCTTTGCCATCACATGGACAGATGTGATGTTACAGAGCTGCTGTGCATGCAGAAGGCAGGGAACCAGCAAGTCTTCCCATGTCCCCAGCAGCAGGTCACTTCTTGAGCCAGGTACACAGCTGTGCAAAACTCAGACCTTGCCCTCAGGAGTTCCCCAAAGGTGGCCTTCATGGGGTCAGTCAGAAGCCTCTCAGTTTGCAAGCACTGTGCCATGTGTGCTCAGGGTCAGGTAGGCTGGGTCCCTGTTAGCATTTGGGAATAGGGCAAATGGAATTTGGGAATAGGGCTGATATTTCAGGATGGGGCCCCACTGTGTGTTTGTGTGTCAAGAACCCAATCATCAGTACACGTAACTGCACTTTAAAAAGTTTAGTCTTGAAATACAGAAGCTCCTGGGAAACTGGAAACCCACCTGAAACCTTGCACATACATCTTCCTCCTTTTCAATTCTATTTTCCAAGGTTAAGTTACTTCTTTTTAATTAAAGACTTTACATTATTGTGAACCAACACAGGTTCTTCTTTGTGAGCAAGCAAGTGATGTCCTTTCTGGCTCCAGAGAGTTAAAATCTGCTGTGGTTGTTCCTGCTGTACCTGCTGCAAACTTTTGAACACTGAGATCCCAAAGTAGTACTGAGTGTGTCAGTGTCCCAGTTTTACTCCCCAGGTTATTGCAGGTGACAAGCATAGACTAAAGATGGACAGAACTGGACAGTCTGCACATTGAGAATGATTGTAAGGTGATAATCCGAAGAGACTCATTGCACGAGGCTTTTTCTTGCAGTGCTCAACCACTCTCCTTTGTAGGCTGTAACTGCACACAGCAGTTCTGCCCTGAGTTCCTGCATTAGAGGGAGTAGCACTGAGCCTCCAGAAAAGAAAACCCTCTTGAAATACTGTGGATTGTAACATTCTCCCTCTGTTGCATTAAGACTTCAGTCCCTTCACATTCCGAATGCCTCTTATCGGTATCTCAAGTCTGCAAGGTCAGAACCAGTATTTCTTTCTTGTACCGACCTCTGGGAAAACATTTGGATGAATGTTATTAATCTCCTTGGTGCCCCGCATGCCTAGGAGATGTCAACAAAACAGCACACAAGCAGTGCTTGGAATGAGCATAATGAGGCAGGTTTGATCCAAATAACAACGGAAACCTGTCACACCTAAATAAACAGAGGAGCATGCCAATGAACACAGCAGTTTGCAGGGTGATGGGGTAGGAACCAGCCATTGCTGACTGGATAGTCAGGCTGAAGGCTCTTCAACACAACAATGACATGGGCTCTTCTGCTGTGCTCAGCCACAGGCTCTGGGTTTATTCAGAGCACCACGGAAGAGCTGTAGTGCTGGTGTTTGTCCTCTTCATCCTCTCTATGCACTGCACAAACAGTGGCCTCTGCCCTCTCTTCTGTGAAATACTGGGCCATTTCATGCTCTGCAGGTGTGGCAAGAAAGCACAGATAGACTGGCTGCTCTGTGAACAGAACAAAAACCCCCAAAAGAATCACAACAGCTCTAAGGTGGACATAGAGTAAAGTATCCAGGATGAGCAGTGGGAAGTCAGCAGCTGTGCCTCAGCAGATGACAGGCTATGAACCTTAGGCATTCATGTCTTAGGCATGTGTGTCTTGTGATGCTCCCCGTGCTGAGGTGGAGACCTCCCAGACAGAAAGCAGCAGAGGAAACATAACCTGAGGTGATCAGTACGTTAGAAGTATCTGCAATCAGTTGAGGAGCTGCCTCCTACTTTTGTCAGGACTTACCTGAGAGGCTTTGGAGGTAAGACACCAACTTGAATGGAATTGGAACAGGAGAGATGAGTAAAGACAAGGGCAGGGTTTGGGTGCCTTGTTGTACACAACTAGAAGAGAGGACCAGCATGGGACATCATGCCTGCTAGTCCCCAGTACATCTGACTCCTTGACAAAGCAAGGCAAAGCCTGGGACAATCTGGTGGCAGGGTAAAACCACCAGCACTCTGCCTTGATGCTGGGCCATGTGCAGAACATACATGTGTGATCAAATGATCCACATGCATTTGCCTGTGTCCAGGCAGCTGCTCTAGAGAAGAGGAGGGTCTGCTACAAACTGTCCAAGTAAGAGCTTTGAATCACCCTTTCTATCTTTTCATCCAAAATCACACCTGCCTGTGTCTAGACAGCTCTGTAAGCTGTTATGTCAAAGCCCCCGGTGATCTAAAGGAAGCTAGGAGATGATGGCAGTGAACCTTGTGAGGGTGTCTTGGATGACCAGCAATTCCATTTGAGCTGTATAAATAAAGGAAACAACTATTGTGACAAAGCACTGGGAAAACAATAACATGGGATTCACCCTTAAAAGCAGATCTTAAATCAATCAATTAAAAACCTGTCTCTTTAAATCTGAAAGTGCTCTGTGTTTGCTATCACCTCAAAAGCAGCTCTTGTCTGCAGCTGTACATTGAGTTAAGGACTTCATCTGTAACAATCTTATGTCCCTGGTCGATCAGATGCAGCACCTGCATTTTAAACATGTATTTCCTGTTGTGAATTCTTGCTTCCAGCCTTATTGTCCCTTAGTTATCTCTTCTGGACTATGTTTGATAGCTGCTTGTTCCAAATACTTGGATAGGCTTTTACATCCTTTTGTATCTGAGCAGAGATTTGCCAAGTCCAGACAGCAAACCTGGAAACCTTGCTTTTACATTTGTCCTGTTTAGTTACCCAAATCGAGAAGCCAGGACATCCTAGTGGTTCTGTACTGCCCTTTGGTACTCTTACTTCATCTCCACATCCTCACTGTTAATCTATGTAATTTAAGGAACATTGACTTCTGCCTTCACTCTAGAAAGGCTTCAGGCAGCCATACTGGTGTGACAGCTGCACATCTCCAGGCAGGCATTTAAACCAGATTCCCTGAAATGTCTTTAGAAATTTTCAGCTTTGAAGAGCCAAGGCAACACAGCTAGAATGGTTATGCTTTTAAAAACACCCCATCTGCAAGGCATAAGCCCTTAACATGGTTTGTAAATGTTCTGTCACAAGTTAAATCAAACTAATCCTTTCATTTCTCACTACATTAATGCTACTGGGAAAATGAGTTTGTTTACCTAGTTCTCAACAACTTTTACAGGGACCATGAAATCAGTAATTTATTCAATTTTTGTGCTTCTTCAACACCTTCCTTTCCAGGATCACAATGTGTCCCCTGGCTGGGCTAAGGAAACTTCCTGTATTACTTGCATTAAATTAAATTACTTGCTCACCGTGTGCAAATAGGAAGGCAGATGCTGTCACTGTATTCCTGTGCCCTTCTGACATTGGATTCAACAACTTCCAAGTGTTCCCAAGCTTTCCTGAGCAAATTAATTTGTAAACTGTTTGTACACTTATTTATAAGCTATTAAACATTTAAGTTTTCCTTTATTATTTTTGCACTTTAGAAAGAGCCCTGTTTCCCCTGCTGCATATAACTGCATAAAATCCACGTCCCAGAATTCAAACTCCCAGCACCTTGACGTGTTGTTTCACACTGCTCTCTGCCCGTTGCCCTCTGAAGCTGTGGCTCACCCTCCCCGTGTGAAAGCAGCAGAGGACAGAGCCTGATGCCCTTTTTCATTTACTGACATTTTTCTAGGGTTCTTTCTGGCCACACGAGGTTCCCCCGTGTCTCATTCCCAGCTGTGTGCTGCTCTGTTGGAGTTAATGATCCCGTTGAGCTTTAGACCCCGGGAGTCAGGATTTCCTGGCGCTGGCTGCGGACAGATTCCTGACGCTGCAGCGCTCTGGTGTGAGAATAGGGGAAATCGATGACTTCTGAGGGATAAGTTACAGCTTTTTGTTTACTTTGCCTTTTGTTTGTAAGCCACGCAATGCGCTCTGCAGTGCTTCAACTCTCCCATCGCAAGCTTTCCGGGCAACGTGGAAGGTGCTCACGTCTTCCCCAGTGCCCGTGTGTCACTCCTGATATGATGTCCCCCCAGTGTCCGTGTGTCACTCCTGATGTGATGTCCCCCCAGTGCCTGTGTGTCACTCCTGATGTGTTGTCCCCCAAGTGCCCGTGTGTCACTCCTGATGTGATGTCCCCCCAGGTGTCCATGTGTCACTCCTGATATGATGTCCCCGCAGTGTCCGTGTGTCACTCCTGAGGTGATGTCCCCCCAGTGTCCGTGTGTCACTCCTGATGTGATGTCCCCCAGGTGCCCGTGTGTCACTCCTGAGGTGGTGTCCCCCCAGTGCCGCTGTTGGGCTGCCTGCAGGTGAAGGACTCTGCCTTGAGCCCCTCAGGCCTGAGTGTGGACACGCACATGGGACCAAACCTTTCCAGCCTGGCCCTCAGTGCATCTCCCAGTGCCTCCGAGCAGGCCAGAGCCCCTCCGAGCAGGCCAAGGCTGTGTGGTCCCGCCATACCCGCAGGCCTCTTCCCAGTCTCCTGAGCCCCAGCGCAGCTGAAATCCCACACGAATCATTCTCTTCACCCCACACCCCTCCTCTCCCTGCAAATCTCTTATCTCTGTAAACACTTCCTGGACTGCCTGAGTTCTCATACTGCCCCAGAGCTCAAACACAATTTGACTGAACGGATTACTGAACTGGGAGATTTATGCTGTTTGCGAGTGGGACTGCAGGTTGTTTTTGTTCCAATTAAACAATGGGAATAAGGAAAACAAATGTTGCTGTTAAAATAATCACAGAATCCATGTGATGTGAGGGACAAAAATGAAGTTCATTGCTACCTTGCATATGTGTGCACACTCCTGTATATAGACGAATTACCAACAAAATAAAATTAAATGTATTGCTTAATTAAATACCTGGGGTTATGCTACTTGCCTAGACCTTAATCTAAATTCTAAATCCCAGTTTTTAAAAGACAACACAAACACAGTGAACATTTTTTGTTTTAAGATTTATTGTGGTGCTCAAAAGCTCACAGAACTATCCTAGGTTTGGGGAAAACAAAATTCAAGGCCATCTTGTGCTGTACTGCAAGAAGGACTTTCACTTAAAATGAAATGAAATTTGGGCCAAGCTTTGAACACTCATTTAATATTTATACTTCCCCTAATTTTTTCCCTTGCCTGTGTGTGGCTGTGAGAGCCTGCTTGTGCTATTGCTTTTTTCCAGCTGTTTTGCAGATACCTTCTGATGTCTTCTGGCTGACCGGGTGCAGACAGCTCCAGCTGGGGCATGCTGTGCTAGGCCACTTGTAGACAGATTTTGAAATTTTTTTTGGGTTTTGTTTTGCTTGTCCCTAATGAATTTTGTTTATTGAGGCAGATACCTGCCTTTTCAGGCAGAGCAGTAAAAGACAGCAAAAGGGACTCTGAGATCATTCACAGGGCCATGCCTGTTTAGAACTTACCTGTCTTATGCAGGAGATAATGTAATGTATGTTTACAGCATAGAAAAATATCTCTGCAAAAAATTATCATCTGACCTGATGACTTGAGCAACAAACCAGAACATTTGTCTGTACAAAGGGTAATTTTTTTACATATCTAAGGATTGTTTTTATGAAGAATACCATTGCACGTATCCTCAGAGGAGCATTTTACAATACTGTACCATTTACAGCAGGAGTCAAATTACTCGTCCAGTTTTGCAGTTATTTGAGAAAGTAAGATATTTAAACTTTCATCTGTAATTCTTGAAGGGATAAGGACTTTGCAAATTATTTTTTTATTGTTTTCTTTTTGCAGTAGGATTGGAAACAACATTAAGACCAAGATTCATCCTACACAGCAGCAGGATTCTGAGGGAATGATCTTCACATGATGAATGGAGGAAGATGATTTTCGTCCGAGTCTTTCACTGAGGTTCTTCTATGTAGGGAGTCTGAATCATTCCTAATCTAAAAGGGATGAAATTGATCCTTTAGTGTGACTTATGGGTTCATCAAAGCAGCTGTCCTGGGTCAGACCAAGGTCTCCTCCTGCTCAGTATCCTGTCTCCAGCAGTGGCTGTGATAAACAGTGAAAAGCAAAGCCAGGAAAAGCAAATGGGATGTTTCCCTGGAGCATCCTCCTAACCTCTGCCTTCAGCTTGGGAATTTCTTCAGCTGCTTGGGTTTTCTGTGCATTTAGTAACCCTCAATGGATTTATCTTCTGAGTACTAGTCTGATCTCCCCTGAAGCTGAGCTGTATTTCACAATTGTCACAGCATCTGCCAGAGGGGACACCAAGTGCCACCTCCATCTGGGTTTGTCAAACCCTGCTGACAGGAGATTCTCTGAGACCTTTAAATCTAATGACCCAAAGAGATGTATGTGAACACAGTCAATACCTCTCAGTTCTTTCCATGCCAGGAAGAAGCTGGAAAGGTGTCAAGTCACACATGCTGCCCACGCCCTGAGCACGCCCAGGGTCTCTGGGGTTTGTGCTGCTCAGGCTCCTGGCCAGCACTCACTTGATGCAAATGGGCATTTTCCCAGAATACCGAAAAAACAGTCATTGTGAAAGAGCAGTGGGAATCTTGGCTGAAGTCTCCTCTGCTTTGCCCATCAGCTCTGGTCAAGCACAGGCCATTGGTGCCATTCAGAGCTGTGTTGTGGAAATGCCAGTGTCCAGCCTTGCACCTTGCTCTTCCTCACCCCAGACCACTGAGCTGCCTTTGTAGCTTGGCCTCAGCTCTGCTTCATCACTGTGGACCTGTCTGACAATCATAAAGTCATAGAATGGTTTGGGTTGGAAGGGACCTTGAAGATCATCTTGTTCCAACCCTCTGCCATGGGCAGGGACACCTTCACTAGCCCAGGTTGCTCCAAGCCCCATCCAACCTGGCCTTGAACAGTGCCAGGGGTGGGGCATCCACAACTTCTCTGGGCAGCATCTGCCAGTGCTCACCACTCTCAGAGTAAAGAACTTCTCCCAGATATTTAATCTAAGCCTACTCTGTTGCAGTTTAAAACCATTCCCCTTTGTCTTATCACTACATGCCCTTGTGAAAAGGGCTGTGGCTGACCCTGTCTGACCATCCATGGACTTGAAGAATGGGGCTTTGGGTGTCACCTCCCTCGTGGCCTTGTTGTCACCCTTAGCTCTGGCTTGCTGTCCCTTGCAGAGCATCCAGCTCCTGCTGTTTCCTGGTGTGCCTTGTGGTCTCCCCAGTGCATTACCAAGTTGTCGTGTCACTCTGGACTGACAAATAAATCTCGGTATATGACAGCAGTGTCCTCCCTGCTCATCCCCAGCTCTACTGCAGGTACAACACCTGCAGGTCAGTGACTGGTCAAGCTGACAGTTTCAGTCCTTGGCCAGGCTCTCTCCTTCATCCCACTGCATCCTCTGTGTGAATGGCACAGCCTGACTCATACGACTTGGCTGTGAACAAGCCTAATCACTACCAGGCATAAAACAAGGAAGTTTTAAAATGCATATATACTTTCAGTTTCAGCATGTCAGAGACATAAAGAGAATGATGACTTTGAAGACGTGTGAGAAATGCCAGAGAATTATGGATCCGTTAATATTTACAGTGACATTGTTACATTATTTTATCAGTTCTCACTTGTGGAAATTAGGTGCATGATAAGGTGATGATCTTACAGTCTGAATGGAAATATATGCAAAGCAATCAGTCTTTCAAAAAATGTATTTTGAAATGGTTTTGGAAGCTGTATCTTCTTACAGTTTTGATGGATTTGTAAGCATCTGAGTTTCTGGAGTTATTTTAGAGTTATTGGATTAAGAGAGCCATGCTTTTTTATGTTATTACAAGTTCTTGCCTAAAGTGCAACGAAGGGATGAGATTTATTTGCTCGTTTGAGCTGCTCTGTCCTGCTCACTCTCTTTGCTCCCTGTTACAAATCCTCTGGCCAGGTTGCTAGGCAGAAGGGAAATAATGTCATTTGTTAAACAAAGCAGACAATGTCTTTCTTTGTAGGCTTTGAACATTCTTTCAGGGGTGTGAAATCCGTGTTAGCAATCAGCTCACAGTGAAAAGCTCCCAGTTAAACATTACCACAAGAGCTGTGAGGTTTGTGTACTATCTGAGGACACAAAAGATGCCATTTCCTTAAAATTTACCTGGATCCATCAACTGCTCAAGGAGCTTGTTGCCAAGGTTTTCTGACAAGCAGAAGCAGAAACATGAGCCATGCTGTGTGGAGGAGAGGAGGACACAGGACAGACACCTGGCAGTGAGGGTGACACAGGTCCAGCCTGTGTTAATTTTTTCTTCCCTTGCCCTCAGAGTTTTTCTGACATTTTTTCTAGTCATTTTAGATTTTTTTTTTTAATTCCACTGTGGTTAGGAATAAGGAGAAATACAGTTTGTTTAAGGATAAATCTCCTTATGAGCTGTCCTACAGTAGCTCCCCTGTGCCCTCTAAACTCCACTTACTGCTGGGGTGCCTTGTGCAGTCTCAGCTCATAGATGGGCTTTGTGCTTTGCTGAAAGACATCTTCAGGGACTGATGGAGAGGGAGACTGTAGGAAATGCCTTCTTACAGAGATCTGTATTTTGAGTGGTCTTTTCTTGTCGAAGCTTTGCCTTTTCCCTGCCTAGACTGCATTGGAGGGAGGCAGTTCTTCTGTGTTTTAAGGGGATCATTGCAGGATAGACACAGCTGTTTAAAGGACTCACACCTCAGCTTTCAGAAGGGAAGAATGCAGATGTTCCCTGTGCTCAGGCATATCTGACCCAAGGCTCTGTCGAGGTCAGCAATTATTTGCTGTGAGTTATGCCACCTCATACAGGGAATGCTGTACCTCTCCAACAGCTTGGGCCATACCAGGGTGTGACAGAAGAAAGGAATTGGAATAAACCCTCCCTTTCCATGACTTCTTAACACCTAAGCCGCAGCTTCAAAGACGCTACTTCAGCTTCAAGCATTAGGAACTAACTAGACCACTTAAATCCAAGGACAGCCTCTCTGCTGCTGCTTATTTGTTGCAAAATTGTAAGATCAGAAAGTCTGGTCTTTTAGACATAAATTAGTTTGATCTGTTTAAAATTTCCTGTATTAACCACTGCTTTGAGTAGCTGTTGCTGAGTTAGAGGATATTTTTAAAGAAAATTTTGATTTGCATTTCCAGGAACACAATATCCACCTCATAAATACACTGCTTTGGTGAATAGCTGTGTTTATCAATAAATCTTTATTTCAATTTCCAGTTAAGCTGATTTAACACCTATTTTCAGTAAGTGGGAATAGGTCACTATGATACCATTTTTCTAGTTTATAAATCCAACAAGCCAGTCTCACCGATTTCAGATTTGCGCTACGAGAAATGATTGGTCTATTGGCTAAAGGGAGCTTCCCTTTTTGTTTTAAGTAACTTCTTGTCAGAAGAGTTTATATATTGATAGAAATACAGATGTATGTATGTGTATATCACTAGCTAGCTCTGATGTCCTGAAAGGAAGACTTACTTATGTTGGAGTGAAATTAAACCCATGGCAACTTGTTTGCCTTAAATCACCAGGCCAAGCACCATCCCCTCCAAAATGCTTTCCCAAGGGCTTGGTGTGGTACCATCTTTTGGGTTTTAACACATCACTGTTAGGAAGCCAGGCTGGACAAATTAAATCACTGGAAGAAGCACTGCAGATCACCTACAGTGTTCTTGTAGTTTTTCTCTACTGTTCCCCTTTAAGTGACCAGTGAACTCACTCTCTCCTCTGTTTGCAGCTGTGGGACTTTCCCTCTCAAATTCTTTAACTTCTCCAAGTTCTGACATTGAGCAAGATTTTTAAAATATAAAGCTGTAGTTCAGAGCAGGATATTAAAGTGGCTTTTACACATTTATTCTGTGGGATCAATGACTGCTTCTCATCATGGCAGGGCTGCAGCTTCTCTAGCTGAGATGTGTGGATGGAGTCCAGGCTTGGCCAGATCCCTCTGTTCTCTGAGATAGCCACAGCCACTGTGTTTTATTCTTTGAAGTTGACTTTGGCTTTCCTTGGGGTGTGAAAAAAGCTCTAACACTGCTGCTACTGCCTCCCAGGAGAGGCACATACATCCATGTTTTTGTCAGCTGGCACTGCAGGAGAAGAGCAGCCCCATTCTGGTCACCTTGGTTATCCCCCTGGCACGGATCAGGGACAGTCTGTGTACAAAGCAGACAATTAGGGCCTGACCATCTTCTGGGTCATTAAAGGGACAACTCAACTACCCACCAAAGGAGAAACAAATAATAAAAGCAAACTGAAAACAGAAAGGCAGAGCAGGTGTGAGCAGCCACTGCAGGTTTGCTGGCCCTATCCCTTGAGTCACAGCAAGGTTGAGCTCCACCACCCTTGGCATCTACATTTCAGGTGTTTGCAGCCACCAGAGTGTCTGTGTTCCTTCTTACAAGCAACAGCAGGAAAACAGACTCCTCTGGGGAAAGTTTGTGAGAACTGCAAGTAACCTTTTGTGTTGAAACCTTCCCCAGGAGCCTGGGTGGTGTGTGCCAGGTGTGGGTGCAATGGGTGCTGTGATGCAGCTGCTGTTCCTACCCTTCAGCAGGACCATGCCAGCCATGTGTCCCAGCACAGATTCACCTGGGCTTTGCTGGGAGGTGGCATTTCAGTTTTTGCTGCAGATAAACCCAGCTCAGTTGAGAACACGGCAAAAAAAAAGGCCACCCTCATGAGCACCAAATGCTAAAGATCTGACATACCTGCTCAAAGAGCAGAGAGATCATCAGCACCACAGCAAAACCCTTGCAGATATCCAGCTGCCCATCCTCAGCTACCCTCCAAAGGGCAGCCTTTGAAAGCTGGGATGCAGGACTGGAATGAGGCACATTCAGCTCAGGCACACCAGAGCTTTCATCTCATTTTTGATGGAGGAGTTTTGAGCTGATGTGGAAGTCATTTGATCTGCCTGACCTTTCAGAGAATTAATTACTGGCTTAGAATTTAAAGTTAATAATTTGTTTCTAGAGAAGGTTCTGCAGCAGCAAGGCAACGTTGGAGCAAGGGGAGGGCTGGGTTTGAAATGGCAAACATGTCTGCCAAGAGTGGAGTTATTTTGGATGCCTTTGGAGAAGAGCAAACTGGATTAAGGAAGGCAAAATAAAAGGAGTCATTCTCCTCCACTCTCAATTGATTTCTACAAGCCAATTCACTCTGAATCTTTTTAGGATCTTGGAAACATTACGGTCCACTTTGAATCAAAATAAATTATTCTGGTTTCCAAGCTGATCTCACGGTATTTTCTGTTAGCAGAGGAAATTCTGAAAATCTTGTAAGACATCCTGTTCTCATAAAATGCCCAGCCCAATTTTGTAAATTCAGGAGGTTTTGGCTAGGCCAGATAAGCTTTGGAGAAGCATTTGAATATTCACTCAAGCTGAACCCACACTCCAGACAGTGGTGTGAATAGTTTCCTGCATTTCTGAGCTTCTGATGCTTTGAAAAAATTTTACTGATTCTAGACGCATGAGAAAAATGAAAAAAAAAAAAAAACCAAACACAAACTTTTGCCCCTCTATAGTTCATATATTGGATAAAGAGAAGCGTGTTTTGTTGCCCAAAGGCTGATGGCTGGGAAAAATTCAGCATGGATAATGTCCTCTCCTCAGTGGCATGCAAATAAGCACTCATGAAAGCTTCCCAGGTTCAGAGATGTCTTGGGAAATAATAGTTATAGAGGCTGCTTTGGTGGTGATAGTTTAAGGTACAAATTGTCATATAATTACTGCCACTATTGCATATATAAGACATATCTCCCACAAGAAAAAACATGTTCCCATTCAGCCTCAGTGTTTATGCAGTTCCAATCACAGCAAGGAACTGAGAGTGTTGTTGCTGCCTGGGAAGCTGCTGGAGGTAGCAGGGCTTGTTGGAGGTCACTCTTCCAGACAGGAGTTTGTGCCCAGTTGTTGAGTAGGACACACAAACCTCCTGTGAACAGTCAAGCAGTGAGGAAGTCTCCTTCACATGACTTCAACAGCAGTGGAAGTCCAGGTTTTCCCTTTGTTATAAAACAATTCCTTTAGTGTCAAACATTAACTGTGCTATCAGCATTCTAATGTTAACAAGTTCTTGCCTTTAGCCCGGTCTCCACAAATCTGGGGCACATGCTTGTCCTTAGCATCCCCAGTCCCTGTTTTAGGAAGTAGAGTGGGTGCCTGTGGCAGAGCTGTAGGCATTCACTGAATACGGTGCAAAGAGCTTCAGGCAAACATACTAAGGGCTGTAATGCTTCCTTTTGCCAGCACAAAGATGTCGATGGGTCAAGGGTTCTCTTCCAAAATTGTTAGTCAGAGTTTTCAAAGTTTTTTTAGTTTGCAGGAGTCTGTCAATTTTCTAGTAGAAATGAAAACTCCTATGAAGTGAATTTAAATCTAATGATATAATGATAGATTTGCATCTTTCACGTACCTTTCTAAGTATGCTTGAAAAAAAATGTTAGAAGAAAATGCAGTATAGAGAGAGTTCCCCAGGACTGCTTCCTCTTCAGAGATAATCATCTCTTTTCTTCAGTCCAAATCAGCCTTCCAGAAGAGATGGTCCAGTCTTGCCTGCTTTTCTGAAGGCAACCTGTGCCACAGATTTTTCATCTCTGAATAACCCATCCCGACACCAGATTGCTAACTATGCTCGTTGCTGTTCTGCATTTTGAAGCAGAAGCTGGCAGTCAGTACCTGTGGACAATGACACTGACAACAAAATTGGACACTAAAGGAAAGGTAACATTACAAGCATAACACATGACTTTGATATTTCAATAGCGAACAGCTAAGGAAACACTGGTATTAAAACTAGCTGTGGAATTTCAACTCTGCCCTCTGCTACAAAACACCTTTTCATTATGTCTCATTATTCATGCTTTGCCCTAAATAGTTATTGATTTTCTAACATACTTTTCTTCCCAAGATACTCTGCCTTTAGAGTCAATCTCTCAGGAATAATTCATTTCCACAGCATCATTCAAACATGAAGAAAATGAGTCCCTTTTCACTTACTAGCTGTGAAGATTAATGGAAAGAATACATATTAATTTTGGTGTCTGGGCTGAGGCTGTGCATTTCACATATTAGATGTGGCAGGCAAAAATTCTGACTCCGGGCTCTGCAGTTTGCTCAGGGAACCAAGGCCTCAGGTAAGAAAAGACTTATCTGGGCTCCTCCTCTCCCCTCTTGCTTCATTTCCCCCATTCCCCACAGCTCCCACATCCTTCTGGCTCCCGCCACTGCCCTGCCTTCCACCCCACACTGCCCTTCACATCCACATGCCATCCCCAGCCTTGCCCTTCTGCTTGTCCTGTTGGGAGGATTCCTGAGTGTTCCCTCCCCCACCACCACCCACATGTCTGGCTCTTGTCCTTTCTGCATCTGAATCCAGGAATTTTTCTCCTCCACGTTGTCTCACCCCAATGAATATCACCAGAAGTGCAACAGACAGACTCCTGGCTCTCCTTCTTCAGGTGCTTGGCCTTGTCTTGGGCTGTGAAAGTCTGCAGCTGAAACTGCAAGGGAAGTCCTGCTTGAACTGTGGTTGGAACCTGCTCAGGGAGGATGAAAACTTCAGGAGTTCAATTGCTAAAATGAAAGGAATCTCATAGTTATCCCCTGAGCATGTCCAAATTCAGCTTCCTAAAGGCATATAACATAGCCAGATCTGGGCAGGTTTTCAGGAGGGCCAAGGGGATATCTCTGATGAAAGGAAACCCTCTCCAAGGAAGAGAGATGCCAGAGCTTTTCAAAGGAAAGGTCACAATTGCTTTTTAACTTGGACAAAACACCGAATTTTTCCTTACCCTCATTATTGGAGACGGCTAAGTTTGTGGACATTTTCCAAAAACTTCAGCCTGAGGCAGATACCTGGCATGGAAAATTTCATTCCAAATGGTTATAGTTTGGCAACGTTTTAAGTGCTTGAAAATAGGCTCTTACAGTCCAAAGGATCAAGCTTTCACTGCAGTGTGAAAGGCTGAGCCCTACCTGCAGTCACAGCCCAACATTTTGCCTTATCACCTGCTCTGCAAACAGCAGGAATGCACATGGAGGGCAGATTTCCATCCTGTCCAGAAGGAAACTGCTGGGATTGATACTGAAGAAATCGGTAAGGATGAACATTCTGTAATACACAGGAATTTCTAGCATAGAGGAGCTTTGGACAGCAAGGGTTACTGAACTCTTTTCTGAGTTCTGCAAGTGTGCAGAACTTGTCTACATGCATTTACATGCTTCAGATAAATGAGGTTTTCAGTTTTCTGACAAATGTGTTAGCAACAGCTTACCCACACAGTCCTGGTTCCCAGCTCGCTCGAGTTGGTCTGTCATTACCATTAACTCAGCCATCCATTTCCTTCCTCTATCACACCACCTCCACCACCTCTGCCTGGTCATGCTCTGGAGCAATGAATGCACAGACACAGACAACCCCCAAGCAAAACTAGAGCAGCTGGCTGCTGATGTTGCATGTCATGGGATTTTTCAGGGAGAAACCCTCAGCCCCTTCCAGCAGATCCTTTCCTGAGTGTCAAGCAGAGTCCCTGGCTTTTTGGCCACATTTCTCACACCATGGCAGACAAAATCCTCTTTAGAACTGCTGACTGCAGTAAAAAGGTTTTCTTATTGCCCAAGTTGTTTCACTTTTTTTTTTCTAAATAGTGGTAGAGAAATATAAAAATCTGGATACATAATATCTTCTTCATTGTCAGCTTTGGGACATCAAAGAGGGGACAAAGGCAATGGGTGTTGTTGTGCTGTTGATGACAGGCACGGCTGAGGAATCAGCCTGGCAAAGCTGTCTGATAGTTTGCAGGTGGAGGAGAGGGGAAACATTTCCAGCACTTGTAGAAACAATTATTAGAGGCAATCACAGCAGCATCTGACTAAAACCAGAACTGACTGAAATCAGAAGAAAGGCGAGAAGCAGGATGAATAAAACACGAAGGGGCTGAAAGTGCAGTAAAACACAACTTGCGCAGAAACACCGGCCTTTTATCTTACGCCTCGAGTGAAAACAAAGGTGTTTTCCAGCGGAAGGGGTAAGAGCCAGACGCAGTTTGGGGAGGGCCGGTGCAGGCTGGCGGGATCGGGAGCATCCCCGGCAGCTAGAGGGCACCGCCGGCCGCGGTATGCGAGCTGATGCTGAGAACATTGCCTGGGGACTGGAAAACCAGCAGGGTGAATTTTGCTCGGAAGATCATCAGGAATAAAATCCCCAACAGCCCGGTGATACCGGAGAGCTCACCGACAGGTCTGTGCTCCCAGGCTTTGCTGAGTAATCTGTCTCAGTGCTCTCTGAACCACACGTGTTCTCTGGAAGAGCTGTAAACGTTTAAAAAGAGACAGAACCGTTGTGAAAAGTGTTCCGGTTTTACTTTTGTTTCTCCCGTGCTGCTATAAGGCCAAAAATTTGTTTTTGTCAACTGGCCTGGAGGAGGTTCAGTGTTGCTACATCAGCAGAGTAACAGCACCAGGTGACCCTTCTGGCCATCAAATTCCTGCCTTGGCTGACTGAGGTGGGTACAGTCACATTCCTCAGAACTGTGTGGAGTTCATTGCTGGGGAACATTTTAATACTGCTTTCCACCTGGGCACCCTTTTAATCCCTGTGAGCTACAGACCTGAGAGCTGGGAGCTTTCCCAGGTCATGTCCTGACCCTGTCCATGACATGAGAATTTATCAAACTACTTCCATAACAACAAATTCTGCTGCTGGAATTAGAAGAAAAGAGAGGATTTCTGTTATATGTTGCATTTGCAATAATCAGAAAAGCACAGTTTGCAGTGCTTTTAAATTCCCTACAAATCTCTTCAGCAATTTCTTCTGGTTACTTTCCCCCACGGCTCCTACTGATCCCCTGCATGCTTTTTCCGTAGGGAGCTAAGCAGGATGGTATCAGAGAAATGGCTCCATCCATCCCCTGGCTTGTCTCAGGATGCTGTGGGTGTCAGGAAGGTCCCATGGGATGTTGGCCAGGGTCACTGAGGCTTACTGGTGCCCCCAAGGCCTTGACAGCAGCTCTAAAGTGTCAACTGCTGCCCACAGGTCTTTACAGCAACAAAATACTCACATGGACAAATGGTCAGCAAAAAAACCCTTAAAAAACCAAACCCCGAACCCCCCCAGACAAACCATAAACCACAAAACCAACCCAAAACCCCCCAAAACTTAGTTTTGCTTTTGGGACTTACTCTGTTCAATTCTAACTTGACAAATTCCAGCCACAGCACGAGTTGCAGAGCCAACTGATGTGTCACCCACTCAAGATGTTTAGAGAGAGGGGCAAAAAACTTAACAATGGGTCGAATGAAGCCAAAATGAGACCCCAATGGTCCCTGAGTCACAATACATTAAGTATTGTGAAAAAAATGTAACATTCTCCCTCTGCCACAACTCCACGCCCTTGACAAAAGCCCTGTGGTACAAGCTGCATGCTCTGCAGGAGGCATCCTGTCCTACCAGTTATCAGGCAATTATCCAAAATGCAAACCCACCCCACCAAGATAGGTCCAGGACTGTTACACAAGTGGAATAAAATACAACTGAGCTCCAACAGAGGAAGAATCTGGATGTAATCTGGTCCAATACCACAAAAATCATGATTTCTTATTGTATTGGGCTTGCAGGGTGAGGTTTTGCTAACAGAGGGGCTACAGGGGTGGCTTTTGTGAGAGGTTGCCAGAAGCTTCCCCTGTGTCAAACAGAGCCAATGCCAGATGGATCCAAGATGGACCCACTGCTGGCCAAGGCTGAGCCAGCTGGTGACATTGACAACACCTCTGGGAGAACAGATTTAAGAAGGGGAAGAAACCTGAACACAGAGAGGAACAGCTCTGCAGACACAAGGTCAGTGATGGAGGAGGAGGAGCTGCTCCAGCTGCCAGAGCAGATTCCCTTACAGCCCCTGGTGCAGCCCATGGTGAGGCAGCTCTGCCCCTGCAGCCCTTGGAGGTCCACGGGGGAGCGGAGATCCACCTGCACCCCTGGAGAACCCCACACTGGACCAGGGGGATGCCATCAAAGGAGGCTGTGAGCCCTTGGGAAGCCTGTGCTGGAGCAGGCTCCTGGCAGGACCTGTGACCCGTGGAGAGAAGAGCCCACACTGGAGCAGGTTTGCTGGCAGGACCTGTGACCCTGTGGGGGGCCCATGCTGGAGCACCCTGTTCCTGAAGGACTGCACCCCGTGGAGGGGATCCAGGATGGAGCAGTTCATGCAGAGCTGCAGAACATGGGAAGGAGCCATAGGGGAGAAATTTGTGGAGGACTGTCTCCTGTGGGAGATCCTCTTATGTGCCCTCAAACCCTCTCTGAACAAGCCCAAATTCATCAATTGCAGGCTGCGGAAGCACCATGGGGGGCAGCGCATCTGGAGGAGCTCAGGAAGCTTGGAGAAGCAGCTTTGCAACAGTGCCATCCCTTGCCAAGACTCCCTTGCTTTTCCCTGTGGCTTCCAGGCAAAATTAATGATGAGTTCAGAGCCAGCACACAATGTCATATTAAAAGAAAAAACATACCAAGCAGTTCATCTCAGCTGGAGATGGTAAAATATCTCTGCAATGGGATCTTTTACTCCTGATGTTTTACTTGCTGTGGCTACCTCACATGTAGAGGGAGCTGTGCAAGCCATGGTGTGAAATCCATAGAGCAGGGAGCATTTTCACATGTTTCTTTCTCCTACTCTTGCTGCACATGTGACCAGTTCCCCCTCACCAGCTTGCTCTCTATCACCCTGAGTCTTCCCTCTCAACTCATTTCCCTTCTGTCTCAGAAACATTTTCCTCAATGTCTCTGCAGTTTATTACAGCTCATTTTCCTCCCCTGTGTCCGTCCTCCAACTCAACCATTCTTTACAGAAGGACAAGAAACTCTCGTGCACAGGCTAAAAAACATCCTCTAATCTAGGCTAAAATCCTTTCTTGATCTTGGCTGTGTACAAATTCAAACCCTTGTTCAACAGGCCATCCTGCAGGGCTTCTGTATCCCTGCCCACGGCTGCAGCCCCAGCAGTGCTCATATGCCCCCTCCCAGGAGTGGCCCCACAGCCTCTTGTCCTACCAGCCCCAGTTGGTGGCACCTGCCACGCAGTGACGTCCTCAGCCCAGAATGACATCCTGTGGTTTGGGCTGGAAACCAGAACACAGCTTCTTACCAGAAACCCTGTGTGTCATGCTCCTGTTGCATACTTAAATCGTAGGAAACTTTTATCACTATTGGTTGATGGACCAAAAAGACGTTCATTTTAAAATACCCAAGAGATGTGGTATGGGCAGTTTTGCACAAGGATGTGAATAAGCAATTTTTGGAACAACACAAGTAGCAGCTCTTTCCTCATCCTGCACCTTGACTCGTTACTTAAAATTGCTTGTTTGAAACTTCTGTTTCTGCAAACCAATCTCTTGTAGTGATAATCTCTTTACAGAGAAATTTAAACCCTGGACTCCTTGGTCACTCTGCTAGCTGGACCAGAGAGGCACTGAATGATTCCCCTTGAGAAGGGGAACTCCCTGCTGCTGGCAGTGGCTCAAGCATTTACTACAAGGGGAGAAGGGTGCACATCTGTGCCGTGCTGGGGGCAGCAAGGACTGTAGCCAAACCCAAATCTACGTGCTCAGCCCTCCAACGTCGCAGCTGTGCCTCACTCCGATGACACAACACTCTCCGAGCACAGCAGTGGGATGGTGAAACTTGCCACAGCAGCCCTTAAGCACTCTGAGCTCCAAGGCTTGCTGTTTTTCTCCAACAATTGTTGAAATACATCCAAATATAATATAAGAAGTGATGTTGCATCAGTTTAGACAAATTGCTTTTAGTGTAAATCTTTGGTTTTGCATTTAGTATTTAGGCTGGTTTGGAAAACATGTTTTTGTTCTTTTTTGTTTTGTTTTGTTTTTTTTTTTAAGTCTGGGTCCAGGGTGAAAAATAGCTTTCTTTGGTTATTGAATGAAAAAGCTCAAGGGGTAACTGTTTCCAATACATGTAGGTCAGGGTTAACATTGTGTAATTCTTAACTAGGCTATTTAATGGCTATGATATGCAAAGAATTTGTGTTTCCAAACCGATCCAAGCCAAAGGTTCTCCTTAGCAGCATCATAAAATCACTATGACGTCCCTCAGAGAAGAAAAGGGATAAATGTGCATGTATACTTTATTAGTTATAAATCTTTGCCTCTCACTATAATTTTCTTACTTTTTTCATACTGACTTGGATGAAAGGCAAGGTCTCTCTTTGTCCAACCAGCCTGTACAGAAATTACACCATGCTGAAAACACATAAACTTTGTGAATTTGTTTTTGGTATTGACTAAACCATGTTTATTGCCTTCAACTGTGACCACATTGAGGAAGAACCCACAGATGTTTAACTTACAATTCTGCTTTACTGTGCCATTCTGACAGCTCTGGGAAATGGTTTTCGTTGTTGTTGTTGTTTGGTTGGGTTTTTTTTAGATAAGTGATTTATTGTTTGCTCAAATCATATTTTGCCTCCCAGTCCTTTCCCAGTTGCCACCAGTGCTGATAATGCTTAAAAAACTCAACAAAACAAAAAGTCCTCTTACCTGAGTAGTAACCTGTCACTTTCACTGAGATGCTCACCTTTCCCTCCACCTTCTTAATTCTCACCAAAGAGCTAAAAGGAACAGAGTGGAGGGAAAATGGCTATGAATCTGCTCTGCTTGTCCCAGGCCCTGTGAGGTGTAGGAGCTGTGGTTTGCTGGTGGTGAGGTGACTGGCACCACAGAAGATGGAGCCGTAATGAGGAAACACTCAAGCATGGCTGGGTATGGGTACTAAAATTCCAGAACTGATTTTGGAGGTCTCAGCACCCCTGGATGGAACCACAAGATGCAGAATGACTGGCCAGCATTTTTCTGTGGAAAAGTCATCAGTGAAACCTTGCAGCAAGGCATCCTGTGGGTTGCTTTCTTTTATTTTCTGCATATACTGCACAAATGTGTATTTCACGGTTTTGTACAAAAGCATGAAAACCTTGTTGTGGGGCAATGGAAGAAAGTGGATAGACTGAAACCGACGAGAATTTTGTGAGCCTGCTGAAGAGATGTTGGCTTGATTCAAAAGTAGTGGATAAGGACCTGTGGAGAAGGGGAGAGTTCATTGCTCCTTTTTTTTGCATTTTTAACATATGTGCAGATTGAACAAAAGCATTGAGTAATATTTCTAGGCAATTATTTAAAGCTCCAAAAGGAATCTGTGGTGGAATGCGCTTTTGTGTTGTACTTTTCCTCATTTTGAACCTGAAGGTTTGTGTTTGCACTCAGTTTCCTTGGGAGTAAAGAGGAGTAGGTAAACACATTTCTCAGGCTAACACTAGGGCTGAATATGCTGGGAAAGGAACGGGAATATGGAAGGATATTGGCTATAGCTCCATAGGTAAATGCCCACTGGGGGCAGAGACTGCTCTTGCCAACACTTCAGTCATTTGCTCCAGACCCGTTTGTACAACTGGATTTGATGACAGAGGAACAGTGTGAGTCACAGGGAATTTCACATTTCCCGCTTTAAAAGAATTAAAGTTGCCCTCCATTTTCACAGCGGAACTCTTTTCCTGCCATCTGCAGAAGGTCAGTCTGTTGGGGTACATCTTTGCAGGCTGCACAGCACCTGGGGCTGCAAGAGGAGGAAAACAGGGAAAGGAGGCGAGAGTGTAGAATTGGGGCTTAAATGTTTTCAAGCTGGATGGTTAAGGCAGATGTGCTGCACCTGGAGATGAGAAACTCCTCAAGGAGAAGTATATTGCAGGCAGCTTTCTGGGAGATTTCTAGGAATTGCACAGAAACTTCAAAGACCATGCATAAGGAAACGGTCTCAAGAGTGTCCATGGAGGAAAGAAAGGCTTTTCCATTCAAGTCAGCGAGGTATTTCAGAATCAAAGGAAGGTTAGTCACACAGTCTGAACATTCCATGATAAAAAAGATCAAATTCCCTGGGACAGGAACTCTTCCTCTGCTCCTCTCCTCTGCTAAAGCATAAAGTGACCTTTTTCTTTTCCCTTCAGGAGGGAGAATTTCAGAGTTCCTAATTAAAGCAAAGCTTACTGCAGTATTTGGATTATATCACTGTACGTTGTGAACACTTTGTCTTTAAAATAACAGCAGCCCAAGACTGTCATTGAAATAGACACCGTATTGTTGGCAAAAGTTTATTTTATGCTCTCAAAATTGATTTTGAATGCTTAAGTTTGTGGTTTTGTTTACTTTCAGAGAAATGCATTTTGGCTGTTTTGCTGGCTTACAGTAGTCAGTCAGACTGCTGCCCAGAGGCTGCGGGGCAGTCCTCTTTTAAGGCTTCAAAATGTTTGTGAAGCAAATTATTTTCCTTTCAAGACCATACCGTTGTTTACCCTCTCCCTAGAAAGTCAGTTTTTTTTAAAGGATGAGGTGTCTCATGCACTGTGGATATAAGAAAGATGTAATTGTGTAATGCTGCAGTTCGTCACCCTTCCTTCCCCTCTGGACCTGCCATGGCACTGTGGGGTCTTGCTGTCATCCCACTGTACCCACGGTCACTGAGAGTTTGCAATACCAATACCTAATGCAATGACTAAAGTGAAGGGCATAAATGTAAAAGCAGTGTAAAAAATTGGCATTAATTTATTTTTTACATAGACAACCCCAAAAGAGACGTCCTCAGATCATCTGCTGCTTGCTGGAAGATGCTGGCTTCAAAAGAAAAGGGAAATGCTGCTTTCCTTCACACAGAGAATTCTCCCCACTAGAGGGAAGGGATGAAACCAATATGTAGTAAATAAACTGCCTGCCTAATTCTGATCCCCATCTCTCCCTGGTGGATAATGAAAAATGAATTGGAAATATTTTTTCTGCTTGTCTAGACCTTGGGCTTTGATTTTCCAGTTGGATGAGAGAAGCAAAGTCAATGAGGAACAGAAAAAAGTTAATGAGGTTTCATGGGGTCAAGTCAGTCTCCCCTGCTAATCACTGGTTCTTGTGTGGATTTAGAAAGAAATTAGAAGGTAAGAGAGCCTTCCAGGAATGGCTGCCCCAGCAGGACACTGGGTGTACTCACACGGAGAGGTTGACTCTGACCTTTAGGCATGATGTGTGGATCAGCAGAGTGCTTTCGAAGACAATGTCATGTTTGTTCCCATTTCCTGGGGTTTGGTTTGCATCATGGAGCAGTGTCGGAGTGTATGAACTGGGCTCTCTTTTTGGAGATACAAGGATGGAAGAGCCTCAGAAGAGCTGGAGGCACAAGTGGGCATTTGGTCCCTGGGACCAGACCAGAGCTAGGCCTGTAAAGACAAGAGACTCAGAAGGGTGCACAGGGCAAAAGTCAGGTCATCAGCCCCAACTCCTTCGCTCCCTAGAAAAGGTTTGGCCAGTGTAAACTTCTCCCTTTGGCTGTTATTATTCCCTGCACCCAATACCAAGACTGTCCCAGGGACCTGGAGGCTGGAGGATGATTCAGAGTTAACCCTGCCAGGAGAGCACTCTTGGAGGCTGCTGTCCCTCTGGGAGAGGTGGTGGGGGCTGGAGAGAGCCTGGCATGTGGTAATGGCTTTACATCTTACCAAAACATTTTGCTGGTGGATGCTGAGTAAGCTAATGGCCTTGGTGACCCCACTTGCAAAGGGCAATGGCTAATTAAAGGGTCCTTTCCTAGTCCTTGACTAGTTTTTCACTATCTAGCCATGGCCTAGGGACATAGAAACGAGGTGTAGAAGGTCTTTAAATAGCCACTGATTTGTCAGACTGACAGGCCTCAATCTCCCAAATGAAAACATTTGTGGTCTCTTTGTTTTTATTTTTGTTTGGTTGGTTTTGACCTGGAAAGTGTCAGAAAGGCTTGTATTTTCTTGTTTGCTTACTTGCTTTCTTGCTTTATCCTTGCTTTATCCTTGCTTTTCTTTCTTCCTTCCTTTCTTTCTTTCTTTCTTTCTTCCTTCCTTCCTTCCTTCTCATTGATGAAAAATGAACTCATAAACTTCTAACCTTCTTGACTGAGAGGGATGAACTTAATCCATTTCACATCTTTTCAAAGACTGAGTTTAGCAGAAGAAAACAAACAAACTTGAGAGAGGGGAGCTGTAAGAAATGCAGGAATTCCTATTTGTTCCAAGAGTGGAGAAATTTCACTATGTATCCAACTCTGTAAGTTTCAAGGGCTTCTACATTTCTACTTCACAACACGGAAATCAGATTTTCACAGAGGAACTAATTACCCATATTAAGATGCTTAAAAAATTACACACAGTACTCAAAAGGGTCTGACTTATAAGTGAAGAAAGAGCCCTTTTTATGTCTAAACAGAGGAAAAGTACCTGCAGTATTTCTACAAAACTCATACTAGCATGGGGGACACTGATGTTCATGGTACCTAGAAAATACTGTCAAGAGTTTGGATTATTTCCAACACACTTATGAGAGAATTATTATAACATCTCAAAAAAGGGCCATAAAACTTTATGTGACAGCTTCACAGATGGTTAGAGAACCACAAAAACACTTGACTGTTCTGCTTGGATATGCTTTCACTGAAAATTCCCCTTGGAAGTTTCATTGCTTAATGTTGGCAAAGAGGATTAACTTTATGTCTTTCAGTTTGTCCTCTGAGAAAAGAAATGACGGAGAAGCAAGATTTTCATTAAAAATATTATTAATTATTAGCTCTTACACTTTATTGCACATTTCTGATCTCTTTCACAACACATTTCACTGATTAATGGAAAATTCATTGTATAGAAAATAATGACTAGGATAAATAAAAATAAATCTGAAATAAAAAATTTAAACTTAAGTTCAGGGCTAATTTTGATTTGAGGAGAGGAGAGGAGGAGGAGAGGTACCTATGAATCAGTGAGTTTTATGACATATTTCACACAGATTAACAACTGATAGGAATTAGTTACACATATCAACCTTTCAATATTTTGGGGTTATCTATAAAGGAGAGAATTCTGTGCATATGGAGGAACCTGGCACATAGAAGCCAACTCATGCATAATTCTGTAGCATCACATGCATAAATGTTTTCAGCACACTTTTCTTTAGCTTTATATTAAAAAAACCAACCAACAAATAATTTCTGCCAGAGTTACATCCTGCTTTCTAGTCATAGCTGTGCAGACATGCACAGAGCATACACAGGGAATTAATATTACAGTGAATCCTTTTCTGGGCTTCTGTGGCTGCACCGTCCCTGCAGCAATTTGTTCCTTGTGTGTGCAGGGATGTCCTTCTTGCTTTAAGCATAAAATAATTTGAACTACCAAATAAACAACACTTCCATTTGTTTCTACTTTCTTTCTTAATAGTACATTTTGTAAGTTGTAGCTTTTGTTGTGCCATCCAGAAGATCACGTCAGTAAATAGTAGTCAGCAGGGAAAATACTGATGTTTTGTTTGCTTGACACCAAACAGATACCTTAGTGCAGTCCAAGAGCTGCTTGAAAGCTTCCTGGCCAGATATTATGATCTGGACTTTTGACAATACCATGAACGTTGTATCATGTAGCAAATGGTAGAACTGCACACTGACAGAAATATTTATTATTCTCTCAGGAAGGCTGCAATCGGGAATTTATTGCTATTGCTGAAATACTGAAGCTTAGCATTTGAGAATCTTTTCTTACTTAGCAATCTGCAAATTTGGTGCCATGTTTATTGTTTGGAAAGTTTTTTATGAACTTGAAAGAGGTGAATATATAGAAGAGTTCCTAAATAAATAACTCAAATTTAAGCATTCAAGTACACACTAAGAGATTCTTATTCAGAAACAGAAACTTTCTAAGAGTGAACAATTACTCTAAAGCAGCACAAATTAGTTATTTCTTCCCAGGAAGATTGAAACTCCAAATGAATGCATGGCTAATTTTTTTTCTGTTTGCACCTATTGTCTCTATGTGATATTTTTTCTGCTTGGGAGTTCCTATTCAGGTAGTAATGAAAGAAAAAATTATCAAAATACCTTTTTTCTGTCTTGAGGGAAGTAACCACAGAAGGTGCTGCTAGTCAGAAACCATACTATTTGCAACCTATATTTCAACTTTTCTAGGCTGTTAGATCCTTCCAATGAAATTTTCTATTTATGGCATACTATTTATGGTTATGATACTTTAAAATGAACATGAGGCTTGTTTAACAAAAGAGGAATACAGTATTCCTGTATTTGAAGGAGAAGACGTCCGCTCCCGGGCAGCAGCTGCAACAGTAGGTTCTCTCTCATGATCCCTTCTGATATCCTTCAGATTAAAAAACCAAAAAGCTGGAATCAGAGAAATGGTAAAAGCCTGAGCTTGGCTTGAGCAGTTCAACATCTACTCACAGCAAAATTTCTTCTCAAGCAGGATGTGAAGAAGGGAATGAACTCCCCAGCTGAAGATTATGATTCTCCAAAGAGTCCTTTAAACTGTCAGAAATTCTGGGAAAGTATTAGCTTTTCCAGAGATCAGAGTGATCAGGAACCTCTCCTTCCCCAAGAGCTTCCCTACTCTTCTTCCGACCAGTCCCCCATAGACACTTGGGGAGCTGGTGTGGTAACGGAGTCCACCCAGCTGGCTCAGGGTCAGAAATCAGATAAATCAATGCTTATTCCTTCAGATTCCACAAGGGATCCCCCGAGTTGCAAAAGAAATACATAATTATTCTTGATGAAGAAAACTTTGCTTTTTAGAATAAAGAAAAGATTAGATTCCAACCTTTGTCCAACAAACCCAGGACCTGTGTGTGCAGCAAATCCAATGTGAGCAACACTCTCTCATTTTGTCACGTAACAGTTGTTGTACTGATCTCTTTGGTTGAAATCACATTAATTGAACTTTTACAATGAGAAAATGTTCAGCTACACTGGTTAACACAAATACTCCATAGCCTTGAGCAGTAACTGTTATATGACATTATCTTTGTATTTCTAGCATTAGCCTTAGGACAAGATTTCCTTAAAGGAGCCCTAAAAGCCATTTTTAGTTATTTAATAATAGCAATGTTGAGATTTTAAGCAATTGCCATCATATCTATTTAAGAATTTGAGTTAATTGTTTAATCTAAAAGATCTGACTATGAAATTGCATCTGATTTTGCTCTAATGGAATTGAATTTTACTTAAAATTCCTTGTAGACCTTTGACAAAATTTCACAATCACATTTATGTCTGGAGTTAAATATGTTAGTAGTCATGATAATTGACTTTATCATTAGTCTACTTCAGTTCATTCATAAACACGTGATTTAAATTTTGGGCTGTAAGAAACTCACTATTTACTGTCACTGTTGAAGACGCTGATTTTGCTGGCTGATAGTTATTGCCAAAATACGAATAGTAGCGTTGTACATAATCAAGTATTTTTCAATTCATTATTCAATTGTTTCCCTTTGTCCATTTGCATAACTCGGCATACATTTTACTGGCTTTGTTAGAATCAGTGAGCCATCTAGTTAAAAGTAAATAAATCATTTGGGAGTCCTCAAATGTATAAAAGGGCAAAGCTGGAATGTGAATTTTGTTTTGAGGTAACTTTTGGTAACTCCATTGTTACTTAAGGTTTCCCTCAGCTAGTCCAGTGACAATTATATAAATTAATATAATTTTCACTGATTATGAACATCAGAATTTTGGTTCAGCAGTTTGAATCACGTTAAGTGACGCTTAGCAGCTTCGTGAAATATTCTTTTGTTCCTAGATATGCTGTCCCAGTAGAGATTCTACTTTTCAGACCTCACAGTCATAGGGGAGAAGTCTGTGCCTTTGTGAGAAGGTTGGGAAACACTGCCTGGTTTGTTTCAGCACTTGCTGATCCACACGGGCTGTGGATTCAGAGCAATGCCATCCTTTCCAGGTGTGTACCATGCTGGCAGCTGCCCTAACCCTGGGATGTGCTATTTCTTTAAAAGCTGTAATAATCTGTTTGTACTGGTAGGTTATGATGCCTTTCCCTGGTGTTAAAATGAAGAGCCAAACATGGTTNCGCCCCAGGAACCTTCCCCTGGCTGGGCCCAGCTCAGGGTACAGGATGTGTTCTGGAGAGGCCCTTGGTGTCTGGGGCTCTCTGACCCCTCACTACGAGGCTGCCAAGATGTTCAGTCTCTTGGCTTAACAAAATATTAGGTCTAAGAATGTGGGCTAGAAGCACTAAGAATATAGAAAAAGTGTATAAAAGGGGTATAAAAGAAAAGGCAAAAAAATCATCATGGGAAGCCTCTGCTTCCTGCTCTTGTGCAATATTGCTGCCCACCCCAGGAGTTCCCAGCAAGCCAGGCCTCTGCATATTTAGTGCCTATGTATATCAAATAAAAGGGGGGGTGGGGGGGTGGAAAGCCCTTAAATGTCCTCTTTTGAAAGGCACTGAAATGCTCTATCTGCCGTCTCATCATCCACCTTCTCCCTGCTGCAGCCTGCTGGAGGGCATGCCCTCACCATGATAATGAAACACATTCAGCCCAAAATGACCTGCCCTGGTTTCCTGCCTGCTCCTCTGCTGGGAGCTTTCTGCTCGTGGGTGTGGAGGTCACCCACCCCATGACCCCCAGGATGGGGCAGAACAAGGAGGAGCATTCTCCCACTCCATGGGCTGACTCACGTTTCTCAAAGACCAGGATGCAAAGTGATTTACATTCCTATGCAGCAAGTCATGTTCCTTGAAACTAGGATGTGAGCTTCTAGCTTGGGCGCAATTTTAAGAAAAGGCCAAATTTGTGCAGCTCCTGAGAAAGAAAGAAGCAGTTCACTGGCAACAGGGTGAGCACAGACATTGCTCATTCCCAAGTGTCTTGCACAGTGGCTGGAAGCTGACTTGTGACAGGAGTGAGCACAATCTGGCTTTTAAAATCACCCTCTTTGACTATGAGTGCTCTCCAGGAAATGATTGTATTTCAGGGGTTAAATCTGACCAGATGATATAATCAAGTAGCTGTGCTTTCTTCTAGACATTCTGGTCCCTTGTTCAGTGCTTATTTCAGTTTCCAGGTTCTTTGAAGATGGTCTATTTGACTTGCAACCTATGTGCCATGTTTGAGGCAGTGGACGTCTTAAGAATAGTAAGACATGTATTTACAGATCTACTACTTCTCCCCCAAAAAGGAAATATTTTGATATTTAAATATAAATGCAATGAAGAGGTGCCATTTCTCATACATATAGTTTCAGTATCTGTTGTGGACAGAATCATTTTCCTGCTAGAAGTTGCAGCTCAGGTATTATCTAATGAGTCAACAAAGATCTCTTCCACTTCTCCCTCAAATGCTTTTCTAAGATGCTAAACCAGATCAACCTTTTCAGTGATCACATTTTCAGATTTTCAGTAATTTTGAATGTAGCTGCATTCTCAGAGTACCCTATCTCCCCGTTTTTGATCAGAGTCCAATTCTTCACTGAGCAGCCCATAAAAGCTTAAATCTGCTCTCTCAGCGCTACCAAAACTTGGTAGTGCAGATCTTCTAATGATCACTTAAATTTATGTGATTGATGACACTTTCCACAATCTTTCCAGGTTGGGGGTTTTTAGCAGCAGTAATGCAACAACAGCTTTGTTTTGTTTTCACATGTGCTGACCTCGCTGCCTAATTATTCTTGCTGCAAAATACTCCAGGAGTTGTTCAGGCCATTTTCTGAACACCCCTTTGAGCTGCAAGTCCTTACCAAAGCTTTAATTGCTCAAGCACAGATTTTTCCACAAGGTTAAAACACAAAAATGAGCAAGGTTAATCTTGTTTGAGTGCAGGCATTGTTCTGCATTTCTTACTCTTGGTTTCTCTTTTCCAAATAGTGAGTTAAATGAAATGGCAAACTGGGCCCTGAGCTGACAGGAATCTTTCCAGTTTGCCCACAGGCAGTGGATTCTACCCAGCAATAAGTAGCCTGCTGGGAGAAAAAATGTGGTTTACTTCCAGAAGCACATTATGATAGTGACACAATTACTGAAATTCACATATTTTGCTGCCTGTGTAGCTTATTTCCTTATAAAACGTTGCATTCTATTCTTTCCACAAAAAACCCCCTCTTTTAATATGATGCAAAACACAATAGAAGTTTAATTTATTTATATAATTTCTTAGCCAGCAGCTCACTCACTGCCCAAGAAGCTGTGTTGGAAATCTGATGAAATACCATGGCTTACCTCATGCAGCCCAGCTAATGTGCAACATGAGAGGCTCTAAAAAATGCAAACGTGGTTGTAAGTCTGCGGGTTAATTCTGGCTTTACTGATTCAACAGCTGTTTGATCTCAGTGTGCAATGACTTCTGTTTCAGTATCCTTACAAACAGTTTGCATGCTGTGTTTTATACCCCTTGCTTAGGAGATGAAGAAAAAGCCATCAGATATGTCTTAAAAGACTTCAGACTTACTACTGAAATCTTACAAGCTTCACAGAGGTATGCCTTTTTCAGATTTGAGCCTGGAAGCTGATCTGTGTAGGTGCTGGGGTAGTAACATGTTTTTTATGTGTTTTTTCCAAGAAGGAATGATAGGATGCTCCTAGAGGAAAGGTAGGATTATAAATAAGTAAGCTAAGAAAATGAATTCTTACACTGAAAAATCAAGAAAACTTACATTTTTGAATTCTAGTGTAATTCCACAACAGCTTAGCTGTTCCTTAGTGTGACACAATGCTATCCTTTTTCAAGTCGAAGTTGACATTTATGGTCATCAGGAAAGGTTTGTTTCTTTTGTAAAGAAGGGGGCACTCAAGGGGCCAACGAGCAACAAACCAAAGCCTGTGCTGCAGCCAGCAGGGAAGAAGGAAATCTGATCTGAACTGTCTCTGCAGCTCCTGTGCCAGCTGCATTGTGCCAGTGGTGACAGTGAAACCTGCAAGCTATACCTCTGACTCTACCTGTGCATTTGCTGTGTAAGTGTCCCCTTCCTCTACGTTGTTCTGGTGTTTTCTATGTACATTTTGGAAATCAAAGGCACTGAGCACCTTTGTAAGGTATCGGGTCTGCAGGGTCTCTTTATTATCATCTGACTTCATCTATCCAGACAAAATAGGCATTTTTAGTTACTTCTTGTGGCACAAGATGATTTCTGTGTCTCAGACACCACTCAGTCTGTCAATAAATCCAAGGTCAGAACAGTGGGATGTTAGCTCACAATTGTGTAGGACAAAAGCTTGATATACCAGTGGTTTGAGTTTATAAAAGTCATACTTAAACCCAGCTAGTTGAAAAAATGAAATCCAGAGACTTACTCCAAATATATACTAATGATAACTGACTTCTCTCCATAGTGTAATGTCTGTTGCAGATTTCAGTTTATACAATTGTTGATATGAAAACCACCTAAAAATATTAGACTAGAAGTCTGAAACTAATTAAGATATAGGTCAAGAGTTGATATTTCATATCTTCATTACATTGCTGTTTGAACTTACATCATACATGAAGCTTTTTCTATAAAGCCCTTTACTACTTTATGCGTCTGTTAAAAGATTTAGAATGGAAAAATCCAAGGTGTGTCTTGTGTGGAAAAGCCCAATAATAAATTCCTGCTGCTTCAGAACATTATTTTAACAAATATATTGAGTGGAAAGACTGGCTGAAGATTTAACATGGTACTTAAATTCTTACCACCATTATTTTCTGAACTTTCAAATAAAAGCCATGCAATATGTATGGATGGATTTTGAAATATCCGCTGTTGGTTCAGGTGTTCAAATTAAGCTTTCCCTTCAATCAAAGCTTGGCACTTAATCCAAACTTCTAAATGTGAACTAAAAGAGATTTTTCTCTCATTTTAATAAAAGTGTGTGTGTGTATATATATATATATATAGTCACATCACAAAACACTTTACATAATGCAAATTTAACTTACTTTACTTTGCCCTAGGGCAACTTCCATTCTGTAGCAAGAGTTATTTTATCATCAGAAAAGCGTGGTGAAAGCTGTTACATAGCCAAAATCCTGAAATTATGTGCGTATTCCCAGCACAAGACTTGTGACTTTCACGGCAATTATTACTTTTCTTTAAGATCTTCCCTTGCATATAAAAGAATTTCAAATAAAGATGTATAAGGTAAGTTCCAACAAGGTGACCACAGGGCCTAGAAAGGAGAAGACAGTGTTAGACTGCAAGAAAGGAGTGTTCTTGAAGAATTTCTTCTATGTTGTGAGCACTGACCCAGTTCAAAGTCTGGTTCTTGATGTGATTCTGCCATTGCCACTTCTGGGGCGATGCTTTGCAGTTTGTTTCTTCCACAGGGTAAGTAATTCCCATCCAACAGACCAGAGTCTGGCCAAGGAAATATGAAATTTAAACACTGAGGTCAGAATGGCTTGTCTTCATAGCCTCTAAGTTGGAGCTTGGAAGGAAACTGTTTTTCTGTCCCCTTTTATTTTTAAATATTTCAACTTATTACTTTTCTACAGTGGGATGAAAACAAGACCATTTGAAGCTTTTTAGAGGAAAAGAGAGAGAGGAAAACACTCCTTTCCATACTTGTTCCATGCTGCAGCTTACAAGGCCTCTTGCTTGCAGGATGCTTCTTTCTCCTCCTTTGGACACAACCATGTCTGGAGAAGAGCAACTACATATTCAGGAGATGAAATGGAGGTTTACTCCACCATCTGCCCCAGGAAAAATGTGATTTCTCACCCTTCATGTCTGCTGGACAGAAAATTCCAGTTTCCAGGGAGGGTTCTGTGCGTATTTACCTTGTCCCAGTTCCTAGCTGAATTTGGAGATACATGTGAGCATGTCCCACCTATAAATAACTGGCCTCTGCTTCCAGCGGGTCTTTGGAGATGCTCTCTGTATGGAGAATATATGTAATGTTTATAATACGAATTTAATATTTGGTATTCAACTAACATCAGCCTGCTCAATGTGTCAGGACCTTCTCACAGGCCTGACATGCTGAAAATGGTATCCTTTTTCCTGTAAATTATTATTGCAATAATTTGGTCCATTTCAGTTTCATCCCTTAAAAAAAATGAACAAAGATGATAATTCTTCTTAGCCACAGAGAGGTTATGATGGTGGTAGCTCCAACTTCCAAAGGGCACAGAAGCAGGCAAATCCTAAATGTCATAGGTCAGATGAGGCAGAAGGCCAGCTTGGCTGAACAGGGACCTTCTCTTGGAATTAAGGTGAAGAAGGAAAATTTATGGCCAGAGGAAGCAGATCAGAGAAGAACACAGAGAGGCTGCTTGTGCTGTAGGGAGAAAATTCATGCAGCTAAAGCTCAGTTCGAGGTGAAGTTGACCAGAACTGTGGAAAATAAAATATATTTTTCAAATATAAAGTTTTTTAAAATACATTAATAGCAAAAGGCTGTGATGAAATTACATCAGCCCATTACAGGAAGACGGTGGTCATGTCACCAAGAGGGACACAGACGAGGCAGGTGTGTTTACTGCAGTCTTTGCCTCTCTCTCCCACACTGAGACCACAAGGGGTCTCAGTGGTCTGAGCTGCAGGACCATGACTGCAAGAATGACCAGCTCCCCTTTGACTCTGAACACGTCTGGGATCTGCTGCTCCACCTGGATCCCTACAAACCTGATGAGGGATTCATTGGAGAATGCCCAGAGAGCTGACTGGTGTCACTGCAAGGCCTCTCTGGATCATTTTTGAGCAGTTTAGGGAATCCAGAGAGGTCCCAGCTCGCTGGAAGTAGCAAATGTCCCGATTTTCAAGAAGGGTGAGAAGGAGGAGCCTGGAAGCTACAGGCCTGTCAGTCTCACTGCAGTGCCCAGTAAAATTATAAAAAAGGTTATTCTGGGAGGCATTGAAAAACACCTGGAGGACAATGCAGTCATTGGTCACAGCCAGCGAGGTTTCATGAGAGGAAGGTTGTGCTTCTCAAACCTGATTTCTTTCTGTGACAGGGTAACTCATTGAATTGATCTTGGAAATCCATTTGATGTCATCTTTTTGCACGTCAGCAAACCTTTTGATACAGTCTCTCACAGGATCCTTCTGGACAAAATGCCCAGCTCACAGCTGGATAAACACATCATGTGTGATGTAAGCAGCTGGCTCATGGGTGGGGCAAAAAGGGTTACAGTGACTGGGATGACATCGAACTGGGGACCTGTCACTGGTGGGGTTCCACAGTGTACTTGTGGGTTCTTTCCAATTCACCATATTCTATTCTATATTCTATTATTCATAGAATAATTAAATTAAATTAAATTATAATTAAATTAAATTATGTAATTAAATTAAATTATCTCAGTTCTCAGAAAGAGCCTCTCAGCTTTGGTCTCGGAAAACAGTTCCTCTCTTCAGACACAAAGGCAGGTTTTGCAAAATTTGATGTAAGTAAAGTGAAGTACTATGGAGAGAAGTTTTCTACATAATGAGATGAAAAGAAGATGTTGGCAAAATGTGTCTTATAATGCGACTGTCAGTCACTGCTCTGAAATAAGTCAAGCCATTATGGCTGAGTAGCAAAGGTTGTGTGCTCACAGTGCCTTTTGTTACCCTCACAAGGAGCTGTGAAGGTGAAATGAGACTTTCTTTAAAGGTTCCTGGGTTTTCACTGTCAAGAAGGGAGAGACAAATGTTCAAATAATTCCCATGCAGAGAGGCTCTTCATGGGCTGGGCTGGGCAGGAGGGCTGTTTGAAGTTGGCTACAGCCCTGCCATGTCCTGTGGGATCTCAGTGCTAGCAGTGGGAGTAATGTCTCCTCTGCTTCCCCCTAAACCCGTGCAAGAAGGACATTTTGAGTTATAGGATTGAACTATAACCCCTTCATCTGACAGGAGCTGAACATGAGCAGCATCAAGACCTCCTTTCAGCACCCTGGGGACCTGTGAAGATGAGGAGGGGCAGAGAAGCCAAAACAAAGCAGAGGGACACTGTTCATAAACTAATAACTTTTATTAGCATCAAAATTTGTCTACATCAAATCCTAAATCAGTCTGCAGCTCTCATCATCTAATCTGAGCGTTGTTCCAGGTCCCTCTGTTCTTCTGCCTGCTCCTTTGGCCCTGTTGTTCCACAGATCTCGCAGTTCCACAATCTGCTAGCTGGTACAGCCTTGTGTAGTACCTCACTGCTGATGTACTGGGCTGTGTCTAGCAGAGCCTAAGCACTGGCTGCTGGTTCCTGCTTCTCCCTCTCCCGTGCTCCAGATTGCCCTCCGGGCATGGCTCAGCCATCTCTGTCCAGCTGGGGTGTTGAAGACAGGAGGGACAGGAAGGCTGTAGGCACATCCTGCAGGTCTTTCTGCTGCAATTGCTTCATCTGGGCTTTGTTCCCAGTCCTGCTGCTCCTCCACCTCTTGGAAAGGTCTCTGGACCACAAGCTGGGCCTTCTTTACAACCTCAGTTCTGATGTAGTCAGCCATGTCCAGCAGAGGTGGGTTATCAACTGTGGAGGGGTGGGGGGCATGTGCTGGGCTCTCTGCCCCCTCTGCTCTGGCTGTTGTTTCTGTCGCCTCATCCCTGCTTTCTTCCTGCTCCCACTCTTCTTCTGGCTCCTGGACAGGTCCCTGGACCACAAGCTGGGCCTTCTTAACAATCTCAGTCCTGATGTAGTCCGCCATGTCCAGCAGAGGCAGATCATGGGCTGTGGCGGGGTCTGGGGCATGTGCTGGGCTCTCTGCCCCCTCTGCTCTGGCTGTTGTTTCTGTCGCCTCATCCCTGCTTTCTTCCTGCTCCCACTCTTCTTCTGACTCCTCAACAGGTCCCTGAACCATAAGCCAGGCTCTCATAACAGTCTCAGTTCTGATGTAATCAGCTGTGTCCAGCAGTAGTGGAGCATCGGTTGTGAGGCTGTGCAGGGCAACTTCCAGATTCTCTGCCCCTACTGCTGTGGCTGCATCTCCTGTCACCGCGTCCCTGCTTTGTTGCTGGCCCCACATTTCTCTTGGTGGCTTCTCAAGACCCTGGACCACAAGCACAGCCCTGCCCACGCCCTCAGCTCTCATGGACTGGGCTGTGTCCAGCTGAGCCAGGCCATCTGCTGTGAGGCCACGTGGAGCAGGTGCCTGGTTCTCTGCCCCTGCTGCTGTTGCTGCCTCCACGGGGGCAGAAGAAGCTGGTGGCTCTGCCTTCTCATATTTGAGAGGTGTGTGACGCTCCTCTTCCTCCAGAGCTACAAGTGGGGCAGAATCAGCCAGCTGGGCATCTGGGGCAGGAGGTGCTCTCGGCAGTTTGTCAGCTGCCTCTCCTGCAGCCTCTCTGCCCACTCTGCTGGGGCAGCTGGGACCCTCCCTAGGACCAGTGTGGGAACCTTTGTTGTCCTCCAGGCCCAAGGAACTGACCCAGTGATGGATGGAATGAGACCCAATGGCATCTGCTCCTTGAGACAGCTCTGTGTCCATTTTGTCTTCCCATTCCTCTTCCTCTGATGGCTCAGTGCCAATGGCATCCTCCCATTCCTCTTCCTCTGATGGCTCAGTGCCAATGGCATCCTCCCATTCCTCTTCCTCTGATGGCTCAGTGCTAATGGCATCCTCCCATTCCTCTTCCTCTGAGAGCTCTGTGTCCATGGCATCTGCCCACTCCTCTTCCTCGGACAGCTCTGCATCAGTGGTGTCTTCCCGCCCCCTCTTCCTTGGATCGATGGTTGGAGCTTGGGCTCCCCGCTGCTCCAGTATCACCTGCTTATTCATGACACCTTTTGTGAACCTCCCTATCACCCGTGGCTGCTGTGGTGTTGTGCAGCCAGCGGCCCAGGAGAGGCTCATGCCCCTGTCCCATCCCATCTCAGGCAGCCCCATTCTGTCCTTGGCACTCACCTGCCCAGGTGTGTCATTGATCCCCCTGGAGCGCTTCAGGGAGGAACCTTGTCCTTGGCTCTGTGGCTCCCTGTCCTCCAGGCCATCCTGCTGCTGTGGCAGGGTGGCTTTCCAGAGTGGGGCCTGTCTGCAGACGCTGCGGGCCAGGCAGCTCGCATCCAGCTCCTCTGAAGGCCTCCTCTTGAATGACACGATGACCTCCTTCACAAAAGGCCCGTGCTTCTTGCTCCCCCAGAGCCACGAAGCGCTGTGGTGGCACTCAATGCACACTGACAGCCCTGCTGGCTCCTGCTGGATGCCTGTCCCTGCATTTGTATTTCTGCTCAGGGAAGCTGATACAGCCATGCCACATGCCTCTGCAGGCCATGCTGCCAGCTGTTCCTCCTTCTTCATGGTGGTCTTTGGCATCCTCTGCCGCAGGCTTGTCAGCGTTGTGCTGGGCAACTGCTGCTTCCTGAGGGAGGAGCTCTCCTAGGGCACCGCATCACAAACAGCTGCTGTCACACCGGGTCACTGTCACAATGGGCCATGCCCTGGCACCACCCTCGGGGGCAGGGCAGATGCCTGTGATGCTGGCTGGCTCCTGTGAACTGCCACTGCCTGGGCCACGGCACAAGGGAAGGCAAAAGGGGGAAGCCAGGTGGTTGCTTTCCCTGCCTGAGAGCCCAGGCTGGGTTGTAGCCAACAGAGAGCCAGGGAAGGTCAAGCTCCAGATCTTTGCCATTGGCTACTGTTGGCAGGTCTGGGCAGGGCAAGACATATGAGATGGAAAAGTTAGTTCAGAGACCGCAACTTTCAGTATTTAAAATCTTGTATGATGATTAGAGAAAGAGATGAAGTTGGGAACTGAGCCTCTGAGGAGTCCTAGCATGACCTGGTTGGACTGGATATTGCATTGGGCTGAACTTGGTGCTCTGCAGTGCTGACCAGAGAATTGCAGTATCCCAAAAAAGAAGGTTTTTTGTAGGACTCCCTGACTCTGCCTGCGTACAAGTTTCCCATTCCTTTTGAAAAGATTCAATTTACCAATAATGGCATGAGTTCAAAGACATTTTGTCTCATGACATCACGAACATGGCCAGTCCTACATTTCTCGTAGCCACAAAGTTCCTGTTCGGTCACTGAACAGGAAGAATAGTTGGAAGCTTCTCCCTGTTAGCAAATCTCTGACGAGAGGCAGCGCTGATGATTACATGAAGTCACACAAAGCAAGGATCTTGATGACAACCAGACTACCAAGAGTAGTTACTGCCTCACACAGGATGACTTGATCGGATGCTCCTAAAATGCCACAGGCAGTTGGTGAGATTTGCAAGCTAACAGTGTCTGACATGGAAAAATATACACAGATGTGCACAACTATATGGCTTCCTGTGGAATGTGTTTTGCCCAGCTCCTGCTTTTTCCTTGTCTTGGCTTCAGGGCTACAAAGACTTGCAGATGCTGAGATCTTTGAGATGCTTTTCATCCTGAGGAAGCTGCTTGCATACCACAGTCGTCTGATGCAGCTTTTTGGAGTCGTGCCTTGCGTGCCAAAACATTGGATGGCTACATTTCACCTCAGGTACATGGAACCCAAATGTGTCATCAGGCCATCCTTGCCAGTTCTGTCATCACTTACATTTTTCATGGAGACTCCTCCTGACATTTGGATAGTCCAGCAGACAGAAGTGGTAGTTGTGGTACCATTCCTCTTACATTCCCCTCAGTCTCTGCACATCGGCAGTGAGCCTTACGACCTTAAATCAGGAAGGTTCAGAAAACACTCGGCAGTATCATAAAAATCCAATGATCTATGAAGTGTTTTTAAAGCTTTTCTTTACCTTGTGGCACTCCCAAATCTCTAATCACAAAACTCTGGCCCAATTTTTATTGCACTCTCCTGTGGGTGCTAATGGAATCACACAGGTGTTGAAGAAGTCAGAAGTTGCCCCTTCGAGTTTTCTGTTCCTAATCTCAGCCTGAAGCAGAAGCAGCAATGCAATTTTATAAATCCCTAAAATTTCCTTCTAAAAGACTTCTACTTTTTATAATAGGAAGAGGGTGGTCACCTCACCAAGAGAGACACAGATGAGGCAGGTGTGTGTTTACTGCAGTCTTTGCCTCTCTCTCCCACACTGAGACCACAAGGGGTCTCAGTGGTCTGAGCTGCAGGACCATGACTGCAAGAGTGATCAAATCCCTGCTGACTCTGAACATGTCAGAGTCAATATGCTCAATCTGCTGCTCCACCTGGATCCCTACAAATCTGTTGAGGGATTAATCTGAGCATGCTCAGAGAACTGGCTGGTGTCACTGCAAAGCCTCTCTGGATCATTTTTGAGTGGTCTTGGGAATCTGGAGAGGTCCTGATTTTCAAGAAGGGTGAGAAGGAGGAGCCTGGAAGCTACAGGCCTGTCAGTCTCACTGCAGTGCCCAGTAAAATCACAGAGAAGATTCTTCTGGGTGGTATTGAAAAACCTCTGGAGGACAAGGCAGTCATTGATCATAGCCAGTGAGGCTTCATGTGGGGAAAGTCCTGCTTATCAAACCTAACTTCCTTTCATTTCAAGGTTGCCCACCCAGTTGATCAAGGGAAGCCATTGGATGTTATTTTTATCTTTTTGCATTTCAGCAAAGCTTTTGATACAGTCTCTCACAGGATCCTTCTGGACAAAATGCCCAGCTCACAGCTGGATAAACACATCCTGTGATGGGTGAGCAGCTGGCTCTTGGGTGGGGCACAAATGGTTACAGTGACTGGGGTGACATCAGACTGGGGACCTGTCACTGGTGGGGTTCCACAGGGCTCCATCCTTGGCCGTGTGTTCCTCATTTTCATATATCACTTGTACGTAGGATGGAAAGGGATGCTAAGTTCACTAATGATACAAAACTGGGAGGAGCTGCTGACTCCCTCAAAGGCAGAGAGGTCCTGGAAAGACACTTTGACAAGTGAGAGAGATGGGCAGTCATCAACTGTATGAAGTTCAATCAAGATTGGTGCTGGATTCTGCAGCTGGGATGGGGCAACCCTGGCTGTGTGTATAGACTGAGGAAGGAGATGCTGGAAAGCAGTGCCACAGAAAGGGACCTGGGGCTCCAGGTTGATGGCNCAGCAGTGCCCTGGCAGCCAGGAGGGACAACCCTGTCCTGGGGGGCATCAGGCACAGCATGGCCAGCAGGGCAAGGGAGGGGATTGTCCCCTCTGCTCTGGGCTGGGACGGCCTCACCTCCAGTGCTGGGGGCAGCTTTGGGTGCCACAGGGTAAGAAAGGCATTAAACCGTTAGAGAGCATCCAAATGATGGCCATGAGGATGGTCAACAGTCTGGAGAAGAAGCCACGTGAGGAGTGGCTGAGGTCATTTGGTCTGTTCAGCCTGGAGGAGACAGGGGAGACCTCACTGCAGTTAAAACTTCCTCATGAGGGTAAGCACAGGGGCAGAGATTGAGTGGCAGCTGAGGGAGCTAGGGTTGTTTATCCTGGAGAAGGGGAGGCTCAGGGCAGACCTCATCACTCTCTGCAACTCCCTGAAAGGAGGGTGTAGCCAGGTGGGGGTCGGTCTCTTCTCCCAGGCAACCAGCAACATGATGACACAAGCGTTAAGCTGTGCCAGGGCAGGTTCAGGTTGGACATTAGGAAGAATTTCTTCATGGAAAGGGTGGCTGGGAATTGGAATGGGCTTCCCAGGGAGGTGGTGGAGTCACTATCCCTGAAGATATTTACAAAAAGACTGGATGTGGCACTCGGTGCCATTGTCTGGTTTACACGGTGGTGATGGGTCACAGGTTGGACTTGATGATGTCAGAGGTCTTTTCCAACCTGATTGAAGTCGCTGTGGTACGAGGATGGAGAGAAAAGCACGAGGCAAAGCCGAAGTCGGGGGGAAAGAAAAGCCATCTTTATTAATTAATCTATCCTTTTACAAGGTGGTTCGCAAAGATGGCAGGAGGCCATTGGTCCTCTGACCAGCCACCCCTCAGCATGATTGGCTGAGACTCTACAA
>VZRO01007534.1:23746-36636 GCA_013397915.1 Daphoenositta chrysoptera | reverse complement strand
TGGGGTGACATCAGACTGGGGACCTGTCACTGGTGGGGTTCCACAGGGCTCCATCCTTGGCCGTGTGTTCCTCATTTTCATATATCACTTGTACGTAGGATGGAAAGGGATGCTAAGTTCACTAATGATACAAAACTGGGAGGAGCTGCTGACTCCTTCAAAGGCAGAGAGGTCCTGGAAAGACACTTTGACAAGTGAGAGAGATGGGCAGTCATCAACTGTATGAAGTTCAATCAAGATTGGTGCTGGATTCTGCAGCTGGGATGGGGCAACCCTGGCTGTGTGTATAGACTGGGGAAGGAGATGCTGGAAAGCAGTGCCACAGAAAGGGACCTGGGGCTCCAGGTTGATGGCAAGTTGGACAGAACCAACCCTGTCCTGGGGACATCAGGCCCAGCATGGCCAGCAGGGCAAGGGAGGGGATTGTCCCCTCTGCTCTGGGCTGGGGCGGCCTCACCTCCAGTGCTGGGGGCAGCTTTGGGTGCCACAGGGTAAGAAAGGCATTAAACCATTAGAGAGCATCCAAATGATGGCCATGAGGATGGTCAACAGTCTGGAGAAGAAGCCACGTGAGGAGTGGCTGAGGTCATTTGGTCTGTTCAGCCTGGAGGAGACAGGGGAGACCTCACTGCAGTTAAAACTTCCTCATGAGGGTAAGCACAGGGGCAGAGATTGAGTGNCTGCACTGGGACGGCCTCACCTCCTATGCTGGGGACAGCTTTGGGTGCCACAGGGTAAGAAAGGCATTAAACCATTAGAGAGCATCCAAATGATGGCCATGAGGATGGTCAACAGTCTGGAGAAGAAGCCACGTGAGGAGTGGCTGAGGTCATTTGGTCTGTTCAGCCTGGAGGAGACAGGGGAGACCTCACTGCAGTTAAAACTTCCTCATGAGGGTAAGCACAGGGGCAGAGATTGAGTGGCAGCTGAGGGAGCTAGGGTTGTTTATCCTGGAGAAGGGGAGGCTCAGGGCAGCCCTCATCACTCTCTGCAACTCCCTGAAAGGAGGGTGTAGCCAGGGGGGGGTCGGTCTCTTCTCCCAGGCAACCAGCAACATGATGACACAAGCGTTAAGCTGTGCCAGGGCAGGTTCAGGTTGGACATTAGGAAGAATTTCTTCATGGAAAGGGTGGCTGGGAATTGGAATGGGCTTCCCAGGGAGGTGGTGGAGTCACTATCCCTGAAGATATTTACAAAAAGACTGGATGTGGCACTCGGTGCCATTGTCTGGTTTACACGGTGGTGATGGGTCACAGGTTGGACTTGATGATGTCAGAGGTCTTTTCCAACCTGATTGAAGTCGCTGTGGTACGAGGATGGAGAGAAAAGCATGAGGCAAAGCCGAAGTCGGGGGGAAAGAAAAGCCATCTTTATTAATTAATCTGTCCTTTTACAAGGTGGTTCGCAAAGATGGCAGGAGGCCATTGGTCCTCTGACCAGCCACCCCTCAGCATGATTGGCTGAGACTCTACAACACCTATTTCGAAGTATTTTCCAAAGGAACTATTACAAACTTAGAAAACAAACAGCAGGTGTTAGATAGAGAACTTGTTTACAAAAACCATCTCACCGTTTCTCATGGCTTGCATGAGAAAGACAAAGTTCTCACAGAACACTGCAGAAAGCTGGAACATTCCTCTGCTAAGGCTTTTCAGCATCCACAGATTGGTTCTCTGATTCTGCTATCTTTTCTTTGTGGTGACCAGTGACAGAACCCAAGGGAAGTGACTGAAATTGTGTTAGCTTGGATTTTAGGAAAAGGTTCTTCACCCAGAGGGTGGTTGGGCACTGGAACAGGCTCCCCAGGGAAGTGGTCACAGCACCAGCCTGACAGAGCTCAAGAGGTGTTTGGACAATGCTCTCAGGTACACAGTGAGACTCTTGGGGTGGTCCTATGCAGGGCCAGGAGTTGCCTTGTGGGTCCCTTCCAACTCAGTATATTCTGTGATTCTATAATTTTCCCCTTCTTAGAAGGATTTTATTTGTTTACTCAATAGTGTACAAAAATGCTGTTCTAAAACGGTTCCCAGTGTAAAATTCGCTCTTAAAAATTGTGAGTGCACCAGTGAACGAAAGCTAAACAACTGCTTTCAAAATCTTGATCAGATTTTTTAGAATATTGAAGAGGCTGAAATTCCACATATTCTACACTTTGTGTCTTGTAGCAGCAGCCAGCAGAACTTTGATGTAGAATTTTTGTCCAGTACAATCTTTTGTCCAGTTAATAAAATTATGGAATTAAAATATTTGTTTAGCAAAAGAACTGAAGAAATGAGATTCTGAAGAAAATTAAAAACCAAATGAAAATACAAGTTTTGTCCAGCTGAGTCATTGGAATGCCTTTATTAGAAATATCAAAAAGCATCTTACAATGAAAGTAAAAAATTAAACTTTACAAACTGCTCACATGTAAATTTGGACCAGCTTGCAATCCAGAAATGTCTACCATTTCTTTTTTTTTTTCCAAAAATAGTTAATTTTGTTTTGAAAGAGTCAATCTGAAATGTTTTCATGATTCATTGTGAAAATCTGATCTTGTGTTAAAATTTGAAATTGAATTTAAAAATGTTCCCTGTTCATTTTACTAGTCAGCCTCCAGATGGTGATAGTCCAAGCCACACGTCTGTAGATTTTCTACATATTTACCTAGGATTTTAGCTTCCTTTTTTTATAGCTCACAGAAGTATTCCATGACAACTAAATCAGCAAATACAGAGCTAAGAGGGAGGTGAGTGTTGTGCTAGCCCCAGGCAGTATCAATTGCCCACAGATGCTCCTCTGACCAAGACCCCCTAAAGCCATGACCCAGCTTCGTCTGTGCTGGAATTTAGGGAGAACAGGCTCTGCCCTCCTGCTCTGCATTTACATTTCATGTATTTGAAGACAATTGCCATGTTTCAGCTGGTCTTCCTTTCCTCTGGACATGCAACCTCTTTTCCCCTTCTTTGTGTGCTCAGTTACCCTTATCTATTGGAATTCCTTAGGGGCACCCCTCCTCCCAGCCAGCAGCTATTGAACAGTAATGTTTTATATTCTGCTGGCCAAATCACTCATGAAAATATCAAATCAGTCCCCATCTAGGGCAAATTGACCAGAATTCCTGTTTGATTTTTCCTTGCAGTGAAAAACTGGACTGTACCTTGTCTGGTTTCTACCTGTTTAGCACCTATTTAATTGTTAATCCATCTAGAAAATGTTTCTTTGATTAACGTCTGAGAAAGCCTAGTAAGGGTTTGTGTAAATCAATATAAATGGCATTTCCAGTTTCTCTTCATCCAGTGCCTATTTTTGCTACAAAGAAAACTGGAGTGGTTTCATGTCATTTGTTTTCAACAATTCCATGTGTCCTTTAATTTATTGCCTCTTTACTTTGGGGACAGTTGTTTGTCTTTGTATTTTTTTTGTAACTGGAATGAATCTCACTGGGTTCTTTTTTTTTTTTTTTTTCTTTTCCCATTTTCCTCTCCACCAACATTCTGCATTTCTGCTTTTTGCAGCTTTTCAAAATACCTTTCTGTCCATCAGGCATTTTGTTCATATCAGAATTGTTAGCAGCTCTGCAGCTGAACCACCTTGCTACCTCAATTGAATTTCAACAGACCAGTGAATTTAAAAATAATGTATTTAATCCTTACCCTAACCAAAAACTAACATTAAACCCCCTAATGCACTAATAATAAGTTGGGTCACTGGGCCAGAGAGACCAGTGATCCTGTTCTGACACTCTGGTTTGACCTCTGCCTGTAGGGTCGATGCCTTGGTGAGTTGTATGGCCCTTCATTCTTTCTCATTAGTACGTCTACTGTCATCATGTCTTTCAAAAAGGCCTGTAGCTTTGATGAAAAGAGAACTGTATTCTCTGGTTGTCTCTGTACATCGTGTCTCCAGTTACAAGCTTAAGCAGACTGGGGATTGTTTTTTTTCCCAAACCCAATGAAGATCCAAAGAAAACTCCAGAAACACAGTATTTTCCCTTTAAGTAATACCTGTAAAATATTTTGAAGTGTTTTAGCCATTGCTATCATATGTATGTAAACACAGTGAAAATCAGAATCAGGTTGCATCTTCAGCAGAAATCGAAGGCCACCTCTTACCTGAGGTGTATCTTTGCTGAAAATCTTGGTGCTGGAATGGAGAGGGTCTGAGTGATGTGAAGTATATACTCAAGCTCTTGTTCTTAGGCAGAGCATTGCAAGGCTTCTCAGAGTTGTGAGCTGATCATAGATTTTTTTGCATAAACATATTTCTAGGCCATTTCTGCAAGGTCTCTGCAGCATTTGCTGGCTGCAATGAGTGAATGGGGTATGCTGAGAGCATGGAAGATAAGCAAACTTAGCAAGTGCAGGGACAGGAAGCTGTACTTCCTCCAAACCATTCTCAGCACTGTTTCTAAGCTGTTTACTTCCTATTTTGATACCTAGAGCAACAAAAGACAAGGTTTCCAAGCAGACTTCAATTGGCCTTGGGCACTGTTTAGCCTCACTTCCTTTCAGGAAGCAATTGTGATAAGGTCTGGGACTTTGTTCTGGGAGGTTTTTCCATCCATAATGTTGGGAACACAGAACTCCAGTTTTTTTGCTGGCTTATAAAAATTTTTTGAGGCACCTTAGTATTTTTAAGAGGTGTTTGTGTGCTAAACAATGAGGTTTCAATAAGTGCAGTACGAGTCCTTTCTAGCCGAAATGATTCTACGATTCTGTGTTTCTATTCTATCTGTCAGTCTGTGAATTTTCTGCTAAGAGTATCAGCTTACTGCTGCTGGCACTCAAGTACACATTTATCTGGGGTCCAGCTCTTTCTGGTGTTCCAGCTGACCTGAAGACTCCTGATCTCTTCAGTAGGAAAAGTGCTTTAAGCTCTGCTTGTGACTCTTTCTGTTGCTTTCTGCAAGTGGCCTTTATATGTGACCTTAAGAGTGGCTTCCTAAGTTACAAAATCCTTCCCAGCAAAGCCAAAAGATGAAGGAAAGCTTGGGTGCATGCAAGCAAAAGTCATTGGTAGGTCTTTTGAGAGGGCTGTCTATCCAACTACCTCTGAAGCAAGACCCTAAATAAAAAAAGCAGTCTGAATGAGTAGTAAAGATAAAGGCAGAGATGAATACACAGTACAGAAATACACAGGACCTACCTCTCACAGCATCCTGTGCTGGTGCTTTAATCAATATGGGAAATTACCATATTTAAGGGTAAGGTTATACCCTTTATTTACCATGTTCAGTTCTTGTCTGTATTTAAAAATAACTCTTCTTGTCGTCCCTCACAGTTCTAGTCCTGCTTCAACTCCAATTGAATTTTGGGCCAATGAATTTTCTCCCTGCAGTAGCAAGCAGCATTTCTGTATTCTTACCCTGTCACTTGACCTTCCTTCCGCTGGGCATACATCTTCCTTTTTTTGCTTTATTTCTAAGAAGATCTCTGTTCAGCCAAGCTGGCCTTCTGCCTCAACTGCTTGAGTTCCAACATGTAGGGATTGCCTGCTCCTGGGCTCTAAGGAGGTGATGCCTAAAAAGGGACCAGCACTGATGGACCCCAGCCCCTGCACAAGCATTTTCCCAGGGGACTCTATTTACTAGTTCTCCTCAGGTCCAGGGCTGAAGGTTTGCTGGTACTTCACCTCCTGTCAACAGAGATTTCAAATTCGAATTATTTCTTGTAGACAAAAACCATATAAATAAATCACTGAATGGTTTGGGTTGGAAGGGACCTTAAAGATCATCTATTTCCACTCTCTTGCCATGGGCAGGGACACCTTCCACTAAACTAGATTGTCCAAAGCCCCATCCATCCTGGCCTTGAACACGTCCAGGGATTGGACATCCACAACTTCTCTGGGCAACCTGTGCCAGTGCCTCACCACCCTGTATTAAGAAATTGTCAGTATTGAACTCTGTAAGGGAGAGTGTATATATATGAAAGACTTACTCTAAGTTAAAGGCAAAACATGGATAATATTTCAGTCAGTAGGACTAAAGGCTTTCAGAAGTGCAGGTTGAATTCAAGCACCCTGGGGCAAACAGGAATCATGTGGGGTTCTGAACCTTCAGAGGTGATCTTCAGACTGACGAACTTCCACACCGGACATCCTCCCACACCATGATATGTCAAGAAAAGTGAAGCCTCAGCAGTAAAAGATTAAGAAGTACAATTCCAATATGATTTTGGAAGAGAACAGAAGCAATCCAAACCATCCTGAAGAACTGCTCTTAAGAGCTCAATTTTTCCACAGTAGAGTAGAAAGACATGAGCCTATGGCACGGAATTAAATGAATGCTAAGTAATAACTCAGATTCAGTATAAATAATGAGGGAGTGTAAAGAATGTATATAATTGGAATGTATAGCCATAGAAGATTAAAAAAAGCCAACCAAACAAACTAGAAGGAAAATAAAAGCCAATACAAATTTTGCAGGGGGTACATTCTTGGCACCATCCTCAAGAGGGAAATTTAGAAAAGAAAAAGCATTAGATGATGAGGATGGTAGGTAGGTAAAGGAGAATGTAGGTATTAAAAATAAACTCAAAAACTTCCAGGGATAAGAGCTAAAAAATGTACACAAGAGCATCAGGAAGAAAGAAAGATTCCGAATCAAATGACTGTGGTTTCTCCTTCATCTGGAGAATTTTACAGCATCCTCCTGATTCCAAGTGGGCATGGCATCAAAAATGTTAATAGGAGAGACTGTTTTCAGCTTGTGCTATATAGGCAGCTAAGCATTTTCTTATTGGGACAATACTGGCAAGGACAGGTTCCCTGATTGGTTTTGAACCAATGTGGAATTTGAAGTTTTATTCCAGAATTACTGGGTTAGTAATAATCTATTATAAAGGCATGGGAGACATGCATTTGGCCTTTGCAAAGAGGGTAAGGGGAAGTACATTAGGAGTCCTCCTTTCCTTAAGTATGTCACAAGGACAGGATGGAGGCAGTTCATTTGCTTTCATTCATGTGGCAATTTTCTGAACAGGAGCTGGACAGAGTGTGTGCACTGTCTCAGTGACTGCCTGCAGAGAATTCAGAAAGTCCAAAGTGCCTTTATATATAACACAGTACACTGAGTCTGGGTGCCTGAGGAATATCTTTTCTTATAAAATGTGCTTGCGTGAAATTCAGCTTTTCCCTGGCTAGTGACAGTGGAGACCATGGTGGAGCATGGCTGTGTGCTGCCATGGGTGTCCAGTCTAACCACCACTGCACATTTGTAGGTCAAATCTTTGTAACCTGACAGTTCAGCAAGAGTAGGTTTGTACTATTTAAACTCACATAGCTACACAACAGGTATAAAACCCAGTATGTACATTACCTTTGCGAAAAAACAGCATATTTGCAGTGTTTTGGCAAAATATTCTCTTTGGCACAAATACTGTCACATTGCAAAAGTGTTTAGAAGCTGCAGGTTGTAGATAAACACCAACTGGGATTTCAAGGGTGATGATGCTGGCCAGATGCCTAAAACCCAGACGGCTTCCATACTTAATTGCCTTTGCTCTGTGGGCCACAGAGTTTTTGAAGATCCATACACAGAGTAGGAAAGAATTTCCTGAGTGTACATGCTGCAGTTCAAACTACATCAGTACCTGGGCAGAATTTGCAGCATCAAACAGGTGCAGTTGAGAAGAGAAAAATATATAAAATACATGCAGAAAGAATTTGTGCAGAGTTCAGGTCCATCTCTACAGATCCTGTGACTGGCTAATGTGGCTACACTTTGCCAGAAACTTACATTAGAAATGCAAAAGCCTAGGTAAGACCTGAAAAGAGCAAGATCTATAAGGTGTAGAGAACAATTGCAAAACCAGTCTGAGATTCATCATTTGATTTTGGTGGCAGGAAGAGAGTCCCATGCAGAAAATAATTCTAAACAAGCAGCCAAGTTGCAATTGGCTAATTTCTACTGTGATTTTCTATTTACAGACAAATCTCAACTTGCTTTTACCAAGATTCTAGTGCAACTGCTCAAAACAAATTCCACCTCTTCCTGCAAAGCATTTGTGGAAAGCTTAATGGCAACCAATTCTGGCATCAGTTGTGTCCTGCAAGGGGTGAGTGGGCACAGGGTTCTGCATCACGGAGAGCCTCTGTCTGCTTGTATACCACCATGTGCTGCCTTCTTAGTTTTGCTTGTTGCCAGTACACAACGGGCCACTCCATGTCTCAGAAGAGAGACTTCCTTTGGCTTGTTTTCCTTTTATTTACAGTTTGATGTTGTCATAGATAACCTCAATGGGTTAAAAAATGGGTCTTTCAAAGGTTGTGTTGGAAAGTTGTCTGTAGGAAGTACTACAGGCCTTGGTGTCCTGCCAGATCACCAAACTGAAGTGACTGCTTTCTCTTCGATAGGCAATTTGCTTTAACACTAAACTTTTTAAAAGAAAATAAGCCTGAGAGTCTCAGTCATATCCTCATGGTTAAGAAAAGACATTTTACCTGGGAAGCAACTACTTGTTATGACCTTAGGTAAAATGCCAACTGCAATAAAAAATATTTTCAAGTGTTATTTATATACCAAGATTTAAAGAAACATGAAAAGAAAAATCTGTGTTTGCAAAAATCTATATAGCTTTCTGTTCTCTGGGATAATGAAGCAAAATGTAACTTGTTTCTTTCAGAGTAATGGCATGACCTTGTCGTCACTAAGTGCTCAGTGGAATTTTTTTTGGGTAATCATGATAAGCTTGGGCTTTAAAATCAGACCTGATTGTACTCTAGAGGTTTTTCTAGTTTCTCTATGATGGATTGTGATGAGCAAGTTCACAAGGGGTTCCTGTTTCCCAGGAGAACGGGTAGCAGAGAAGCCCTGCAGACAGACATCGACAAATTAAAGAGCTGTGCAATCACCAACCACATGGAGTTTAAAAAGGGAAAGTGTGGGATTCTGCATGTGAGATGGGGCAACTCCGGCTGAGTGTATAGACTAGGAAAGGAGATGCTGGAAAGCAGTGCCACAGAAAGGGACCTGGGGTCCCAGTTCTCAGAAACAGTCTGTAAGGTTTGTCCTGGGAAAACAATTTCTCTCTTCAGACACAAAGGTAAGTTTTGCAAAATCTGATGAAAGTAAAGTGAAGTGCTATGAAATGAAGTTTTCTACATAATGAGATGAAAAGAAGATGTTGGCAAAATGTGTCTTGTAACGTGACTGTCAGTCACTGCTGATTTGCCCCAAAACAGGCCAAGAGACACTTCTGAGACAAAGTCAAAGAAGCGGGTATTTACTTTATTCAGCACACTGGGTGTGTGGGGATTGCTCCTCCAAACACACACACCAGGCACACAGCAGTTTACAATACCTGGTTGCAATTTATGTATATTCATTGTTTTCCCTAGAAAAGGTGTGGTTATGCAAACTATTTCTTAGAAGCCGTTATTCTCATTAGCATACACGGAGCGCAGGCGCAGTGCTCCCTGGTGGTCGCGCTGGGGAAGGCTGGGCGGTCGTTCTGATGAAGGCTAAATGTCTTCCTCGCTTTGCACTTTTCACCTTTCTTTCCTAGGCATGCGCAGTCTCTGGATATCTGTTTTAGTAGTTTCTTCACTGGATCTAGCAAGGTTTTGTTCCCTATCTTTTGCCAAGTTATTCAGCTAGCTTCTACACTGATTACAATGTATCTTATTCTAGGCCCAGTATACCCAAGCATGCCCAAGTACAATGATTTTAACTCTTTCACGGCTCCGAAATAAGTCAAGCCATTATGGCTGAGTACAATAGACTGCGTGCTCATAGGTCCTCTTGTTACTCTCACAAGGAGCTGAGAAGATAAAATGAGACTTTCTTTAAAGGTTTCTGGGTTTTTGCTGCTGAGAGGAATGAATCTGATTTTTATTTATATCTCAACATACGTTATTCCTACAAAGGCTGCACATGTGCTGGCAGCCCTGTCCCAGGGAGGATTTGCCTGGCCTCAAACCAGGGCACAGAAAACTTCCACAATCGGACTGTGAGCAACCCCGCACTTGCCGATGAGACAGATACTCTGGATGCCCGGGAAATCGGGCTGGGGGAGGAGCCTTAGGACACAAAAGCAGTTAACTGCGAGACAACAACTGCTTTTGGGTTTTTTGGAGGGAGCGGGGGCTCGTCTGTAGGGCCAGCTCAGTCCCCTTCCCCCCTTCGTTTTTTTTCCCCTCCCTGTGGTCCTGTTTCCCTGCCTATATATGCTTTGCCCTGCTTCACTGTTCCCATGCACCAGCTCGTCACCGCAACGCCTTTGTGCTCCATTTCCTCCCCGACAGAGCAGGTGCTGCCACACTCAGCCCAGCCCACAACCGCAACCGCTGCCGCTTGTACCCAGCTGTGACCGCTGTGACCGCTGTGTTTCCTGCACTGCCCACTGCACCACCCTGCTACAGCACTAGCCCGTAGCAACCAGCCTGTTGATGCTGCCCACAGCCGCCACACCCCAACCCTGAGAACTTGCAGCTGCTCCAGGAGCGCACCTGTAGCCACCGCAACCGGTTCTCCGCCGGCAGAAGAAACACGCAGCGCACTGTTGTTTGGAAATCATGCCCAGCCCGCCATGGGAGCTACGCAGATGTGCCACAGTTCACAGCCCACACACTCCATCTGCTGAGCTGATGCCGACATGATCCAAAAATGGACTGAGCAAGACTCCGCAACTTATATAATTTTAAGTTGTGAAGTAGGTATGTTTATTGGCAGTACTGGGTGGGCGGGAGGTCCTCCTCAAGCCGCTCACACCTCAGCCCGGGTATCGCTTGGTATCTATCAGGTATACATGTTACACATTCACCGAGTTTCACAATTCTCCTATACATATGCATGACCTATCCCCGCTTCGTATTATAATGAGTTTAAAAGTCATTTCCATGTGCTCACGCCTGCGCAGTGTTATGTGGTAGTGGGCTCCGGGGGTCTTGGGAGGAAGAACATACTCATCCTCTTGTCTTGAACTTTTCACCTTTCTCTTTTGCGCATGCTCTCTTAGTCCCTGGCCCAAGTCCAAACAACAACTCTGGTTTCAGCCAGCGTAGGGGTTCCATGAATACAAGCTGGGTCACAGTCCCTGCTTTTGTCAATAATCTTTTACTTCTCATTCTGCTTTGACAAACACAATCAATGTTAGGTAAGCAATATACACTGTCTAGCAAGCAGTTTCTAACAAGTTACCCTGTAACTTCTAACTTCCCTGCATCAGACAGAGCACCCAAAATTTCGTGGTAACACATGTCCCCATCTTCCGTTTCTTTCTGGTTATCTCTCTTTTCCCTCAATACTTTATTTTCTATTCCGTTTCAATAAGATCACACTTTTTTCATTATAAACAGTTCTCAGATATGTAATGAATAAATGGGTTTTTGTAGTCAAAATTGGACAAGTTATTATTGGTAATGAAGTTCTATCAGTTCACCAGTTTTACTGTTAAATAAATGTTGTAATGTTGTAATGTTGTAATGTTTGCCCAGTCTCAGGTACGAGACAGGAAGTTACAGAGATCCACCACTAGGTGGTGATGGGACTGGGAACTCAATGGTGGAAAACCAGGGGTGTCTAAAACTTGGTCATTAACATAAAGGGATAAAACCACCATGACAATTGGCCCCTGGAAGCAACCAATGAGGGGAAACCCGGGGCCCTCATCGGTCCTTAATAAGCCAATCCAATACTCGGGATAAAGGCCAATCGTATCCCTGGAACGAGCCAAAATAGACCAATCAGGCTGCGGATTCAAAAGTGCTCCACCAATGAGGTCCTAGACCCTAGGGCATAAAAACGCCCAACACAAAGGGGCGGGAGCTCTTTCTTTTGACGCGCATTGGAGGAAATGGCTCCCAGGTGTCAATTTCCTTTTCTGTCTTGCCAGTGGAATTGAGGGCTCCTTGTCCTTAATTTGCCTGTTAATAAATCCTTTTAAATTCAAAAACAAGAGCGTTCATTTCTCTCAGATATAATATTGCCACATTTGAGCGTTTATTTTTGTGTGAGAAATCGATTTAAAAAAATCGTTCCCGACTCCCTTTTATAGTAAAACGGGACAACTGCCAAGAAAAGAGAGACAAATGTTCAAATAATTCCCATGCAGAGAGGCTCTTCATGGGCTGGGCTGGGCAGGAGGGCTTTTTGAAGTTGGCTACAGCCCTGCCATGTCCTGTGGGATCTCAGTGCTAGCAGTGGGAGTAATGTCTCCTCTGCTTCCTCCTAAACCCATGCAAGAAAGGTATTTTGAGTTACAGGATTGAACTATAACCCCTTTATCTGACAGGAGCTGAACATGAGCAGCATCAAGACCTCCTTTCAGCACCCTGGGGACCTGTGAAGATGAGGAGCAGAGAAGGCAAAATGAAACAGAGAGGCACTGTTGGAAAAGGAACAACTTTTATTAGCCTCAAAATGGGTCTGCATCAAATCCTAGACAGGTCTGTATCTCTCGTCATCTTACCTGAGGTTTGTTCCACGTCCCTCTGTCCTCAGCCTACTCCGTGGGTCCCTGGATCACAATTACAGCCTTGCCCAGCACTGCACGCCTGAAGTACTCAGAAGTGTCCAGCAGAGGTGGGTTATTGACTGTGGGGCTGTGTGGGGCATGTGCTGGGCTCTCTGCCCCTGCTGCTCTGGCTGTTGCTGCCATCTCTTTGTCCCTGCTTCATTCCTGCCTCCACTCTTCTTCTGGCTGCTGGACAGGTCCCTGGAGCACAAGCAGTGCCTTGCTGTTGAGGTTTTAAAAAGGGGTTCTCAGTTTTTTCCCTTTTTCTCTTAAAGAATTTTTCCCCCTATGTGTTGCTAGGAAACAAATTGCCAAGTACTTAACAGAGACAAAAGACCTGGCCACAGGGACAGGTCCAGGTGGCTGATCTCTTTTACCTGGGATGTTATCGTGGGAAGCGAGAGTCCACGAGATTTTTAACTGCATAAAAGAAGGGAGATAGGAGCCCTCTGG
>VZRO01007534.1:0-23463 GCA_013397915.1 Daphoenositta chrysoptera | reverse complement strand
GAGGAGCAGAGAAGGCAAAATGAAACAGAGAGGCACTGTTGGAAAAGGAACAACTTTTATTAGCCTCAAAATGGGTCTGCATCAAATCCTAGACAGGTCTGTAGCTCTCGTCATCTTACCTGAAGTTTGTTCCAGGTCCCTCTGTCCTTCTGCCTACTCCTTGGGTCCCTGGATCACAACTACAGCCTTGCCCAGCACTGTACGCCTGTTGTACTCAGAAGTGTCCAGCAGAGGTGGGTAATCGACTGTGGGGCTGTGTGGGGCATGCGCTGGGCTCTCTGCCCCTGCTGCTCTGGCTGTTGCTGCCATCTCCTTGTCCCTGCTTCATTCCTGCTGCCACTCTTCTTCTGGCTGCTGGACAGATCCTTGGAGCACAAGCAGTGCCTTGCCCAGGATGTCATGCCTGGTATACTGGGCTGTGTCCACCAGAGCCTAAGCATCGGCTGTGGGACTCTGCAAGGCATGTACTGGGCTTTCTGTCCCTTTTGCTGGGGATGCTACTCCCAGTCCCTCATCCGTGCCTTGTTCCAAGATCCTGTGTTCTGCATGCTCCTGAGATCCCTGGATCACAGTTACAGCCTTGCCCAGGATCTCTCTGGTGATGTACTAGGCTGTAATGAACAAAATAGCATTTTGCTTCAGCCCAAAAGGGACTATGGAGTAAAAGATGGAAAAGCGTTAATTCTGTTTTCTGCTTGGTTTAGATGGGGTTTGTTTAATCTGTTTATTGCACTTGTTAAGTGTTGTCAGGAAGCAATAGAAAAGCGAGGTTGAAGACATAACCAAAAAAGGAGAAAGATGGGAGGGGAAGGGAAAGAAGGGTGGTCAGGAGAGGTTATAAGTCCCTGAGTACCCACCCAGTGGGAAAGGGGACAGTGACATCCCCCCTCAGCTGCGAAAGGGTATAGAAGGTTGCCATTTTAAGGAAGGGTGCATGTGTTCACCTCTTGGGGGAGAGACACACAGTCAACTCAGCTGAGTTGTTGATACAAGTAAACAGTTTTTGCTTTGAAGACTTTGTCCCCTCTGAATTCTATCAAAAAGTGTGTTACTTCTCACAGAGTTATGTCCAGCAGAGCTGGGCCATCTAGCAGTGGGGCTCTGCAGGGCATGTGCTGGGCTCTCTGTCCCTGCTGCTCTGGCTGTTTTGCCAGTGTTGCATCCATGCTGTATTCCAGGTGCTCTTGCTCTTCTGTCTGCTTATTGTGACCCTGGATCAAAATTGCTACCCTGCCCAGGACCTCACTGCCAACATACAGCGTTGTGCCCAGCAGATCCAGAGCACAGTCTTTGGACTGCTGCTGTTCTGCTCTCCTGTCCTGTGTGTTGCAGTGTTAGGAAACCCAATACGACACAGAGGTTAGGTCAAGATTGAAGGGAGGTAAACAGAAGGACTTTGATACGGTATCCCGTAATACCTAACCCCTATACCCTTTTGAGTAAGGTTCCTCCCCAACATAAATGGTATAATGTAGTAGACCTTAAAGATGCCTTTTGGGCTTGTCCGCTGGCTGAAGAAAGCTGGAATATATTTGCCTTTGAATGGGAGGATCCAAATAAGGGACAAAAGCAACAATTCCGATAGACAAAATTACCCCAGGGATTTACTGAATCACCTACTTTATTTGGGCAAGCATTAGAAGAATTGATACTATCCTTCCCTGTTTCCCCCAGGGGCCAGATCACACGATATGTAGATGATCTGCTAGTATCAGGAGAAGACAAAGAATTCGTTAGGGAAATCACTATACACCTGCTGAACTGCTCAGGCGAAAATGGTCTGAGAGTATCCAAAAAGAAATTGGAATTTGTACAGAAAGAGGTGAAGTATTTAGGAACATGGGTAATGGATAGAAGTCTCAACCCTGCTCAGTTTTTATATGGAGAACCCCAAGAGAATATGACTTAGGATTATCTGGAACTAATAAATGATCAAACAAAGGTTAGAGAAGATCTTACAGATCAGGCTCTGCCTGAAGGAGAGAAGGTATTTATAGACGGATCCTCCAGGTGTATACAGGGAAAAAGACACTCGGGGTACACAGTAATAGATGGGGACAAGACGATGATAATAGAAAAAGGGAAACTACGCTCCAATTGGTCTGCCCAATGCTGTGAATTATATGCTTTAAAAAGAGCTTTAGAGTATCTAGCACATAGGTAGGGAACCATCTATACTGACTCTAAGTACACTTTCAGAGTAGTATATACATTTGGGAAAATTTGGGAAGAACGGGGATTACTTAATTCAAAAGGGACGGGACTAATGCATGAGGGGCTGATTCTAAAGTATTGGAGACATTAAAATTGCTCAAGGAAATTGCAGTAGCTCATATAAGGGGACACCAAAGAGGTTGGACCCTCGAGTTTAGGGGAAATAATTTAGCAGACCAAGAGGCTAGGGAAGCTGCCGAACACGGGGAAGAAAACATGTTGGTAGTCTCCCTAAATAAAGAAGGGGAAGGAGTTCCCTATTTTAGTGACATTGAGGAGAAGCAGTTACCTAAAATCAGAGGGAACAAAGATCAACAGGGAAAGCGGACTCTTCCTGATAGAAGATAGTTGCTAAGTAAGTTGTTAGCCAGAAAGACATTGAAAGAATTGCATAGACAAACACATTGGGAAACTGAAGGTTTATGTGATCATTTTTTAAGGAATTTTGGATGTATAGGGATTTTCGGGTTGGCAAAACAGGTGACTGAAGAACGCATGATTTGTTAAAGAGTGAATAAGAAAAGAATGAAAACAACTCTAGGAGGCCATGAATTGGCTATACGACCTTTCCAAAGTACTCAGGCAGATTTTACGGAGTTTCACCAAGTGCAAAACTGGAGGTTTTTGTGTTAGTAGATCACCTTACACACTTGGTGGAGGCAATTCTGCTTAATAAAGCCATGGCAAATATGGTTTCAAAGATTCTTTTGCAACACATTATTCCTGTATGCAGGATGGGCAGACATACTGGGTTGCAGAAAATTTAGAACAAGGTGGTCAGAAGCTGGGAAATGAATCTCCAGAGGGGGAAGATGGATTTGCTTTACATTTGCTCTAGGGGGTTGTCGCGCTGGGGACCGCTTGGCCGCCTGGAGGCCTGGCAGGTGACAGTTGTTAGTGTCCTGCTCGGATGCCCACTTCCATGGACTAAAAGGAGCAGACTCCCTTGGGAGTTCTCCTGCCTTGAGCTCTCTGTGGAGCAGGCTGCAGTCGTGGGATGTTGCTTAGCAACTGGCGGAGACAAAGGAGAGGAAAGGACCCTTTCTTGTCACAGTATCCAGTTTATTCACCAGAGGGAGAGACAATAGGAAAGGCCAGGAGAAGGGACTGACAGGGGATTTTATACTAGGGAAAATCAGGGGAGGATCTAAGGGATAAACCAATAGGGAAATGATGGGGAATGACAAGCAACCAATAACATACAACAAAGGGAGGAACATGTTATTAACAACAACCAATGGGGAAGGCAAAAGAGAAGAACTTTCCAGTACAAATTATAATATTCAACAACAATAATTCATTATTAATGAATAATCATGAACATTATAACCAATGAGGAACATAGGAATATGGATCTTTCTGGAACTGGGAGGAACGTCTGGGTGACTGGCAGCTGGGGGGCAGAGGCTTCATACTTCAGAGTTCTCCTCCAAATCACTATTGCAGGCGGGGAAATCCTCCCACTTAGTGCCATCAGGTCTACCTTCAGCCTGGGGCACTGCAACATCTCCCCCGTTTTTACTAAATAAATTTAGAAGAGAATTGGTAATAATCTTCTTGATAATGGTAAATGCAAGACAAGTAAGTAGTAAAATGAGGAGAATAAAGAAAATGTTCTTGGCCAAAGAGGCCCACCAATTTGAAAGTCCCCATCCTGACAAAAAGTCTTCCAACCAGTCTTTTGACTCCTCTTTGATCTGATGGACGAGATCTTGCATCCCCCGAATGGTGTGAGGTACGTCTGGGACTCGAGACGATAGATTGAAACTACATAATCCCTCAAACTCCTGACATTCATGATTGTGCAATAATAAAAGATAGTCAATTGCTGCACCATTTTGGAGTGTCGCCTTCCTAGTTATTTCCTCATCTTCTAAGAGGTTGCTGATAGCAGTTGATGTTAAATTTGCTTGCTTAGCTACCCAACACTAGGGTGCCCAATTCCCCTAGAGCCTTCGCCGCAGCCACCCAGGGCAGGAAAAGAGATACGGCGGATCTTCTGAGGTGAGACCAATGGAAAATTTCGGAATCACAATCGAAACTTCTTTTTGGTCGCGTCAATTTGGCTGATCTTTCAATGGGCGCAGGAGGAGAAAGACCCTCTACTGATCATAGAGTGGATCTTTCTCCCCCACCAGATGCCCAAAAGCATTTCTAAGCCACAGGAACTGATGGCTCAGGTCATCATGAAGGGCTGAGCTCGCCTCCGTACTCTCGTGGGGTGCGACTTCACATGCCTATATTTGCCAGTCACAACAGGAACTCTGGAGCATTTGCACCAGAGCAATGAGAATCTCATCTACGCTCTGGACAGTTACTCCGGTCAGGTTTCAATCCATTATCTCAAACACAAAATTTTCAATTCGGCCTTTTTTCTGATTCCAAAATCAATGCAGAGTTCTTCTCCTCTCAAAGGCATTACAGTCTTTACCAACGGATCAGGAGCATCTCACAAGTCAGTAATGACTTGGAGGGATCCTCGGACGCAGAAGTGGGAGTGGAGTCTGACGTCCAGGTGATCGAAGGCTCGCCCCAAGTTGCTGAGCTCACCGCTGTGGTCCATGCCTTTGAGAAGTTTGAGGGACGTTTGAATTTGGTTACTGATTCGGCCTATGTGGCTGGGGTGGTTGCCAGAGCAGAACATGCGCTGTTGAAAGAGGTCTCAAACCCTGTCATCTTTAGTTTGCTTGCGAGGCTGATACATCTGGTCTGCCACCGCAAGCAACCTTTCTTTGTTATGCATGTGAGATCGCACACCGATCTCCCAGGCCCTATTGCTGAGGGGAACGAGAGGGCGGACGCACTCGCAATGCCTGCGCAATTGGCTAACATTCCAAACATTTTTGAGCAGGCGAAATTAAGCCATCAGATGTACCATTAGAACGCCCCAGCTCTCGCTCTCATGTTCCATCTGCGGCGGGACCAAGAGTGTGCAATTGCGGCAACATGCCCCAGCTGCCAAAAATTCCAAATGCCGTCCCTGGGGTCCGGGGTCAACCCCAGGGGCCTTGGCAGCTGTGAAGTGTGGCAAACAGATGTCACCCACATTCCCCAGTTCGGGAGGCAGAAATATGTCCATGTGTCCGTGGATACCTTCTCGGGGGCGATCTTCGCAGCGGCCCACTGTGGAGAAGGGGCCTCGGAGGTGAAAAAACATCTTTTGTTGGCTTTTGCGACTCTGGGGGTGCCTAAACAAATTAAGATGGATAACGGCCCGGCCTATACCTCCAAGCCGGATGCTACGTTCCTGCAGGAGTGGGGAATCTCTCACGTCACCGGGATCCCCTACTCCCCCACTGGGCAGGCCATTGTTGAAAGAACCCACCAAAGCCTTAAGAGGGTCCTGGAGCAGCAGAGGGCCGAGACCGCTACTTTATCACCAAGTATGCGGCTCTCGAAGGCCCTCTTCATGATTAATTTTTTGAACTGCTCCTTTGAAGAGCCGGACCCCCCTGTCCTGTGACATTTTGTTAACAGTCGCCAGTCAAAGTTGAAGGAACGTCCGCCAGTGCTAGTGCGGGACCCCGATAGTGGTGAGGTGGAGGGCCCACTCCAGTTAGTCACCTAGGGGCGTGGCTACGGGTGCATATCCTCTCCTGAGGGGCTTAGATGGATCCCCAGGAGATGGATAAGACCATACGTGCCGAAGTCATCGCCGAAACAGCCCAAGCCCAACGAGCCCATCCCTCCAGACTGTCACCAGTCCACTGTGGCCGCGGCATGGAAGAAGCGGAAGAAGAAGGCAGCCCAGCAGCTGAAGATCCGTTTAAACCCATTCCCTGTTTTCCCCCTTGTTGAACTTTGATTTCACGAGTCCAAGTTGCGGGAGACCATGTTTGTGTTTTGACTTTGATTTACCTTGTCTCTGTTTTGTTTCAGAACATGTATCACTTTCTGAGGTTCCTCTTGGTCACTGCCATCGCGTTTTTCCATCTGAGCCGAGGTTGGATCATCCCCCAGCCAAAGAAAAATGTGTGCGTCGCCTTGGCTCATGCGCTGAGGCGGGAGAGTGTTTGTCAAACTTGCCGGTGGAGGACCCTCTCTCCACCTCCCTGGTTGGGATTCCATTTGAACCTTCTGCATTCCCCACTATGTTGCGGAGAATGCAGGAGGAGTCAAATAGAGGCACATATGGTCACCACCTTTATTACGAAGGCAAAGTTTTGATGCGTGTTCCTACCTCCATTGTCAATCCCCTTTCGTTATGGAGAACCTGGTCCCCAAAACTCCTAAAAGTCCCTGACCAGCCCCGTGAGTTTGAATTGTTAGGTTCCACCAAAGCTTTTTCCTGTATTCATTTTGATTTTACACCCCATACTTATTATCATCCCGCTGACCAATTTGTCAAAGTCATTCAACGCAAAGATAATTACATTGCTGCCAATTGGTGCAAAAATATTTATCATATTAAAATGCCTTCAACCCCCGAAGATGTTGCCCCCCCTTCTTCCCTTATTCTTCCCTTGGGTACATTTTTCATTTGCGGTGACCGTGCATGGGCTGGAATCCCTGCTCTTCTTGTAGGAGGTCCGTGCACCCTAGGGCAGATCTCCTTGTTTACACCAAATATGACGAAATTTAATAATCTGGCTCTAAAATCCCACTTGGTAAAAAGAGGTGCACGAAGATTGGATGAACATTGTAACTCTGAAGTTTATCATTGGGCGAAATCCAAACAGGTTGCGGTCTGAATTTTTTTACCATGGGTCTCCGCAGCCAAGGCACTCGGGGAATTGGGTCACCTCGAGTGCTGGGTGTCTAAACAGGTGAAGTTTGTTTCAAAAGCCCTAAGTGACCTCCTAGAAGAAGAGAAATATACCAGGCAGGCCACCCTCCAAAATCGGGCGGCCATAGACTTCTTGCTCTTGGCGCATGGGCATGGATGCAAAGAGTTCCGGGGAATGGGTTGTTTTAATTTATCTGCCCCCAGGAGGAGCATCCCCAAGGTGATCCAAGAAATGTCCAACCTACACTTGCAAATCCTTCAAGAAAAGGAAAATTGGCTGGGGGAAGCCTTACGATCAGCTGTTACAGCCGTCAAAGACTTTTTTGTTTCTTCAAAGAACGCCACCTCGGATTGGTTTCACTCCATCACCACCCGGATTGGAATCTCAGGATGGATCTCCTCACTTCTTAAAGATACTTTGTTTTTAGGACTTTCTATTCTCACTCTTTACGGTTTGTTTCTAAGTGTTAAAAAAAAGTGTTCTTTTAAGAAGAACCACGACCTCCCCAAAGCCATCGACTGGTGGCTGAAAGCTGATTTACCAGACTCTGATCAAAATGAATCACTAAACTGTGACCAATGAAAAGAGCCACCCGAAAAACTGCTGTTTGACACAGACTTTGCTCTTTTTTAAAAGAAAAAAGGGGGAGATGTTGTGGTTTGTCTGTTTGATTTGTTAGATATTTGTTAATGGTTCAGTCTTGGTTTCCCCCTTGTTTTACAATGGTTTGTCTCCCGCCTTTCCCTGTGTCAATCTCCTTGTCAATCTTTCCCTAACTGTTCCCTTGATCTGGAAAGTTCTCCTCAGTTTGATCTCCCATTGGTTCAGCGGAATTACCGCACCCATTGTATCTGTTCCTATTGGACACTGTATTGATTGTCAGTTAAGAATTGTACCCGGATTGGTTAAACTTTGTAGCCACCCCTAGCTACTCCCCCCCTTAAAAAGCCCTGTCAGCCCTCAGATCCCCGGATTTGGTCCCTGGCTCCCTTGAATAAACTCCTGTGAGCTACACCGGATCTCTGCCTCCTTTCTTCAGCCTTGCCTCTTCCCTGGGGCAGCTCTGCCACCCTTGGCGAAGGGACACTCCCCTAGCAGGCGCGGTTCTGCTAGAGGCTCACCGCCCGTCCGCCTCCAGTCGGGGACTCCCTGACTCTATGGGCGAGATGACTGGGGGTTTTCCCTCTTGGTCTCCAGGTGAGGGCTGAACCCTCACGCCGCTGCGCGCCCAGACCTGTGGTCAGTTTATAAGGTCCTTGAACTTGTTGTGTTTTGGGGTCCTTGATTAGGACTTATGGCTTCTCTTTCAGTTTCTGTTGTCTGGTATTTGAAAAGTGTTTGTAAATAGGTGGCATCATATCATTGAAGGACCCATTCAGAAAACTGATAGTAAACAGAGCTTTGGCTAGCCTAATAATGGGCGAGTTGGTCTTGACGGTGGGGGCTTGTTGTAATAGGACCCTTTTAAGTGTTTGGTGGGCCCGTTCCACCACGGCTTGCCCGGCTGGGGAGTGGGGAATATCAGTGGGATGTTGAATTCCCCACTGTTGGCAGAAACTCGTAAAAGCCTTAGAAGCGTAGGCAGGTCCATTATCGGTTTTTACCTCCCAAGGCACACCCAGCACAGCAAAGGCTTCTAAAAGATGCTTCTCCACGTCTTTCTTTTTCTTGCCGGTGTGGGCGGAGGCAAACATTGCACCGGAGAACGTATCAATAGAAACATGAATATATTTCAAACGGCCAAATTGTGAAAAGTGCGTGGTATCTGTTTGCCACACTTCACTGCTGTTAATACCTCTTGGGTTTACCCCATTGCCGAGAGATGGTAGCTGGTAGGTTTGGCAATTGGGACATGTCACCACGATGGCCTTTGCTGGGCCCATGTAAGGTGGAACATGTGGACCAGGGCTGGCACATTCTGATGGTACACGGCATGGCTGATCTTAGCCTGCTCAAACATCTGTGGGAGCTTTACGAGCTCCGCAGGAGAAGCTAGAAGATCAGCTCTCCTGGTTCCTTTGGCAATCTCCCCTGGCAGCTCCCTGTGTGATCTCACATGCATAATATAATATGGTTGCTCTCAGTGGGAAATCAACTTAATCAATTTTGAGAGCAAGCGAAAAATGTTTTTATTGGATACTTCTTTTAGGAGAGCCCCTTCAGCTCTCATAGTTACTCCGGCCACATATGATGAGTCAGTGATCAAATTGAAGGGTTCTGGAAACTTTTCAAATGCCCTAACAACAGCGGTGAGTTCTGCAACTTCGGGTGATCCTTCGAGCACCTCAACATCCGTTTCCCACTGCCGTGTCTTGGGATTTCTCCAAGTAATGACCGACTTTTGAGATTTCCCAGAGCTGTCTGTATAAAATAGTTAAGGCATCTGGAAGGGGTTTTCTGCTTTGAATCTCTTTTGGCTGAATATGAAAGGTTTCATTGAATAATTTGTGTTTAGGTTTGTAGCTCGAAAGTTGCCCAGCGTAACTATCCAATACAAATTGTAAATTCTCATTAGTTTGAATCAAATGTTCCAACTGATCCGCAATAATTGTAAATATATGCATCTAAAGTCACACCCTGCCAGGGTGCGGAGTCGGGCTCGACCTCTGATGATGAGGTTCACCATGATTTCTTCTGGTGTCGTGATACTTTTGGACGGCTGGTGTGGAAGGAACAACCCCTAGATGATGATAAGGGGGTCCTTCTGTGCCTCATCCCTTTGGAAGATGAGGCCATGGAAGTGTGGCGCCTTTACCCAGGATGCTAAGTTGGAATGGAAGGTAAGGGACACATCTGTTTGCCTGCCGTTTGGTGATTGCCTCTTCCGCCTTTTGGATGGCCTGTTGAGCTTCTACCGTTAAGGACCTAGGAGAGAGTAGATCTCCCTCCCCCCTCAAAAGATTGAAAAGAGGGGCTAGGTCTTCAGTTGTTAAGCCCAACCAGGGCCTCACCCAATTTAGGCTGCTGCAAAGTTGTTGTAATTGCTGTAGAGTCCGAGGGTTGGTTTTGATTGAAATAGGTTGTGGAGTGATCGTCGTCTCGGTGATTTTTAATCCAAGGTATTTCCAGGGACTTGTTCGTTGTATTTTTTTTTGGCTGGAGCTCAAAGCCCCGGTCTTCGAGGGCTTTGGTGACCATTTGTAAGGTCTGCTCCAGGAGGTCGTCATCGGGGCAGCATATGAGCACATCATCCATATAATGTAAGATGATGGCTTTGCCTGCCTTGGCACACATCGGCGCTAGAAGTTTTGCAATGTACCGTTGGCAAATAGTAAGGCTGTTCTTCATGCCCTGAGGCAACACTTGCCAATGGTAACGTTGCATGGGAGCTTCTCGATTAATAGACGGTACAGAGAAGGCAAACGGCGGCACATCACCGGGATGGAGAGGTATTTGGAAGAAGCAGTCCTTAATATCCAGGACTGCAATCTTCCAACTTTGTGGGAGCATCGCGGGCAATGGCATGCCCGGTTGGAGAGATCTCATATCTTCAATGAGTTCATTTATCTTTCACATGTCGTGGAGGAGTCGCCACCTGTCTCTACCTGGTTTCCGGATGACAAATACAGGTGAGTTCCAGGGGCTGTTGGTTGGAACAATATGGCCCTTGGCCAATTGCTCCTCCACGAGTGCATGGAGTGCTTTCAATTTGTCTTTTCTTAGTGGCCACTGGTCCACCTAGATGGCAGAACTGGTGGTCCAATTTAATTTTGGGGTGTCATGCTCCTCCCAGTGGCTACTCCTAAAAATTTTGAGGCTTGATGTTCATGGTGGTGCCCCATTGGGACATGGCATCTCTCCCCCACAAAGTGAAATTTATGTCTAGGATGAACGGGCGGATGGTAGCTACCTGTCCGTCTGGGCCTTCCAATTGAATGTTATGTTTTGATTGTCTGGCCAATTGAGTTCCCCCGATCCCGGAGATTACACCTTGCGGCTGCAGCTCCCATCATGATGGCCATTTGTTAAAAGGGATGACTGTCACGTCTGAGCCTGTGTCCATCATCCCTGTAACGTTAACCTTTTGAACTCCCTGATGTAGTTGGCATTGTATCAGGGGCTTGTCACTTCCTACCGCTTCTGTCCAACAAACATCGTTTGTGGACAGAAGTCTTGGCAATGGTATGGCCTGGGCAATGACTTGGTCCTTAGGTAGGAAGTGGAGAGAATGGACACACCGTGCCACGAGAACGAGGCATCCGTCCAAGCCCACTTTTGTGAGCTCGGGGGACACCTCGATCTCGGCAGGCGACTGCTGCGAATCCCTGATGACAAATACAACGAACAAGTTTCTTCCTGAGTTGGTGGTGGTTGGAGGGTGGCTTTGATGATTTTCCAGTCGGGGTCGTTGAGATGGACCACAGACTCGCAGGCCACCCTCAGTCTCGATGTGGTGGTTTCTGGTGTCTTTTCTTGCGCAGCATTGATGGTATGACTCCCAGTCCGATTTATTTCCCCACGCGGAAGTAGGTCGTGCTGGTGTTCTAGTTTCCGTGGTGGAATGGGCCTGGGGAAACAGTCTCAGATTTTTTCATATTAGAGAAAGGTTTAATTTTGTCTGCTGGTGTTTTGCAGAACCGTGATGTATGCCCTTTCTTCCCACATCTATAACATAATATGTTGGAAATCTTCTCTGGGGGTTTCATTTCTTGTTCCAACCCACCCACAATTCTTCCTGGTGGAATTCCCCCTTGTCTTTTTGTCGCTGAATTAGAATTTGATTGATTAACCTGCACAGATCGTGTGCAGGCTTGAATAATTTGAGTTAATGTTGGAGGTGGACGGAACGGCAGAGCCATTATCACTCTTGAACAAGCCTCATTTGCATTCAATTTTGCGATGTTAGTGATAATGTTCTGCCTAGAGGCCGAACTGTCCACCTGTTTTTCAACTGGGATTCGAATTTTATCAACAAAGTCAACAAACGGTTCGTTTGGACCTTGGAAAATCTGAATATAATTTAATGGAATAGCTGATTTACGGGGCATTTGCAAAAATGCTCTTTCCGCAGCGTCTCGGACCGCGTTCAAAGTGATCTCCGGAATAACCTGAGCCTGGTCCTGTGGCTTGGATAATAACCCTTAGCCCAAAAGGTGATCCATCGTAATGTTGACGACGAGATTTTGTTGTAATATGGGAAGGAGTTCCATTAAAAGGTGTTTCCAATCATCGAACCAAATATCGTATTCCGAAGGCAAAAGCATAATCTGAAACACCATCTTGATGTCATGCGGCACCATAACAGTTGTTGAAAAGGTGGCATGCATCATGGTTTTAAAGTAGGAGCTCTCTTCCCATACTCCTTCTGGGTCTTGCATAAATCTTTTAAGCTTTTAGCCTCAAAGGGCCTCCATGAGGGGTTACTACCCTGCCAGTTAAATGTGACAGGCGCTGCGGAACGAGTATTGGCTTCCGGGTTCTGGGTCCCAGGGTGCTCACAACTGGTTGAGGGGTCGTGGGAACCGGATAGGGTACCACGGGAATTGGAAGTTGGACCAGGAGGGGTGGAGCTAGAACAGGAAAGGAAGGGATTTTGGATGGAACTTGAAGAGGCGGAGTTAATGGAAGGAATGGGCAGAGAAAAGGAAAGGAAGGGGTTAGGATTAGGAGGGCAAAAGGGGTTGTGGGAAGAAGAACTTGGAGTGGACACCACGTGGTGGCATCCATTTTGGATTGAAGGGTAAGGACAAGGACATCTGCCATTTTGGGGTAGAACTTGAGGGTGAACAACTGGGGAAGAGGAATTGGAAAAAGGGTTTAGGCAAGGGTCTGAGATGGGTTTGCGACTCCCGCCTCGGCAAGGATATTGAGGAGACTGAGGAGTGTCAGCAAGATGGTGGCTCTCCTGTGCCTTGTGGCAGGTTACAACTCCTGGTCTCTCCAATTTAGGGGAAGTGGGAGAAGGAAAATGGGGTTTGGAAGAGGTTTTAGGGGAGTGAATTGGGGGTGAGCGTGGCAGTCTTTTTGTGCCCTTTTCCTAGTTCACTGAGTGTTTCACAGATTAAAAGTGCAAAATATTTCTCTGCTCGGAGTGAGGACATTCGTGCTCTTACCTCATTCCAAAATTTAGTATTTTTTGTTCTCTCAGGGGATACATTAGGAAAGGTCACAAAAAGCCACCTAATAGATCTTTTCAAAAGCTCATTTGAAAACTTCTTCCTTCCCACCAAAAGGGAACCCACAACTTGGGAGGAAACTTCCCTCTGGGGTGCGGACAATTTAGACCCCATTTTACAAGAAAAACAGCAAAAAAGGTCCGTAGTCCCAAACTGCACCCTACTTCGAGGTAAAAGGAGAACTAAAAAGATAAGGATCCTCAGACCAGTTGGTATTCCCCTAAGAAAAAGGTGGAGGGAATATTTATCACAAAAAACGCCGACCCGGGAACAAAAATCCTCGAAGGAGGTCCTCCGCCGTGAGCCAATCCTCTTCGGGGTCCTGAAGAGGGTTGCTGGCTCATCCCCAAGGGCACCACCGTGCATAAAGCGATGAGTTACCTTCGGGGTGGTGGAAATCCCAACATGGAAGGGTAAACTTCCGTATCTTGGATGGCGTTCAGCCAACTGGAGCACTTCCTCTTAGGACTCTCTGGCTATTTGATCAGCTCAGAGAGCCCCACGTTGGGTGCCCCCTCTGTCGCGCTGGGGACCGCTTGGCCGCCTGGAGGCCTGGCAGGTGACAGTTGTTAGTGTCCTGCTCGGATGCCCACTTCCATGGACTAAAAGGAGCAGACTCCCTTGGGAGTTCTCCTGCCTTGAGCTCTCTGTGGAGCAGGCTGCAGTCGTGGGATGTTGCTTAGCAACTGGCGGAGGCAGAGGAGAGGAAAGGACCCCTTCTTGTTACAGTATCCAGTTTATTCACCAGAGGGAGAGACAAGAGGAGAGGCCACGAGAAGGGACTGACAAGGGATTTCATATTAGGGAAAATCAGGGGAGGATCCAAGAGATAAACCAATAGGGAAATGATGGGGAATGACAAGCAACCAATAACATACAACAAAGGGAGGAACATATTAACAACAACCAATGGGGAAGGCAAAAGAGAAGAACTTTCCAGTACAAATTATAATATTCAACAACCCTAATGAATAATCATGAACATTATAACCAATGAGGAACATAGGATCTTTCTGGAACTGGGGAGGAACGTCTGGGTGGCTGGCAGTTGGGGGGCAGAGCCTTCATACTTCGGAGTCCTCCTCCAAATCACTACTGCAGGTAGGGAAATCCTCCCACTTAGTGCTATCATGTCTACCTTCAGCCTGGGTCACCGTAACAGGGGGTAAAGTCCAAGATTTGGTAAAAGAACAGGTAGTAATCAAGATGACAAAACAAACACAGCAATCTAACCCTGGATCAACCCCATATGAAGATTTGTACTCAAAATTCAAAAGACAATTAGAAAATGAAACAGAAATCCCTAGATTGTTGCTGTTTGGGGTGGCCACAACATACACATGGACAGTGCCTCGGTTAAGGGCAAAAAGCCGCTTATTAAACAAAGACAGTCTCTTATAACATTTGGTATGTTACCATTCGTGGTACATATCCATTGGCTACTAAATTACTACAATAGACTCACTGACTATAATAACTACAATATACTACTGTTGGTTACCTATAGCGTCACTGTCAAAAACAGAAGACAGCTTCTATTTTTGTATAAAAATTAAGTATTTTTTAATTAGGAAATTAATTAAAATTACTTAATTAAAATTAGATAGTAAAAGGAATAAAAATCCGGGATACGGATTAAAAGAAAGAAAAGAAAACCAGGAACGCAGGGATGGAAGACTCTTCTGGCTGAAAAACGGCTCTGAGTCCCCAAGGTAGGGGGATTGCTGGGTTGACTTTAGCTAGCCTAAAGTCAGCTAATTATAAAAGTCTCCAGTGGAGATAGAGGCCAGTACCAGCAACGGGCTCTGCCGAGGCTAGTCCAAGGGCAAAAAGCAGCTCCTTCAGCTGTGCAGTAACTTTTATAAGGTCTTGGCTCTGCCCATTACCGCCCACAAGTCCGCCCATGGTTCCAGTTAATTGGTGGTCTTTTCATGATGAGCATATCTCAGTCCGCCAATGGGCTGCTGTTGTCTAGGGGTTGGTGTCTGGTAGCTCAAGTGGCGGGAAAGAACATAATTGATATTCAAGGTTACCTTGGTTGCAAGTTACAGGAGCAACGGTCAGGGGCCAAAAATAGCAGAGCGTCAGATAATATTCACCTTTAGCTGGCAGAGCCTCTTCTCCAATGGATAGTTAAAATCATCAAATATTCAACAAATAGTCTCAGAAAACATTTAACAAACAATATACAACAGTAAGATATTATGTAATAACACTATAGATGTTTGGTAAAAGTAATAAAACTGGGGAATAATAATGTTATATAATAGATAATTTAAAATCATAAAATACCTAACAAATAATCCCATAAAACACTCAATAAACATTATACAACAACAAGATATCATTCAACAATCTCATAGATGTCTGGCAAAAATGACAGAACTGGGGAACAACAATGTTAGATAGGGGTACAACAGGGGCACCTTCTGGAACATTTAAGAAAGGGGGCTTTTAACTTGCAATAACCGGTTTCAACTGGGGCACACACAAAAACTCTTAATTAGGCAATCTTCAACTCTTAATTAACTGGACATCAAAATAACTAATCATCAATGAACCTAACCAAAACTACCCAACATGTAAGGATAAACCCATGATTGTGCATAATAGTCAGTGTTCAAGCATTCAGCAAAATAACAGGTGCAGATTTGTGGCTGTTTTTCTCCTTCTACTGTTTAGATTTCTTGCTTCTATTATTACTACATTCTCAAGGCTACAAGCTACTTGTTTGTCTTTTCACGGGCTTTTCTCACTAATAGAACTGAACCATGTCCAGCTTAGGATCTGTGAAGCCTTCAGACTAGCTGTTGGCTACAACACTCGATTAGGGAAAAACCCATCTGTAGATCTGCGGGAGAGAATAAGTAAAGAACTAAACGTAACCAACTGTTGGGGGGGCCTTAATGACAGAAGAATGGCCATGGAAGGGCAGTAGCTTAGGCCCTGGTTGAACTCCTTAAATATAAGAGGGGAGAACCAACCAGAAGGGTGGATTTTAAGTTCAACAGTGACAGGACAAGAGTGCCTCCGGTGCACTGGGAAAAATTTTCTTAATAGTGTAGGAAGTACCCCCTGTAAGAAATAGATATAAAGTTAGTAATGGGACTTCCACATGGTGGGTTCCTGAAGAACGTACACTGTACTGGGCCCAGAGAAAAAACAGTGAAAAGAATTGTGAATATAATAATAAAACTGGACTTTTTCTCTGTAATGGTACAGGCAAGAATCTCTATTCTGAAATACTTGAGATACAAAATTTTGGGAAGACCTAAACCAACAAGAGTAATGATTATTGGAGAGCCCCAGATAGCCTCTTCCGGATATGTGGGAAAAGAGCCTATCCAAAACACCCCCCCTGGTGGAAAAGGAGTTGTACTCTGGGAATTATACAACCAGGATAGTTTCTTTTACCAGGACAGGATGGAGGTGACTTAGGGGCACCAGTTTATGAAGCCTTGAAAAGAAATAAAAAGGGAATTAATTGGAGGATCTCAAAATGGGAGAATGAGGAATGGACTCCTGAACAAATATTGGAAGTGTATGGGCCAGCTACATGAACACAAGATGGGAACTGGAGACACTGAACCCCAATTTATATGCTATTTGTATTATAAAAATAAATTGTATTATAAGACTCCAAGCAGTTGTAGAAATAATAACCAATAAAACTGCCCTAGCACTGGAACTAATATTGAACCAACAAAAGCAAACAAGGGCTGCCATTTATCAGAATAGGTTGGCTTTAGACTACTTACTAGCAGAAGAAGGGGGTGTCTGTGGAAAATTTAATACATCCAATTGCACCTTGAAAATAGGTGACAACGGGGATGCCATCCTGGATATAGCCAAGGATATTAAAAAAATGGCCCATGTCCCAGTCCAGAAATGGGAATTAGTACTAAAAGCTAGCTGATGGGACAATTTATTGGGAATGGAATGGTGGAAAAAGCTAAGCTTCTTCCTGTTATGCTCAGCAGCTGGTTTATTATTTCTTCCTTGTGTGATGCCCTATTTTATTTGGCTAATCACCAGTGTAGTCCAAGGTATGCCAGTAGTGGCAATGCGTATGGACCTCAAATTAGCTATATCCAGAACAGCACAAAAGATAATGGTGTTAAAGGAATAAAAGAAAACTAAGGACCCATTTGAGGAAGCCAAACTCATTTATGAAAAACATGAACATATCACCAAGGTTAAAAATGGGAATTATTGCTCAAGCCAAATGATTTAAGAAAAAGGAGACGAGGGATTGTGATAAACACATACTACGGTGTTGGCTTTCATAATCATTGGAATAGATACTATATGTTGTGCATTGTAGTGTTGGTTTTGTGGGAGTGGTTTTGCTGTTATGATGGGAGGGAACTGGATGTTGGCTTTCACTGGGGCTTAGAGCTATTTTTAACACAAATGTTGTGCTGTGATATGAGAGTTGTTTTAATTGGATAACATTTAACCAGTAATTTTATAACTGTATATCAATATAATGTTGATCAATAACCAATATATCAATAATATATATATCAATAATATATATCAATAACATAAATCAATATATATTGATACAGTCAATAATGTACATAATTGAATGTATCAAAAAGTAACAAATGCCCTCTACAAGGATGACTGTGCATGCTCTAAAAAGGCAGAACGGAGGAGGAGCCATGTTAACTAGTTCAGAAAATGTTTTAGTAAGAATAATTGTTCATTAATATGTATTTACCTGATGCAATACCTAGAGTATTGTTATAAACTACTCAGACTCCAAATGGGAATGAGTTATGGAAGTTTTATTGAGAACAATAAAAACATCAGTAAAGCAACAGGGACATCGCTGGGCGCATGGCAAAATGCTAGAGGCGTGCCTGAATATGGTGGTTCCACTTTTTATACCCCTGATATTGCATCAGCTTTATGCATATTTATTTTTGGTTTTACAAAGTCTTGTCCCATGTCACTCCTTTTGGCGCCGGCGCAGTTTCGTCACTGTGGTCATCAGGGTCTGATGCTTTGCCTGGGGTAGCCCGGTGACCACCACAGTGTCACAGGAAGCTGTCCTCAATGTTAAGCTTTTCTCTTTTAGGAGTGTGGTTTCCCTTAATAGGGAAACCCCAAGGCGATGTTAGACAGCAGCAAGACAGCGGCAAAGGATGAGGGAGAGGCCTTCCGTGTGGGTAATCCAACACCAGCCTTATTAGGTTGAAGGGTCCAGGGACGAAAGGCCCCTTCTGGGGGTTGACAGGGGTTTTTATACAGGGAGGAAACAGGGCCGAGATAAGGGCAACAACAATAGCGAAAGGGAAGGAAGGAGGAGCAAACTGGGAAGTAACCAATAAGAACATTCTGTGGGAGGGGTAACCAATGGGTAACCAATCACATATCGAATAGAGAAGAACTTTCTAGAACATTATGAATATTAATGAAGGGTTATGAATAAACATTAACATAGACTGGGGAGGAGAATGTAGGAACCAATAATCAAACATTATGTAAATCTTAGGTAATGGAATTGTGGGCTCTCGCCATAACCAAGAAGTCTCTTTATACTTCTCTGTAGCAGTGCCCCATCCACCAATCGCTTGATGCTTCAGGCAGCTCAGGTGCCTCAGGTGCTGTGGCCTTTGCCACGCACACCGCCACAAGGGTCCTCATTGGATGGAGTTCTACTCCTTTTATGATAGTGTCTCAGAAGTTTGGCTAGCAACAGTTTGTCCAATGCAAACTCTTAAACCCACAGTACAACACACAAACCACACTATTCTTGTGAAAGCTAATTTCACAGCTAGGCTATTCTAACAACATTAACCACTTTATAACGTACTATTACCTTAGTATTTTGCCAAGGCCAACATTATAATACTTCACATCAATTCATATAATACTCTGCGAAACCCAACTCCCACTAGCTTGCTTCTCACAATTCCCCACTCTTACATTTGACTATATTTGGCTTGAGCTGTATGTCAGATTCTTTACCCGTGTCATTAGGTCATACCTTTTGTATATCAGCTGTGCTTCCTCTAGTGGGTCTCCTATTTCGTTGTTTCTTCTTAGGACCATGACCTTTTGGGGAAGCCCAACAACCTGTTTTGGGTCTGTGGGTATATGTCAGGAATGAGGCTACACTCAATTTGAACTTTAAAATTTAATTTATTACATAACATGGCTAGATTTCCTAATCAAAAATCACTTATCCGGGTTCGCAGCGATTGAAAACCCTTAGAGCCAATACGGCTATAAACCCAATGCAAAGACCCACAGCACTGGGTTTTGCTGGGGCTAACCCCAAGCAAGGTCTCTTAAAAAGCAGGCCTAATACCCACAGTGCCAGGCTTTGCCGAGCTAATCCCAAGTAAAAAGAGTAGTTTTTGGTCTGTGACAGGGGGTTTTATACCCCTCTGGCCTCTCCCATCACTGTCCACTGTCCTGCCTCTAAGATAGGAGGTGATTGGTTGGATTCTTTCAAAGTCTGAATCATTGGCTTTAGATTAGGGTATGATGTAAGGTCTTTTATCCAATGGCTCGGTTGCTGCTAGGGGTGTCGTCTTTGGATGATGTCATTTGGATAGCTGGCAGGAGAATTTTGCATTAAAATTCATGGTTTCCATGGAGTCCAGTGACAGGCTCTCAGCTGGCTTTCTAAATATAGCTCTTTGGCAACATATGAGGGTCTTTTCTCTTCTGTAATGTAACTTAGTTAGAACATTAATTCAAAATATTACAAGGTTAGGTAATACGATTTGAACTTCTAAAGTTTGATTAGAACATTGAAAGGACACTTGGTCTTTAAACATTTGTATTTGTGAAGAATATAAAACCACGAACTTTTTAACTTTAGGGATTACTTTACAATTCAATTATGTATTAATAACATTTCAAATTAATTATTCATCATGTCATGGATGCGAAAGCCAACTCTTTGCTTTATTTATGACAGTACAGTTACCAAATGCATGTTTTGTATCATAGTGGTTGGACAAAGGTGACTCTTAACAGTAACTGACCAGCCTCTGTCTCCATGTCTATGCTGGAGTATTGCCTCATGTATCTCCTAAGCCTTTCTAACCATTCCATGGGGGTTTTCTCTTTCCCTTTCCCAAAAGCTTTACTGATGTTTTGATTTTGCGGGGCAGCTTCTTTTACTCCCCTGATTACCAGTGCCCTATAGTCTTCCGTATTTCGTGTTCCCTCTTCATTGTTGTGATTCCTGGGGGGGTACTGAATGGGCATTTTATCCTCCCCATTTTGTTGCCTGTTTTGGTGCTCCCTATCCCAGATTCTCATACCTACTACCTGATAATTTGCTTTTCCTCCTGGGTGAAAAATACGCCTAGGCTGGACTGCATTTCATCCCAAGTAAAAATGTTTGGCCCTAAAAACTGATCCACTTGTTCAGACAAGCCAATAGGGTCATCCCGTAACCCTTTCATTTCTTCCCTAAAAGCTCGCACTTTGAAGGAGTTGAGAGGGACATTTCACAAACCCTATCCCCCCTTGCGCTCCTCCCATTGGTACTTCTCTAAGGGGATACACATTGACCCAGTGATTCTCATCTCTGGAATTCCTCTCGCACCTTGATACTGCTCTACTCCTAGTATTCTAACTAGGTCCATCTAGGGGTATTACCGCTTCTGGGGGTACCGGTGCACCTGGAGTAATGAGAAACAGCAGAGGTAAATGGTCTAAAGGGTCACATTCTTTTTTCTCCGATACTTTAAAAGTTTTGGCCTCTGAAGGAAAAAATCTCTCCTTTCCAGCAGGCAGCATAGTCACTTTCCTCCTGACTGACGGGTTCTTCGGCATTCACATGAATTTGTAGGGCTTGAAAATCCACCCTTCCAATGACCCATACTTAGGCCAATATATATGCTCAGGTTATATTTCCTCTTTAGTCCACTATATCATACAGTACTGTATCAATTTTACTTTATCCTTACCCCTTGTATCATGCTTATAGTTCCATTGGGATAATTTTAGTCCTAAGGGGCTGTCTGGAGGTATATTCATAGGTACCTTTTACTCCTCCTCTTCTTGAGCTTTTCTATACTACTCCCCTGTCCCATGTTACGATCTTACGATCCTGGGGCTACCTTCTGCTTCCTCTTCTTCCTCTGCCCTCTTGTTCAACAATCAAATCCCCCCTTTTTCTTGGGATCCTCTTCTGCTACAACTGCCCTCTCGCCTAGCAGTCAAGCCCTTCTTCGAGGCTTTATTCTGCTACCTTCCCCTTTGCGTCCCGCCGCTTAGAGGTTCCCCTGCTACCTTCTCATTCCGCGTCACCGCCTGTTACTTCCCAGGCAGTTGACTTCTCTAATCCCAGGGCTTTCTTCCACTCCAGTTGTTCTCTTCCTTTGCTCCTTCACCAGCCAAGTCCCTTGTGGGAGGTTTGCACCATGGTTAGAAGAGCTCCGCACTTGCTTCTTGAGATGGGCTACCAATTTCAAGTCTCATTCATTCAGCAGTCAGGCCCCCAATAACCCACCTGACCGAACCACATAATACTTAATTTCCTTCCATATGGGCTGGATCTTGGCACACAGAAGTTTTAAGTGACTGTGGCAGATAATCTGAGAATTTTATACTTTTGCCTTGCGAGTTCTCCTTGTTCCCAGTTACCCAGCTCGGATCTAAGGATCTGCAAGAGACCCAGGGTGGACCATCGAAATCAGTGGGGCTGGCTCTCCCACACGAGTGCCCCCAGAACCCCCAGAACCGGTGGGTGTATCTGAGATGAGTCCCCAAAAATTGTTATAAACGACTCAGACCCCAAATGGGAATGAGTTCTAGACGTTTTATTGACAAAAAAAAATCAGTTAAACAAAAGGGACAGCGTTGGGTGTGTGGCGAAATGCTAGAGGAAAGGGCAAAAAACGGTGGTTTCGCTTTTTATACCCCTGCAATTGCATCAGCTTTATGCATATTTATTTTTCGTTTTACATTGTCTCGCCCCATGTCATTCTTTTTGACACCGCTGTCTGGGTGCGCAGCGTCTCGAGGCTTCAGCCCTCGCCTGGATCGTTGGAGGGAGAAATCCCTCAAGCATCCCGTCTAGGAGTCGAGGAGTCCCTGGGGGATCTTCGGGCAGCAGAGCCTCCTGTCGCAGCAGGCGAGCAGGGAGGACACCACCTCGGCTGAGGGTGGCTGAAGCACACCAGAGGAGAAAGGCTGAGTAAAGAGGCAGAGACCTGATATGGCTCTCAGGAGTTTATTGCCTCTGGGGAGTCAGGGATCAGACCCAAGGATCTGAGGGCTGTGCAGGGTCTTTTAAGGGGGGGAGTAACAAGGGGCGTGTACAAAAACCAACCAATCATAACACAAACCAGGAGGGTCCAGGGATTGACAATCGTAACATCAGCCAATAACAGGGGACTTAAAGGGAGGAACAATAGTAATGCCCAATGGGGGACCGAATTGGGGAGAACCTTCTGGAAGCCGGGGATGGTTCAGGGGAGACTGACAACTAGAATGACGGGGGTAAGGGCGGGAAAGGAGTCCAGGGTGAAACCAACCAGAAATGGGGGAAACTGGGGACAAACCATTAACAATACAAAGCATATCAAAACAATAAGAACGAACAAACACACTACAACATCTCCCCCTTTTCTTTTCAAAACAAAAGGAGGGGCTGTGATTTTAAAGAGTCCAACTTAAACAGCTGTTTCTTCGACAGCTCTTTCTTCTTCGTCAGGATCTGGCTGATCCATATGCAGCCACCATCCAGCGTCCACAGGAGGACAGTTGTGGGCTTTTTTGGCGAAATACTTTCTTTTGCAACATAAAAACATTCCATAAACAGTTAAAATAGGAAGTCCCAAAACCAAAATGTCTTTAGAGATCGAGGATACCCATCCTGAGATTCCTATCCGGCTGGTAGTGGAGTGAAACCAGTTGCTCGTAGAGTTGGTAGACGCGACAAAAATATCCTTGACCACTACCATGGTGGACCGAAGTGCATGCCCCAGCCAGCCCTCCTTCTCCTGCCTAATTTTTTGGGTCAACCTTACAAGCTCGTTTATGATTTTAGGGATGCTCCTTCCAGGCACAGAGAGATTGAAGCAGCACATGCCTCGGAACTCCTTGCACCCATGCCCATGCGCGAGAAGCAGGAAATCGATAGCCGCCCAATTTTGTAGGGCGGCCTGTCTGGTGTATTGCTCCTCTTCTAGGAGGTCAATTAGGGCCTTTGAAGTGAACTTGTTTAGTTGCTTGTTTAGTGACCCAGGCTCTCGATGCCCCAATTCCCCAAGTGCTTTGGCTGCAGAGACCCACGGAAGAAAAATGGACACTGCAACCTGTTTCAACTTTGCCCAATGATAAATTTCGGCGTTACAGTGCTCGTCCAAATTATGTGCACCCCTTTTCTGGAGTCTGGATTTTAGTGCCGAATTGTTAAATCTGGTCAT
>VZRO01007533.1:388989-465504 GCA_013397915.1 Daphoenositta chrysoptera | reverse complement strand
CCCTGCAGCTGGAGGGGCTGCAGTGTGTGCAGGCTGCTCACCAGCCGCTTCTGTGGTGAAATCAAGGGTTAAAAAGTAAGAAGTGTTTTCGCTCCGGTTTTGGTGGGTGCAGGAAGGCAGGTGTCCCTGAGGCCATCTGTGCTGGCCCAGCTCCTGCAGGACAACGCACTGCAATCAGCTTCCTGCTGCCATGTGCCCTCAGCCTCTCCAGGGCTCCTCCAGAACCAGTGCTGGCTTCCCATTTCACTCCTAATTCCAGGAAAAACATGAAGGTTAGGCTCGGTGGAGAGCTTACAGCATGCCAGGAATGTGCTGCTTGGCTCTGCGTTCCCCTGCCTCGTGCAGCAGCAGGAGCTTCTGCCAGGCTGGGCCAGAAGGTCCACGGGAAGGCAAGGAACAGCAGGAAACCAGGAGAGCACTGAGATACTTCTTTATTAATAATTACATCCCAGGTACAGTGGCTCCTTTGGCAGTGGGGGGAGCAGTGGAAGGTATTGTTTCAAGGATTGTGGGCACTGTCCAATTTTCAAAATCAGGGTTTTTTGCCCTCTGCTTGTAGGACCAGTTCTCTTTTACAGCAGCTCCCTCAGGAGGTTTCACACTCACCATGTTCATCAGCTTTGAATTCCCTGAAGAGCTGTGGCTGTGTGGTGTCCTGTGCCCTTCTCTTCCCCCTTCCCTTCTCTGGAGCTTGGGACAGAGCCAGAAGTGGGTGTGGGAGGAGACAGCAGGTTGGTCCCAGTGCCAGGATGGAGCTGGAGCCAGTGATACAAACTGGGATGAGCTTTCATGTGGATTCATGGTAAGGGTGTTCAGAGAACCATCTGGGAAAGGATCTCTCAGACCTGAGACCGGAGTGGAAGAGACACAGGCAGGCTTTCCCTTTTCCCTAGCTGTTCCTGTGACAGACAACCTTCTGGCTGAAACTCGAGAGAAGGGAAGTCCATCTTTTATTTCAGAGCAGCCTTGCTAGATCAGGATGAGGGACACCCCTTGTCATCCACAGGACACCCCCGAAGCCTTCTGGGCCGTGGCTGGGGTTTGCTGTGTGTTACCGATGGGGAAGAGCAGGAACAGATGGGTTAAGTCACTTCACCTACAGACAGAGAAGAAGTTTCCAGTCAAAAACATTAAAATCTCAGAGTTCTTGGCTTCTAGCCCTGTTCAGCCTCTGTTCAGGAGAAAAATTATCATCCTGCAACTAAAATGCTTTTTCTTTGCACTGTAGGTGCAGAATGCAAGTGATTTGCTGATCAAACCTTTGGAAAACTTCAGGAAGGAGCAGATAGGGTTCACCAAGGTAAGGTTTGTTTGTTTTCAGTGTAAACAGATTTGTTTCTGTTACTCTGTTTGAATTCAGATTTTTCTCCTGTTGTTGTTAACAAGCAGACGGTTGCTCTACTGCATTCTGACTTCAGGCACTCAGAAACTCCCTGTTCAATGCTGGCTTTCAAGCTGCTGGCATGAGGGTTCGTGCTGTGACTTTTAGTCTGATTTTTCAATCATAAGAGGCTCCAAAATCTTTTCCTGAATTCTTTGGGTTCTCTCCTGGCCTGATTCCAGCACCGCCTCTGTCCTGAGCAAGGAGTGCTTGTTTCAGCCAGGAGAGCCTCCTTGCTGCTTTCTCTCCTCTCCCCTTTGTTCAGTCAGTGCTATTGAGATTAAAATACTTTCTGCAGAGAAGTGTGTGGTAGAGTAGGAAGGAGGAAGGGAAGGAGAGAAAAAGGGAAGGAGGGAAAGCAGCAGAGGCCGGCAGGCAGAACCTGATTATAGTCATAGGGCTTTTGTTATGAAATATTTACATAAAGCGTCTAATGAGACTTTCAGATGGACCAAACTTTTAAAGAAACAAGCTATAAAAAGCAAATTCTGCACATGTGGAGCACAAAAGATCATTTTTCCCTTGTCTGCTATCAAGAAGTCCAGGTTCCACGTTACTCAGCGGCAGCTTAAAATGGGGCTGGCTCTGACCCAGCTCCGAAATGGAGATGTTTTGGAGAACACTTGGGGCTTGGATTCAGCCCAGCCCATCTGGAGGCTTTGACGTTTAATAAATACAGGGTTTGAGAAGAGATACTCGATGGCCCTCCTGCCCTTTGCCGTGCCCTGAGGGCTGGTGTGTGGAACCCTCTGAAGAGCTACAGCCACGAGCATGGCAGAGGTGCTGCCCACGGCCCCTGCTCTCGTGTCCCTCGGGCTGTTTTCTTCCCAGAAAGCCCTTAAGGTGTGTAAGGGGCACTTTGCCCACAGCCCAGAGTGTGCTGTGCCCCGAGAGCCGAGCTGCCTCCACCCATGGTGCCCGTGTCCTGCTCTGCAGTGGCCGTGCCCGGCGGTGCCACAGCCCCAGCTCTGACACGGATCCACCTGGCAGCCTGCAGCCCTCCACAGTCCCTGTGGGCAGGCAGGCTGCTCCAGGTGGAAGCATGGGGTGGTGACAGTGGCAGGACACTGCTCAGGGCAGCTGGAGAGGTGGCAGAGGGCAGGGAGTTGTTGCAGGTGGCTCAGCCATTGTGGTTTGATTTTGGGTTTTGTTTCTTGTGAGGAACGTGAGCTGTAGAGGTGCCGGGGCACTGTGGTGGGAAGAGAGCTGTGCCGTGGCTCAGCACAAGTGCCCCACGCAGGAGCTCACAGGGCAGCACCTTGCACCGTGCCAGGACCAGGCGTGCCCGCACTGACAGGGATGCACAGGGAGGTACCACTGTCCCCAGTGCCACCCCGAAGCCTTGAGAGGGTGCAAGCTTGGGAGCGAGCCCCAGCCACTCCAGCCCCTTGTCCCCACCTCTGATGCTTCCCTGGCAGGAGCCTGTGCCACACGACTGGTAGGCTGCACCCTCGGGTGTCACCTCGGGCACAGAGCCTTCCTCCCCCTGCCAGCCTGCAAAGCATCCCCGGGTCATCCCCACCCGGCAGCAGAAGGTGTGAAGTACAAATGAGGCTCCTCACAGTGGGGCTCTGTCAGCGTGGATTCTCCCATCACTGCTGGGCCTGGCATCGCCCCGTGGGCCCTTCCTGATCTGCAGCAGGGGCAGAGGCCGAGGCTGTGGAACAGGCTGGAGACATGACACAGGGAATTCGTGCCCTCTGCTTAGTTTCCGTATTTTGGCAGCATCGCCTTCTGTGAGATGTTTTCTGTTCCCTTCGCGAGCTGCTGGAGCCAAATAGGAAGAGCTCTTGAATCGGGGCTTTGTGATGCCTCTGGCTGGAGCTCAGCCAGTCTGACCAACACATCTGAGTGTGCATTCACCCGTTTTCCCGGGACGAACGGAGTCTCCTCGGGAGGGTGTGCTCCCACACGGGGCAGCCCTGGGCTGTCACTGGGACCCCCTCCAGCCACTCCCTCCTGCCACAGCCCCGTGGGGTCACTGTTTTTCCTGTGACTTGCTATCAGTGTCTGTGACTTGCTGTGCCACATCACAGATAAAAGGGAGGCTCTGGGACCCCCTGAGCTGACCCACTTCCCAGCTCTGGCACTCATGGTGAGTGTGGAAAGGAGCTGGCGCCGATGGAGGCCCCATCCCTCCCTCTCCATAGCCCTGGGGCTCAGCTCCATGCTGTGGGGCTGGGACGCTGTGGGAAGAGCCTGGCCACACTTACTGAGTTAAAGAGGGTTTGAATAGGAAAAGTTGAATTCCAGTTTCACTTGGAAGGAGACAGCTTTTTTTAAAAAAAACACAAAGCAAACAAAAAGTCAGAGGGAAAAACTTGTTTGGATGTACTGTAAGGGCAGGAGAAATGCTGAATAGCTGCAGTGTTTGTCAAAAGTTCTTCTATAGGAGATAACATATTCCTAAAAGGACTTAGTTAATGCTGTTACTATTTTAATTAATTCTAATTTTAAAAGAAAGGGGGATAGTGACTTCTACTTGCTTTCATCTCTGTGGGAGCAGGGCCTAAGGAGCATTTGAGAGAAATCAGTGGGTGAAGGAAAAACACCAGGATGAACTGAATGTGCTTTGCTGGAGCTGCTCTTTTGACACCCCTCGACTTTTTAGAAATTTTTTTATGAATTAACTGCTGCTGCCTCATAAAAATGAGCTGTGATGATCCTCCATCCACTGATGTCGCACCCAAGCCCCTCAGGTGGGCATGGAGGAGGGGGCTCCCGCAGGCAAAGTGTGTTTCATTCCTTATGGAGAAGTGGCCCTTGAGCTGGGCTTCTCGCTTGCCACTCACTCCACCTCTCCTAAGATGGGAATGTCAGAGGATCCTAATTAGCAACTAATGGTTAAGGGGGAGTTTTGGCAAGTCCGTTTTCCCCTTTCCCCTTGGTCAGCTGGACCTGAAGCTGCTGAGGGGCTCCGGAGTCGCCCCAGTGCTGGTGGCAGTCGGGGTTTGGGCAGGACCCGGCACACGCAGAGCAGCCAGAGCTGCTGCTGGAGCACCTGGCACAGCAGGCAGCCAGTGCTGTCCCACGGGCTCCTGCTCATTCCTGGGTACAGCAATCAATGCCTGTCAAAGCTCCCAGAGCAGGGTTTTTGCAGAGCACCCTCGTGCCTGCACTCGGTGGGACCTGCTGGGTTGCTCCCAGTGAGCCATAAACGGAAGATGGGTGGCTCTTGGACTTGGCAAACCTTAATGGGAACGTGGGGCTGCCCTTTGCTGAATATTCATGAGGAACTGATTTGTGCTCATGTTTCCAGATTGTGCTTCAGTCTGGGTGATTTTTTTGTGTTGTTTTTTTGTCTTGGCTTGCTCTGTTCAGCAGCCAACTCAGAAGGATTTGTAGGTCATCCTTCTGCTGTTCAGTTATATGCTAATTAGCCAGAGTGGGAATGATTGGCAAGCTCCCTGTTAGTGGCCCAAAATGCCATGCTGCTCTGTGGTCCTGTTGCACGTGGGTCCGTCTTGGACATCATTCCCAGTCCCTTCAATCCCCAGAGGGAGCTCAATGCTCCATGTCCCCAGTGCAGCCGTGTGCCCCTGCCTGCCGTGGGCACTGGCAGAGGAGGAGGCACTCCCCGGAGTTGCTGTCTGGCTTCCCAGCTCCTGCTGCAGAAGGAGCTCCACTGTTCTCCCAGGCTTTTCCTTTCTCTTCACCAGCCTCTCCCCGAGCAGAGGTCACCCCTCTGCCCCAGGACCCACCGTGTCTTCCCACAGGGAGCTGCCCACGAGCTGGTGGCAAAGCTGCTGCTGGTGATCTGCACCATGGCCACACACAGCTCATGGCCTCCTCCGTGGGTTCTTGTCCTTGTGGCCATCTGCACGGGCACCACAGCCTCCCACAGCAGTGTCACCTCTCCTGGGGACGAGCCAGGAGCCACGTTCTCCCAGGCTGCTGCATCCAGAGGCACATTCCCCCTGCCCATCCCATCCCTGCTCCCTGCCCATAGCCTCTGCTGTGCCCAGCCGTGGTAGCACCAGGCTCTGGTGGGCAGCTGCTCCCTTGCCCCGTGCTTCCCCACAGCTCCTGGCACAGGTGAGCAGCCTCCCAGCCAGAGAGCAGGAGAGGTTGGTCCCAGGTCCGGCCTGGAGTGTGGCTGCCTTCCCTGGAGGCCTCTCCACAGGGTGGGGACAGCTGAGTCCCCCTATGTGTGCTGCTTGCTGGTGGCGAGAGGCAGGAGACGACACCTGGAGTGGGCTTCAGCCCCTTCCTGCTGCGCCTTCAGCTGCTCACCCACAGCTCTGCTGAGGAACAGGGATGGCACCATCCTGTGCTGCCACCACCACCCCTCCATGCCACCTTGTTGGAGACAGCAGACCTCTAGGTTAGGTTTGGAGCTAGTTTTCCATGGCAGCACTTGCTTTTCCATCTCGGGACCTGCTGCTGGTGAGACGTGAGGAGGTGGCTGCAGGAGTGCTGTNTTCCATCTCGGGACCTGCTGCTGGCACAGCCATCCCCTCTGAGACGTGAGGAGGTGGCCGCAGGAGTGCTGGGCCTGCAGCCCCACAGCTCTGCTTCCCTGCACTTCTGTGGCCTTGGGGTTGGGAGGCTCCTCATTAAGGAAATGGAAACAAGACGAGTTCCTGGCTGCATTAGACAGAGCATTAGTGGCACAGACAGCCCAGGAGTGTGACCTTACAGACACGGGAACTGCTGCTCTGCAAACGCTTTCGCTGCGCTGGGTTTGGGTTTGCTGATCAGGGCGTTAGTCACGAGGGTGGTGGTTTGTTTTGATAGTCCTTCCTGGCCTCAGCCCCGCAGTTGCTGCGCTGTTTAAATTAGGATTCACCCTTGCAGGACTCTCTGCTCCTCTGGATTTGATGTAGATCTCTGTTCTGAGGTGTGAGGTTGCTAACACGGAGTCACAGTACCTGATATTGCAGGGGGCGATTCCAGAGGATGCACTTCCCTTCAGGTGTCTGTAATTCCAGGGTCTGCAGGGCAGGATGTGTAATTGCTGAGGTGAAAGGGTTTGCTGGGCTAAGCCTGCCCTGCTCCAGACACTTACACATAAGCAGGGGTAGTCGAGTTGGTGCCATTTCCCCATGGTAATTGTGCTTTCACTACAACCCTGTCAGGACTGGTGGGGAGAGAATCCTTTTCCCAGGAAGGCAGCTGGCAGGAAGGCTTGTTACTGTTATCAGGAGCCAACTGTGCTGAGCCCAGGTAGGGGTTTTGGGAGCCCCCAGGCATCCTGCTGCAGGACATCCTGACAGACAGATGGAATAGTCTGTGCAAGTGGAATGGGGAAGCACAACTTCATGGCAGGGGAAGCTGCGGTCACTACTGAATTCATGAGGAAAATTCCTAATACCCAGCAGTCTGGCAGAGTCCACCTGCTCTGCTTTCTGGTGGTACTGGTGTATGCTTGTTTATCCATGAATTTCTGAGTGGGGGCATGAGAACAGGATTTCAGGGCTTTCAGCAGATAGGTGTTGAAAGATACCAATAATTTCTGAGGAAGCTGGATCTTCCTAACTGCTTTCCACTTTTTTGAGCTTGCAAAAGCCAGACAGAGGATCTGGATATTCCATACATACCTGCACTATGTGTACACCAGCTCTCAACTGCTTGGACCTGGCACTGAGGCTGCTGCCAGGCTGGAATTTCCTGATTTTAGTAATTTAGTTGCCTCCCAGGAATCCCTGATATCTCAGTTACATCTGAAGTGGGTATTTTTTCAACCTGGCCCCTGCTCTGGTTGTTTTGTGATCACCAGTGTCACAGTCAGTGCACGGCAGGAGCCAACAGCCTGGTGCTCAGTTCTGCTGCTCCCTGCCTGCTCTCAGAGGTTCCTTCTGGAGCGTCTCTCTTTGCTGCTCTGGTTCATTTGTGCTCTCTTTGCACCACTGCTGACGGGCAGATGAGAATTTCCTGCCCACCTGTCGACCTTCCAAGCTTCTGCTTTCCTTCTGGTACTCTTCTGAAACAAATTATAAACTCTTTAGAACAGAAAGCTGCCAAAATCTAATGAACCTTTGCTTGACCCTGATGTGTCTCTGACATTGCAGTGTTTGCCCAGTTGTTCCTGGGCTGTGTGAACAGCACATCAGCAGATGGTGAATAGGTTTTTGATGTATGTTTTGATGTATGTTACGAATATGTTTTTGATGTTTACTGGATATTGAAGAGATTGAGAGAGGGAACAGCACCTCATCGGTGGGGCTCTTGCCATGATGTTGGCATGAAAAAAATACTTCTTGTGCTAGAGTATTGCTAGACTGGGTCTTGAGGTGTAACTGCATCCAAGATAGGCAAGGGGCAGTGAAAGCAGGGCAAAGGAGAGGTGGCCTCCTTTTGTCTGGCTGGGTTTACCGAAATTTGTCCATGGGAATACAGAATTGCACAAAGGATCTTGGTGTTGATGCATGTTCTTATCAGAAAAATGCCAATAACTGGTTCTGCTTCAACCTCTTGCATCTACAGGAAAGAAAGAAAAAGTTTGAAAAGGATGGTGAGAAGTTTTACTCTATGCTGGATCGCCACTTGCATTTGTCTTCCAAAAAGAAGGAATCTCAGTTACAGGAGGTGTGTATGGAATTTTTCTCAGAGTTGGGTCCAGAAGCAACAGCACCAGCTGCTCTACATCTTAAAAAAGGGTAGGGGGGAATCATCCCTTCCAGTAACCCATTGAAACTGATAATTAAATCTACCCAAAGCCTGGATTCTCTGTGTGAGACCAGGGAAATCAAGCTCATAGTTCTCCTGTGTCTGTTGGATGCTGGAAGTGGCTTTAGGTGTTGTCATTTCTTGTTGTCACCGTGATGGTGTAGGGCAGTGACCAGTGGCACTGACACAGCTGGGGACTGGCCACCCTTTCACCTGGGGAAGTGCTCTGGCAGCAAAATAACCAGTTATTATTCCTTTTGCTGGGCTGGCCTCCTGCCTTGCTGCTGGTGCTTTTGGGTGGCTGTGGGGGCAGGCAGAGGAGGGGGGTTCCTGCCAGCTGTCACTGCTGCAGGCATCTTGCAGCAGGGAGGGAAACCCAGCTGTTCCAGCCCACACCAGAGCAGCTGGATCTGGTCAGATCTGTCAGACCAGTTGTCAGATCAACCTCGGAGCATCTCTGCAAGGCAGACTGTGTGAGCTCTGGGAGCATTGTGTGCTCCTGCCACTGCTGCAGCTCCAGGATTGCTGGTTCTGGGACACAGATGGAGTCAGGCAACAGGGTGGTGACGGTGGCCTTGTCCTCATAGGGTTGTGTGTGGAGAAGAGGCTTGTGCTAAAATAACAAATGAGCTTTGGGAAAGCCTTGTCCTTGCAGAGTGAGAAGAAGTTTTGGATCCTTGAATGAAAGGAGTTAGAAATGGGCAGACTTAGAAGAATATCCAATGGTGTAGTTCAAAGCTGGGCTGGACACCTGGCAGTCTGTATTTACTGACGACAGAACTATCTGTGAGCTGACAGACAACAGTGAGTCAAGTATTTTCAAACTACATGTGATCTATTTTCTTTTATTACCTTTCCCTCTTTCTTCTAGGCTGACCTTCAGGTGGACAAAGAGAGACACAATTTCTTTGAGTCCTCCCTCGAGTACGTGTACCAGATCCAGGAAGTACAAGAAAGCAAGAAATTCAGTATTGTGGAGCCGGTAGGAGTTTCCTTTTCTCTCAGTCTCATTGGTTGATGCTCAGATGTGCTGGCAATGGCAGGAAGGGATGAGTTGCCAGGCTGGATTAGGTCCTGTGGGGCAGGAGTTAACCTTGCACCCTTGGCTTGCTGCAAGTTTGGGGCTTGTTGGAGCACTGTGAAGCCCCAGCCCTGCTTCTTCTGGCTGGCTGTGGATCCTGAGGAACAGGTTGGACACTGTACATAGCTACAGGTTTTGTTATGGATTATCTTGGCCCCCTTGGGTTTGGTAAGTGCTGTCTGTCTGCAGAGGGCCAGAGGTGTTACCTGCTCTGCTCACCAGTCCCAGCCTGACCTGGAGGGCTCCCAGACTGTGGCTGAGTGTGGGGACCCTGCCCTGGGTGCTTGCTCTGCCCCAGTGCCAGCTGCAGTGGAGCATGGGGTCGTGGGATCCTGTGGATCTTGTGGATGAGCACTCTGCAGATCTGCTCTGGGTCTCCCTGCAGGGTCTTTTGTTCTGGGTGTTTTATTCAGACAGATGTGTGGGTGGTAGCTTGGGCTTTAGGGACACTGTGGTGGATAAGCCATATCAAGGCTGGCATCATTCCAAAGCTGTAGGGAAAAAATAATTGTATCTGTAATTTCTGAAACCCCACACTCTGTCCATCTTTCCTTTGGTTATAAACACAGAAGTCCAGTGTGTCCCTTCCCTCCATTCCAGGTGCTGGCATTTCTCCATAGCCTCTTCACTTACAACAACCTGACAGTGGAGCTGACGCAGGATTTCCTCCCATACAAGCAGCAGCTCCAGCTCAGCCTGCAGAACGTGAGTCCCTGCCCAGCTGAAGGACTTTTCCTGTGTGACTTCTCTTCTCATTTGGATTTAAAAACCTTTGATGCAGTCTGGCCATGTTTGCATTGTGGGAGCTGCAGATACAGTTATTTCCTTCTCAGTTCACGTGTGTTTTCCCCGCTCCTGCACAGGACAGCTCACAGGTCTATGAAATTGTTTTCTCTGGAAGGGGCTATTGCAGTTGCATCATTTAACCTGGTGCATAAACAAGCCTGAGATTTTCTTTCTGTTTCATGAGATGGAAATTGGACTCCAAGAAGGCCTCTAACCTTGATCTTAATGATACTGGCTTCCTTCAGGCTTGCTACATGCTTTGATAAGCTCCTCTGCTGGCCACGTGTGCTCATGGGGTAGAATATCTGAGTCCTGTTTCCTTTATACTCAGTCTTTCCTGACTGGCCTTCATTTCTGTGGAACAACAGCCATAAATCTGTGCCAAGCTGGTTTTGCTGCTGGTTCATTAATTGGTCCAAGTAATATTCCATCAAAATGCCTGGATTTTGTACCTGGTGTTGAAGTGACTCTTTCATGCCAAGCAGTGTAGCATGATCCTTTGGGAATCAACACCTTTGGGAGGAGAATACACCTGTTACCTGAGCAATGGTGTGAAGGGGAGCTCAGGTACTGCCTCTGCTCCACCCAGCCTTGAAATGTGCTGAAGTTCCTTAATTAAGGGAACAAGTGGCCTCCCAGCTATGGCACTCCATCACCATCTCCACACATGGTGTGACTCTTCGATCATCTCTAAGAGCTCAGTGGTCCTTATAGCCAGTTTCCATGTGGATTTGGGGAGTGGTTTCCATGTTTTGTACCTTGGGAACCGATTCATTTCTGCCACAGCACCTCAGATTTATCTAGGAATAAATACCTGCACCTCACTCTTTGCTCATGTTCAAATATGCTTCTGTTTGTTTTCTGTTGCCAGACAAGGAATCACTTTTCCAGCACGCGGGAGGAGCTGGAAGATCTGAAGAAGAGGATGAAGGAAGCGCCCCTGACCTGCAAGCTGCCTGGGCAGCCGACCATCGAGGGCTACCTGTACACTCAGGAGAAATGTAATGGCTTTGGGATGCACCTGGATGCAACAGGGAACCTGCAGGCCTGGGCTGCCCTGCATGGCCATCTGTGGGCTCTGTTCAGCTCCCGTGCCCAGGCCAGCCCTGCTGCTCCGGGTGTCACCGCTGCCAGGGCACGGCATGTCCAGGGTGTCACCTCCTGCCACTGCCTGAGGTGCCTGGGGTGTCCCTGCCTGCAGTGCCTGGGGAAGCACCAGCAGCCTCAACTGGGAGCTTTGTCAGCAGTGGCACGGAGCTTTCTCCAAGTGACACGAGCTGTGACAGCACAGGGCTAATTGCCCTGCGCTCCCATGAGATGGGATTTATGACTCCAGAGCCTGGAGCTCTGGCAGACTCTGCCTTGGCTGGGTTTTACCAGGATGAATCTGGTGTCCTGCCCAGCCTCCCTCTGGCAGCCTCTGCGGGCAGCTGAGCACAGCCAAGGTGGAACCAGTGCTGAGTTAAGCTGCTGAGAGTGAAACTTGTAATTCTGAGCAGAGTCAAATCAAACCAAACACAGCCTTTTCCAAACCCTGCAGCTCTCCATGGCCATGCAGCAGGAATGCTCAGGGGACATAAGTCTGTGCAAAACTGTGACTTCTGAGGCTACAGACAACTTTGTAAGCATTCATTCTTAATCCTGTATAGGAATCTATTTATACATATCTTTTTCTGTCTGTTTATCCTGCTTTTTAAAGAAAGCACACTCAGTAATTTTACACCCGAAATGTGGCATGTTCCTGCAGGCCAGTGGCTATTTGCTGCCTCTATTTATGCTTCCCTACAAATCAAGTATGAAAAGTTGTTCCTCCTGACAACTGCAACTTAAATTACAGAAAAAATACCAATTTAACTGTTTCCTATAAAGCAGCTCAGGTAAGAAAACAGAGAAAAGTGACAATAAATCTAGAAATAGGAACTTGACAGTATTTTAAAGCTGCTGTTGTCTTTATTATTGAAATTTCACCAATAAGAAAAAGTAGTGGGGTTTGTGAAACAGGCATTCAGGACATGTAGGATCCTGCCAGTGTAGGTCTTGGCTGGGCTTGGCCAAACCAGCCTGGCTTGTGGCCAGAGTCCCACAAATGCCCTTTCACCAGCAGTGAGTTGGGAGGGTTCTGGAGGCAGTTGCTGCCCTGTCCTCTCCTTCTCTCCCTCTCTCCTCCTCCCCTCCTTCTCCTCCTCTCCTCCTGCTTCTCTCTTCATCTCCTCCCCCTTCTCTCCTGCTCCTCTCCTTCTCTTCTCCTCCTGGCTCTTGCCCATGGAGACCTTGCAGGGGAGATGTCAGTGTCCCTCCCCAGAGAAGGGAGGACGTAGGCAGCACTGTCCATGCCTTGCTGGCTGCATCCAGCTGCAGCCCTGTCCCTGATTCCAGCCTCTCGTGTGTTCTGCAGGGGCGCTGGGCATCTCCTGGGTGAAGTATTACTGCCAGTACGAGAAAGAGGCCAAAACCCTACGGATGACACCCATAGACCAGAAGCCTGGAGCTAAGCAAGTGAGTTGGATGTCTGCAAACATTGGCACAACCACCAGGCCCACCTTCCCCCCCGTATGGCCTCCCTTGCCATGAGAGCTGACCCTGCAGGTGCCACAGAGCAGAGGGGTGGGCTCTGACCCCTCCCTGCCTGCACAGGGCAGTTTGGTGTCACCTGGAAGAGGCACCCCCACGAGGAGAGGTCTCACTCCACGGTGTCCCTGGGAGCCCAGGCCCTGCAGGGTTTGGCAGCAGATGTGGGTCGTGTGGTGTGAGCAATACTGGACAATGCTGGCCCATGAGTTCGGTCTGGGGTGAAACTTGTGCCTCTCTGGACCAGCTGATATTGATCCTTCCCCACGCACAGGGGCTGGGAGCCACAAGAACTGTGGCTGAACTGAAGGGCCTGAATGACTCAAGTTACTACAGGAGTTACTGCTTCTAAATGCAGCATTTCCTTGCCTCGGCATGTGCTTACAGCACTGCTTTGTGGTTTGATTTCTGCTCTCAGCACTGGTTCTGTGGGACTGGGACAGTGTTGGGAGAGGCAAGGGCAAGAGTGCAGCTCCAAACTGCACTGCAGCAGCAATTTGGGTGACTACTTCTTTCACAAAGTGCTTTGGTTTACCGAAGTCTGGGAGTTCCCTCAGTCCCTCCGCGTGACAGGGGAGGGGTGGGAGGATGGAGCACAGCCAGTGCCTCCAGCTGAGTCCCCCGCCCTCCTCTGCCATGGAGCGGGTCCCCGGGGCCTTCCCAGCCAGGCCTGTGTGCTCCAGTGTGTGAGCTCATGGTCTGGTTTTGGCAGGGCTCCGCACACTGCAGCAGAAAAATAAAATAGATATTTTGCAACCCCTTGGCAGAGAGCTGGGCAAAGAAATGTCCGAACTATTGTATGGAGAGACTTGTTATTTATGCCATAAGCATGTCTAGTAAGGCCCATTACTGCAGGTAAGGGCTTGGAAAACTTAGTGCCTTTCCCAAACTCTGGCAGTCTGGTAGCCTGCACCATCAGGTCACAGCTGGCCACAAATTATGAGTTGACTCTGCTGCAGAGCACAGGGACATGAACACCCAGGGCCAGAGCTGAGCCTCTCCAGAGCACGTCTGCTCTAGCTGGGGTCAGGAAGTGTATGTCCCTTTGCCACCCAGAGTTTGTGTAAGGCCATTTGGATCGTTGGTGCTGTGGGTAATTGGTACTGATGACCAGCCCTGATTAAAATCAGGACCCAGCCGTGCCAGAGCATGGGTGAGGGTGGTTCTGGCCTCAGAGACCAGGGAGTGCCTCGCTGGGTTGTTGGAGCAGTGCTCCAGCAGTGTATAGGCTGCTGTGTGGGGCAGTGCTGTGAAGTCCAGAACATTCTCTGGCTGAGAGCAAGCCTGGAACTCGGAGCCTCTTATCTCTGCCTGCGATGATGGAGGGAGGCCCACCTGTGTGCCTGGTACCAATGCCACTGGAATGTCTGGACACATGCCATGGGCAGTGCCATGCTGGGCTGCAACTGAGGGGCCTGAGGAGCCCGAAATCTCCCGTGTTTCTGTCCTCTCACCTTGGCTTTCATGTTCTGTCCTAGGGCACCTTGGACCTGACGCTGAAATCCTGCGTAAGGAGAAAGACTGACTCCATAGACAAAAGGTTTTGTTTTGACATTGAAACTAATGAAAGGTGAGAGGCTTCGCGTCCCCAAACCCCACGGGCCTGCAGCAAATCCCTTTTTGATGTCTATTAAAAACAACTTTTCTTCCTTTCCCTGCCTGTCCCGGGGGGAATTCCCGCAGGTCCGGGACCATCACGCTGCAGGCGCTCTCAGAAGCCAACCGAAGGCTGTGGATGGAGGCCATGGACGGGAAGGAGCCGGTGAGTGTTCCTGGAGCTGTTCCCAGCTGGAATGCGCTGCCCAGCAGTGTCCTCTGCCGGCGGCTGCTGCTCGGGATCAGCGCTGCACCATCGCCGTGGGCTCCATGCCGTTCCCTCGGCTACCACTGGGGATTCTGGGTTTCCCTCTTAAATTTCGGGATGTTCCCTTGCTGTGCCAGCCCGCCTAAGGACCAGCGTTCCCGAGGCTGGTTCGATCCTATTCCTGCTCCTCACCACCTGCTGGAGATGATGTTTTGTCTGTCTGTCCCTGATCTTAGCCTCCTTTTTAAAGATGTCACTGCTCAGCCGTGTTCTCCCACCTTTCTGTGCCTACTGGTGTTTCCTTCCTTCAGTCTGAGCCAACCCTGTGGTTTGCCTGCAGAACAGAGAATTTCCCTTGCAATAGGTGCCCCACTGAAATGCTGGGAGGCAGCAGAAACTCCTTGATGGTGCAGATAATGGGTTCTTGCCTAATTATAAAATGTCATTTCTATGGGACATTGTCTTTTTGGCTGTGATTGCCTCTGGGTAATCTATGGGCGATTTATGAGTGATTTATGGGTGATCCAAGAGTGATTTATGGGATGCTGCATTTTCTTTCAGAAATAAATACCAAATCATGCTGATGATGCTTTTGTTTCTCCCTCCCCCATTCCCTCTCCCTTTTTCAGATTTATCACAGTCCCATCACGAAGCAGGAAGAAAGTGAGTCACTTCTGTTGCTGTTCTTTGGGCTCTCACAGCCTCGAGGCCAGGCAGGATTTTCCTTGCAGATACACTCATCCTCAATTCCTGCTGAGTAGCAGTGTCCCTGTTCCATGACAGCAGTGTCACTTCTGTTCTTGTACCACAGTGGCTGGCACTGAGCCCAGATAAGAAAAAGTTGCACAAAACTGCAGCGAGCAGTTTTTATTTAGCCAGGACTAGTGGGATGTGAGGTTCAATTTGCACCTCCGAACCCCAGTGAGAGATTCTGAGAGATCTCAACAAAGATTGTAAGAGGGCAACAGAGGTGGCACTGAGTTCCCTGGATCTCCCACCCACCACCGTGTCCCGTGTCCCATGTCCCCTCTGGCAGCAGTATCCTGCAGAGCCCTGGGACACTGAGACACACTGCAGAGCCCTGGGTCCCTCTGGGGCTCCGTTAGCTGGGTGAAACCTGCTAATTCTGTCTCTGAGCTCACTTCATCAGCACTGTAACTAGCTGGCTCTAATGAGCATGGAGGGAGCACTCCCAGAAGCACGAGCACAAACCTGCTGTGTGGCCCTGTTCACATCACACGCTGGGAGGAATGTGAATTAGGGTTTCACTGAATAAACATTCTCTATTTGGAATAGATTAGAGCTGGTAAGAATTCCAGTGGTATCATAGCCCTCAGTATCAAGCACCAAGTGGGTCTGTGCTTATTCCTGGGGTAGGGCTAAGAGATGTCTGAGCTTGATGGTGCTGTTGCTCAGAGCAGACAGAATCAGTATAAACAACCTGCTGAAAATGCAGGGATCCAATAGACTTCCCCAGCTCAGTGGAACAAGCCCTGTGCTCAGCTTTCCTCAGCACATCAAGCTGGATTGGTTTTGCTTTTTAATCCTAGTGATGTAGATAAGCAGAAATCACAGTCCCATTATGGGAAAGAGCTTTAACTACAGATTTTGCTCTGGAAGTGATTATTCAATTCTTTATTAGACACAATCCGCATGATTAATACTATTATTATTCTTAAATACCAATTTATACTATTGTTGTTAAAGACAGGGAGTGGGTAAGAAGCAGTGCTGCAACTCAAAATAAATTCGAGGAAAAATGGGAGAACATACGGAACTAATAACTCCTTGTCAGGATGTCCAGAATGCCATTGTTTTCCTGAGGGTGTAGGGGATGCAGTGCAGGTGTGAACGCTCTGTGTGCTGGGGCACTGCAGCTCCAGGTGCCACGGAGGGCTGGGGCAGGGGCTGGGGGGTCCCAGGGCTCCCCAGGAGTGCTCAGGCAGCTAACACAGCTTCCTTGTCCAAAACAGTGGAGCTGAACGAGGTCGGCTTCAAGTTTGTTCGGAAGTGCATCAATGCAGTGGAGACCAAAGGTGAGGAGCTTCCCATGGCCTCGAGTTACCCTGTAGTTCCTGCAGTACAGTGTTAGTCACTGACAAGGGACTGCAGCTTTTAGCTGAGGAATGTGTGTTCTTCAGGTAAATGCGTGTTCTTCGGGAGCAGAAATCCCACCTGGTCGGAAATGTTGTACCAAGTCGGTTGGGGTTGTACTTCCACCTTGATGCTGTTTTTGCTCGTGGTTTCCTCAGTTTTGGCCCTGAGCACACCCACTGTTGGGCAGCAGGAGAACAGCTCTGGCAGCGGGGCCGAGGGTGGCTACAGGCTCCTCCAGCCCCAGTCTGTTAGCAGCAGGAGCAGCTTGGAGGGGTGGCAGCTCATCCCCTGGGCTGTCACATATCTGCCAGGCTTCACCAGTGGACATCACCAGTGTGGGATGGGGGCCTGGATTCATCTCCAGATTTCTGGGGCTGTGGCATCCAAGGCATGCTGGAGTGGGGAGTAGCAGGGGCACAAAGACCCTGCTTGCAGAGCCAGGAGAGACAGTGTCCAGAGAGACTCTGTCCCAGCACTGGCCAGTGTTTTCAGATTCTACTTCAAGGTGTTTATCTTCTGTGAGGGGTTGAGCAAATCTGTGATAAAGCAGCACTCCCCAGAAATGAGGTGTGTGGGCTGGTGTGTCCCACACCCTGGCTGTGCTCACCTGACCATGACATGGTGACCATGGTGGTGCTGGTGGCCACGGCTGCTGGGGGGGAGCAGAGCCCCCTCCTGCAGAGCCCGGGGAGTGGGACAGGGCCCAGGAAATGGGACAGAACCCGGCGTGTGGGACAGGGCCCGGGATATGGGACAGGGCCCAGGAAATGGGACAGAACCTGGTGTGTGGGACAGGGCCCGGGATATGGGACAGGGCCCAGGAAATGGGACAGAACCCGGCGTGTGGGACAGGGCCCAGGATATGGGACAGGGCCCAGGAAATGGGATAGAACCCGGGATGTGGGACAGGGCCCGGGATGTGGGACAGGGCCCAGGAAATGGGACAGGGCCCAGGATATGGGACAGGGCCCGGCAGCAGGAAAACAGTTCCACTAGATGGGGCTTTTGGAGCACCAGCAGGAAACCTCAGCTAATGCTCCTGGCTTTGTCCTCGTAGGAATCACTACGGAGGGCGTGTACCGGACTGTTGGCAGCAATATCCAGGTGCAGAAGTTGCTGAATGCTTTTTTTGGTAAGAATTATTTATTCTGTGCAATTACACTGTCCTAATCTTGAATTGTTTGTAAGGGACAGAGAGGAGAGATGTCCAGCATGGGTTTTGGTCCCTGCAACCTCTCTGAGGCTCATCTTCCCCTTATTTCCCGGGATAACGTGATGAGCTGGACTGGGAAGGTGGTCTTGGCAGGGAGCCCTCCACCCTCCTGTAAGGTTTTTCTCTGGAAGGATGGGGACACCATGATGTGTGCAGTGTGTACATTAAAGAGTCAACGTACATGTTAAGGAGTCAATGGATGCATTTCTGCTGCGGGCCTTCCTGTGACTGGATCTGTCTGTCTTACAAGCTTGGCAACTGGGGACAGTCTTTATATTCTGAGCGGGTTGTGGGGCTCAGCAGCACTGCTCTGTGCCAGGGCAGGCACCTCTGGGCTGGGCCCTGGCTGAGGCCATCACCCCATGGTCACTCTTGGGGGGCCTCCAGGGTCGATCCCCACCTGCCCAAGGCCAAGCCGTTCTCCCCAGCCCTGCCCAGGGCTGGAGCACAGGGCAGGGATTGCATTCACCTCTCTGCCTGCGTGCCTCAGGCTCACACCAGCTCAGACATCTGATATTAATGCATCATTCAATGGCTTTGGCTGCTGTTTCCTATTGCTTCTACTCTGGATGTTGTTTATTAAAACCCTGGTTTGTACTGGTGTCTGGCTCTGCCCGATTCTCACAGAGCCATGACTTCAGGCATCTGCCCTGCTCTGCTGCCCTATGATTCATTGCTGAGCCTCAGGTTCTATTGCTGCTTGATTCTCACCCTCCTCTGTGGTTTCCTCCTCTGAATCCCACCAGTGAGTGGCTTTTTGTTTTGTTTATCTGCATGGGTCTGGGTAACCACTTGCCACCCCACTGCATATGAATGCACAGTGGGAAGTCCAACACCACAGAAATAACTGCTGCAGCAGCATTTCATCCTTAACCACTCTAAGGAGATAGATTTTTTTATCTCTATTTATTTTTTAAAATAAATCCTGCTGTTTATTTCTGTAGTCCAGCTTCCCCCCATCTTACAACCACATCCTTCACTTTGTGGTGCCACAGACATGATGTGGTTTATCAGTGGGGGTAGGCAGGAGCAACCTGTGCTTCCATGCTGCTGCCCTGAGCTCCCTCCTCTCCGTGCAGCAAGAGGGAATGCTTCCAGACCAGCTTTCAGGGGAGTAGCTGCAAATGAGGGATTGGAGCTGGCATTCAGATTACTTTGGATGTCAGAAAGCTTGTCCTGGACCTGTTGAAATGTGTTGTTTCTGCCAGCCTTGGGAAAAAATAAACTACAGAGAATATGCTTTCAGTGACTTTTCAGCACTACTTAAATTTTACCTTGTGCTTCCCTCTTTGTCCCTCACTAGCACTGCGCCCCAGCCTCTCCAAAATCCGGTGCTGTTGTTCTGCTTTTTGCAGCCATGGGAGCCAGGAGCTCTCTTTGTGTGCTGCTGTGGCTTCATGTGTCTCGAGGGGAAACTCCCACCCCAAGCAGACAATTTATTAGCAACCTCTAAATGAACTTTATTCTAAAAACTTTTCATTCTTCCCCCAGATCCAAAATGCCCCGGGGACGTGGATCTCCAGAGTGGGGATTGGGACATCAAGACCATTACCAGCTCACTGAAATTCTATCTCAGGTAGCACTGCAGGTCACACCTGCCCCGAGGAGGCAAAGGGGACTGGGGCTAATCCAGATAAAAGGTGGGATGAGCTGCCAGATATTCCACATCTGGCTCTTGAAAAGGGCAAAGTGACAAAGGCTTTGGGAAGAGGAATGGTAAATATGGGTGTTGCAGAACCCCTCAATCCCATGAGGAGAGCTGTTTCAGTGATATTGCAGGGGGAGATGCCCCTGGGACCTGGTGGCACTGAGGGGTGAGCCAGTTTGCCCATCGGTCCAGGATGGGTCACAAGTGGGTCACAATGCCCTGCAGAGCTCAGTTTTCTTTCTGGTTGTTGCAGGAACCTGTCTGAACCCGTGATGACGTACAAGCTCCACAAAGAGCTGGTCCTGGCTGCCAGTAAGTCCCACAGCTGCCCCACTGATGGTCCCTGGCCCTGCTCTCCCCAGCCAGGGTCCATCAAAATCACTTGGCAGAGCTCTGCCAGCCCGTGGTGTCAAGCTGCTTCACCTGTAAAAAGAGCAGTGACCCTCTCCTCCGAGTGCTTATCTGTGCAGGGGATGTGGTGCTGGATGTTCCCTTCCCTCCTTTGCTACCCCACAGACAGGGTCTTGTGCTCTCAGAGGGTCTGGAGAGCCAGAGGATGTCGCTCACCTGAAAGCAGCACAAGTGTGCCACAAGAATTGTTTCCCCCTAGTATTGATTTATTTATTTTAAAACCTGTGAGGGAATGGGATGTGCTGTTGCCATCCACATAAGTAGGTCTTCCCTTTAGGTTGTGAAATTCGTCCTGGGATGTTGAAAACAGTGTGTCTACCAGCACATGGAAGACATTTCTCTGCTGTAGCTGTTGGGATTGAGTCACAATTGGGAATAACAGAGGTCAGCCAAGAAGCACAGCTGTAGTGCCAGGGCTTCAACTGTGCTGAGCCAGCCCCTCCTCGGCTGTCACCTCCTTGTGGCCATTGCAAATAAGCCGTGACAGTTGTGAGCCAGTGCCCTGTGAGGGAGACAGGGATGCAGGCAGCTGGTCATCACCCTCAGCATGGGAGTGCTGGCATTTGGAAATGTGTGGCATTAGGGCATCCCTCATCCCACTGTGCCTCCAGAACTCACCAGGATACTGGGAGAGTGCCCAGTTCTTCATGTGTCCCTCTGGAGAATGAATAACACCCATTTTTTCTTGGAAAGGGAAATGTTCCACCACTTGCTGAAGGTGGTCAAGCCCAGGATTTATTAGTTTCAGAGCTGGTTAAGCTCATGATGGCTGGATGTGGGCAGGACCTTTCTCCCTTCCCTGCCCTCCCTCAGAAACTTGCACCACTGAGCTTCCCAGCCACCCAGACCCCACACCATTCTTCTCACACTGAGTATTTTATTGTTTCTTGATTATTTATGCTTCTAAGGGTGACCTCTTTGGGTAGGTGCTCAAGTTTTTGCCCTGCAGGATATTTTAGGTGTTGTTCAGTGTCAGAGCTCTCTGGGCTGATAGAACTCCCAGAGGGAGGCTGTGTGCTCCCAGGTGTGTGGGACAAGGGTGCCAAGGGGAGGACCTGCCCATGCCCAGCCTCTTTTGGCATGTGTCCCTGGGCTCCCTTTCAAGCTCCATTTCTTCCTCTTTCCCCTTCATATCGTTTCTCACAGAGTTCACCCTGTTGCTGTGAAATCTCACTTCCCTCTGCTCCCCATCACTCCCATGCTGCACAGGGAACAGCTTTCACAGGTTTCCTTTGGCTTTATATTTCCCTGGTGTATTTAGTTTGAAAGTGTTGGGTACAAATTCTTCCTTGTGTTTCTGCTTTCCAGAGTCTGAGAACCTGGATTACAGGCTGGGAGCCATTCATGCACTGGTCTATAAACTGCCTGACAAGAACAGGGAGATGTTAGAACTCCTCATCCAGCACCTCGTCAAGTAAGCAGAAGTTTTCCTCTAAAACCAAAGAAAGGGTTCCTCTAAAACCAAAGCAAGCAGAACAAGCCTTTTTGGGAGGTCGGGTTTGCAAAATTTTATCCACTATAGTCCCCTTGGGAATTTCCATGTGGATTGCACAAAGATGGTGACTATCCTTGCTGCCCTCTGCTTGAAGTGATGCTTCTCTTTCTGGTTGCTCCTTCCATCCCCTTTCAGACATGCACAAAGGAGGAAATGATTTTAAAATGAAAATACCCTGTGAGAGCGGGGGCTGTAAATTGTGACCCCTCAGAGATTTGTCGGAAACCACCAGAGTGTGCTCCCTATATTCAGTTCTCTTCCTTCAGAGAGAGGGAAAATTAAAGCCAGAAGTCAGTTCTGGATAAAAAGGATATAGGATTTAAATCATTCCTTTTGTGTAAATGTTGTGCAGATAACTTTTGATTGCAGAGTTAAAGAGGAGCTGGGAGTGGGGAGAGATCAAATAAAGATGCTGTCAGCACGTTGCTCTCTCCAGCATCTGTCCGAGCCAAACGTGTGTGTCAGAGCTAGAGCCATGTTTGTCACTGCTGGGAAACAAATTCCCCTGAAACACAACAAAGAAAATTGAATGTCTGATTTTTAGTGTATCCTGGGTTTTGGGTTTATTTCTTGGAATAAGATCTGTTTGGAAAAAACCAAACCGAACTCTATTCCTCTTTCCCCTGCTCTCTGCAGCGTCTGTGAGCACAGCCGGGAGAATCTGATGTCACCGTCCAACATGGGGGTGATCTTCGGGCCCACCCTCATGCGAGCACAGGAGGACACTGTGGCAGCGATGATGAACATCAAGTTCCAAAACATCGTGGTCGAGATCCTGATAGAGCACTTTGGGAAGGTACGGGGCAGCCCCAGAGCAGCTCTGGCTGCTCCAGCCTGCTCCTGCAGACTGTTGCTGTGGCAACTGGCAGCAGCTCCGGCTCCTTCTGGAGTCTCCTTGGGCTGGCTTTATATAACACGCTGCTCTGAAAGGCTGCAGGAGGAAGCAAAGGGTAGCAGGTGTGTTCCTCAATGCTGCTGTTATCTGGTCCCAGTGGAAACAGCGAGTCTGGGCATTTTTGCCTTTTTAAATGAGGGGAAGCTTTATTGAAAAAAACCCTATTGTATGACTGGACATTACAGGGCTTCACTCTTTCCTTTGCTAGACAGGAGCTAGGCCAGAGCAGAACTGGTTTTAATGAGCACAGTCCAAGATGTGACACTGCACAAGTGTTAAATCAGTGGAAAAAACCTCGAGCAGACAAGCGTTGAAGGGTTGATGAAAGTAATTCAGCTGTGGATGCGTTGAGATGCAGATACAGGGACGGTGTGGAGGTGGTGTGGGGAGTCTGAGGGAGCTGCTGCCTGGGGTGAGGGGGAGTCTGAGGGAGCTGCTGCCTGGGGTGGAGCAGTCAGAGGAGCTGAGGCTGGTGCCTGTGGCCCCAGGCCATGCTCTGACAGGACAGAGAGCCCCGGAGAGCCTCCAGTCTCATCTGCTTTCATGGATCTGCGCTGGGTATTTCTGCCTGAGCATCTCCCGTGTGCCCAGCCAGGGTCCGGTTCCTGGGGTGGTGCTGAAGATGCACGTGCAGACAACATCTTTGTCATGTGGAGTTCTGCCTTTGGAAAGCAGAATATTCCACTGTGCCTGTGCTTGCGCTTGCTCTCAGCGATACCCGACACCGGCTCAGGGGTGTCCGGTGGCTGGGGGATGACAAGAGCTGGGTGTTAATATTGAAAGCTGGAGCACCCAGCTTACATCCAGAGCAGCAGGTCCCGAGCAGGGAGCAGATTACTGCCCTGGAAACAGCCCCGGGTTCCAAGGAGTGAGTCTGGTCCTCCAGCTTTTCACCGCAGAGTACACAGTGTCCGAAGCGCTCTCGTGCCTTAGGGGCAGGAAGCGAGTGGAGCCGTTCATTCAAGGGTGCTGTTTGCTGTGAGGAGGCTGGGGCAGCTCCCAGCGTACACGGCAGCACATGGGCAGGGGCAAAGCTCCCTTTGGAAAAGGAAGAGACAGCCAAAGCTGGAACAGCAAGGTTCTTGCAACAGGGATGTGGAGCCAGAGCAACCAGGTGGGGACCACATGGGGGTGTTGGACCAGATGAGGGGGTGGGAGTCAGCTGTAATGCCAAGGATTGAAACAGGATGAAAGAGCTCAGAGAGACTTCTGAGTACCCACACCAGAAGCTCATGGAAACACCAGCCAATTCCTTTGTAGGTCTCTAGGATCACTTGTAGTAAGTTCCCACAGAAAAATGGGGACTGGTTTGTGATCTGGGATCACACTCACTCCACAGATGAGGCTCCGTGCTCCCCTGCATACAGCCTGAGGCACAGTCTGAATCCACACACCCTGCCACCTCTGAGAGCTGGGGGGACAGCTTTAATTAAGCCAGATGTCCTTTTGCTTGCTTTTAATTTCTCCAGCAGTAAGGTTAAGTTAGTCACATTTATTAGATTGAGTTTATAAGTTCGGCGTTGGAGCTGAGAGCGTCTTCAGCTCACCCTTGAGCAAACAGATGAGTCTGCAGGAAGAGGGGATGTGGGTTATATGGTGCAATCTGAAGACTCTGAGGACAAAGTAACTATTCATGAAGTGTTTGTGAATAATTGCTGTTTCCACAGCTCATGTTTCAATGCTGTGGTTAAATTAAATAGGTTGATTGTTCTGGAAACACTTTCTTCCCTGTACAAACCTCCTTAAGGTGAGGGTCTGTCAATATCTTCGTACCTTGAGGTTATTTAACTTGGATTTTCAATTAGATGTAAATCAGAGCCTGCACCCGCCTCTTAAACAGGGTCGTTTGTGGTGGGTTTAGCTTGGGTTTCAGGTGTTGAAAACAGTATTCTCTGGTACCTGTGTAAGTGTCCATGCGGAGCTTAATGTTTCTTTTAAAAGCAGGATTGGATTCAGGTCGGGATATAGGGAGGAGGTTAATATTTACAAAAAAGTTCCCTCCTGCGGGCAATCCTTTGCTGTTTTAGTAATGCACGAGCTGCTGCTTGTAATTCATGGGCTGCTATGTCACAGCAAGTTGCTCTGAATCCAGGCAGAGACAGTACTCCAGACCTTGTGTTTTGGAACAGGGAACATGTCCTGCCCCTGCCCAGGGCAGAGCCCAGCAGGCAGTGAGCCAGCACCTGCCCTGTGCCACCAAACCCTGAGTGTGGAGGATTTTCCCAGAGTGGGTTTGGAATCTTCCCTTACTGGAGATATTCCAGAGCTGTCTGGACACAATCCTGTGCCATTTGCTTTAGGGAGACCCTGGTCGAGCAGGGAGGATGGACCAGATGACCCCCTGTGGGCTCCTCCAGCCTGAACCACTCTGTGACTCTGTGTTGTTCCTCCTCTCCTCGTGCAGAGTGGGCCAGGCTGTCGGGAGCAAAGCCTGATCTTAGCACATGGATTTATGCCAAGCCAGCCCAGGCTGGGCCAGAGCAGCCTGACCGTGGGGTGTGGGGAGCCGTCTGCCACTGCCCACCCTCCCCAGGCACATGCTTGGGACCAAGGAGCTTGAACTAGGGACATGTTTTCCTCTCCCATCCCCCATCTTGGGCTCCTAGCCCTGCTCTGTGGCCCAGAGAAGAAGGAATACGCTTTTGGTTTGAATTACCAAAATAAGGCACGTAATCAAAGCAGAATGTTACATTTCTTCATGTTAAGATTTTTCTGGGTGATGCAATGAAGTTGTTTTTCCATACCGAAGTGTGGCCCAAGGGTGTGGTGACCTGGCATGCTGGTGGGGCTGGCACAGCTCTCCTCCTCTGGGCTGGAGCCAGGAAGGGACCAGCTCCACATTTCCCGGGACAGGCAGTGCAGCCTCTGGGCTCAGCACCTCAGGCCAACCCTCCATAGTAACTCAGGCTTTAAAGCCTGATAAAACTTCAATTAACGTCCCTGGGAAGAACACAGGAGCAGCTGCTTTGGGCCTTGATATGGTGTTTCAGCTCTTCAGATGTAATTCTTTCTCAGCTCTTAAAATAAGCCCTGACATAAATAAGAACCTCTCAATTAATCCCAACCAAATAGGTGCCACATGACCAGTGAGAAAAGGAGATAAAACTCCTCAGTAGCATTGTTTTAATGGCAATATTTCATCCCAGGTAATTTCCTGGTGCCAAACAGGTCACTGTAAGCCAAGAGCTGAAGGGTTTTAGTGTTGGATCTGAAACAATGCAGGGTTGGTTTGGGTGTTTCAGGGATTGTATCTCTTTGAGGGTGGGAATCTTGATGTTGCCCAGGAGCTGTCAGCTCCAAAGCCTCAAAGCCTCTCTCATCTGCTCCAGGGGAATTTGCTTCTACAAATTGTCTGTGTTTGTGGTCTTCCTGCTGAGCCACAGGGACGGTGTCAGTGGTGGGGTTGTGCCAGTGGTGGGGACGGTGTCAGTGGTGGTGACAGTGTCAATAGTGGGGACAGTGTCAGTGGTGGGGACAGTGTCAGTGGTGGGGACAGTGTCAGTGGTGGTGACAGTGTCAATAGTGGGGACAGTGTCAGTGGTGGGGACAGTGTCAGTAGTGGGGACAGTGTCAGTGGTGAGGACAGTGTCAGTGGTGAGGACAGTGTCAGTGGTGAGGACAGTGTCAGTGGTGGCCACCATCCCCCTCTGTGCTGGGTGAGGGCACCTGCAGTGGGAGGTGAGGCCCCTTTGTGTCAGGTCACCTGAATGTGTCTCCCTTTACAGATCTACTCTGGCCCCCCAGAGGACACCACAGCCCCCCCGGTGCCCCCACCCAGGGTGGCTGCCCGGCGGCACAAACCCATCACCATCTCCAAGCGTCCCCTGAGGGAAAGACCTGTCTTCTTCGATGTCTCTGTGGAGGAGAGTGGAGGTCAGTCCAGCTGTTCCCTGATGCCTTACCTGCCTCTCACCCCTCCTGCTTCCTGTCACACCTTTCCAGGAGCAATGGAGGTAACAGCAGCAGGGCTGCACTTCCCGGGTCCTGGACACAGCAGGCAGTGAGGGCTGTTCAGGGAGAAAGGAAAGCAAAACACACTCATACATTGGTTGCATCGTGTCACAAGTCAGACTGTGTGGGATTTGGGTTTTTCTGCTACCTCTGCTGCATTCTCCATTAGCTAAACTAAGGCTGGTTCTTGCACAGGAGAGACCCGGAGGAGAGGTTTTGTGGCATCAGAGGCAAAGGTGCACAAGGAACTGCATGGGGAGTTGGTGGGGTGGTAGCCAGGGAGGGCTGTGCTGTGGGAGGCCCAAGGAGGTCTCAAGCTGGTTCAGCTGCTGGCAGTTCCACATGCAGAGCAAGAACTCCGAAGAACTTTTTCAGGACCCTGTGATGGCATTTTCTAGATGGAGTTCATCTCTGCTGTTAAATCCAGCTGGCTGTAAGGAAATGCTGAAGCCCTTATCATAATGTTAAAGGGTACATCAGCTTAAAATCATCTTTCTGCACCTGATTTCCTCTAATTGCAGGCTGTGCCCTGATTCCATAGTCACCAAAGAGATGGAAAGTCTCTTTCTCCATTAGTTTTCAGAGCGTTGATGATGTTTATTTTGTGACACTGGCAAAACAAGATTGATTCACACTGCTCTTTAAAACCCTCAGACTGCTAATGCAGGTGGGGCTGGCCTTGCATTTCAATGCTTCCCCCACCTAGGAACAGAAGCTTTCACTTTGGACTGCCCTGAGACTGCAGGGAGCAGTCGGGTTCACAGCAGAGCTCCTGCTCCTGGCTCTGTAGCACAGCAAGAGGGCTGGGACGAATGGCTTTTGGAGGGACACCAGGTGCGGTTCACAGCTCACCCCACGGCTCCCTGCCCCCTTGTTTCCACAGCAGAGTGGCTCGGCCAGACCCCCAACGGCGGCGGCGTGGAGGCCCCCAAGCCCCTGCACCGCAGCCGCCTGCCCGCGCCCCGGCCGGGGGGGGACGAGCCGGGGCGTCCCCTCGCCGAGAGCCGGCCCCAGCCACGCACTGAGCCCGAGCTGGGGAAGCTGGGGAGCAGCAGGCTGCAGGACGGAGCGGGGAAGCCGGCTGGCAGGGCGGCCAACGGGGTGGTGGCCAGCCCTGCCCTGAGGACCGCCACGCTGCAGGCCAGGAGACCGGCACCCCGGCCGGGCATCTGTGGCAGAGAGGGTGAGTGTGTGCCAGGGGCCTGGCCAGAGCCAGGCAGGAGTGCCCAGAGCCAGGCAGGAGTGCCCTGCTCCCGGGGGAAGCCCGAGGTGGCCGAGTCAGCCCTCCCTGGGGTTGGTGGTGGGCTTCTTCCGTTGAGTCCTCTTGATGTAGCTCAGCAGGAGGGGCTGGGAGACCAGAACAGCCTAAGGCGTGGGCACAGGTGAAGTCTGACACTCATTGCTTGTTGACTTGACCCTTAAAGACTTTGAAGGGTTAAGTGAATAGCAAGGTTGGCTGCATCTTGGGGAAGAAAAGCAGCCAAGGAGAGGACAGGTAGGGTCACTGTCCAGGATAAAAGCTCAGCTGCAGGAATCACCAGTTTGTGCTGTTCCTTTCCCTTTGACAGAGCGGCACTGGACAGGGTTTGGTTAAGAACACCTGTCATTCCCAGGAAGTATCAGCTTCACAGTCAGAAACTGCATTGAGTTTGTCCTTGCAGGTCCAGCTCCAGTGTCCTGGAGCTGTGTCCATCCAGCCCATTCCCAGTGCCAGGAAGGCTGTGCTGGGGCACGTAGTGTGGGAGTTTCCTTTCCCTGGACTCTGTTCCTCCATTCTGGCTATTGGCCGCTGTCAGTGAGGGGGTGTTGTGGCAGAGCGACAGAACTAAACCCACAGACCAGTCCAGTGCCCCTTCATAAATATCTGGCCTCTGCCAAAGCTCCCTGCTCAGTGTTTGTTATCTCCATCCCTGCAGGTGACTGTGACGGTGTCCCTAAGCCACGTTCCCATGGCGATAAGCCCGTGATAACGCGTCCCCCTGTGAGACCTCCGGATCCACCCTGCCGGACTCCCATCCCTCCGAAGCTGGAGCAGAGGCCAGATCTGATAGCAGGGACAGCAGAGGAGATGCCCTCATCTGTGTAAGCCAGCAGCCCGTGGCAGGTGCATGGTGCTGGCAGGGGCACGGGGGGCTCAGTGGCTGGAGCCTGTGGATGTCCCCTCGGCACCGGTGCAAGTGCAGGTTTGAGTGTCACTTGGAAAGCTGAGCAGAGGGCACGGCCTGGGGGGGAGTGGGGCCACAGCAAAGGCATACACAGAGCTTTGGAGCTGCTCAAGCACAGCCCTAGGGCTGAGCCTTGTCCCATCCCTTCCCTGCTGTTCCTGGGTCAGGGGAGCTGAGCCCCTCCCTGCCTGCCCCCAGCAAACCTCTTGGACGAGCCACTTTCTGGGGCAGCACAAGATCCAGCTTGGATCTGCTTAAGGAAACTGGATGGAGTTCAGCTTCATCTCTTCCTCAGGTTTCTTTCAGATGTTAAGAGAGTCAGAAACCCTGCTGGCTTTAGTGGGAATTAACTAAAAGAAAACAAAAGGTGCTATGAGGGTCAGCTCTGTGCCAGAACTGCCTGGGAGAACCTCTTTCTTGAGCACGGGTAGAAGCACATAAACACTGAAGGAAAGACCATAAAGGGTTGCACATGGGATTATAGGCAAGAGCATGGAAATAATGATTGGATGAGGCACTCGGTGCTATGGTTTCATTGGTGTGGTGGTGTTTGGTCAAATGCTGGACTCCATGTTCTTGGAGATCTTTCCCAACCTAAATGATTCCACGATTCCATGGTTCTATAAGCAGCCCAGCCGAAGTCCTGGCGGGTGGTGTGAGGGCAGAGCGGGTGCAGAAGGAGCCCAGCTGTGCCTTGGCACAAGAACTGTCAATTGAAGGTGATCTCTGCAGTTCTTCCAGTGCTGCAGCTCATTCCCCTGGCACAGAGCAGATCTCATTAGCAAATTGCTAGGTCAAATCAGAAGAGAGACTTCTGTTTTGTTTGCAGGGTGGCCTCTAGGACCAAGTTCTTTGAGACGGCTTCCCGAAGAACAGGCAGGTAAGGCTGGCACAGGGAAGGTGGCAGTGGAGAGCAGCAGCTGCAGCACAGGGTGTTCCCTCTGAGGCAGAGCCAGCACAGACAGCCCCAGCCCTGCCTTGTCTCGTACTCAAACAGCAGATGGGGCTCAGCTAAAATGCTGAAACTAAACAAAGAGCACCAAGTGTAAAATGTGAGTCCAGATACAGACTTGATAAGTTAAATCTGCCAAGTGAGAAACATACCTGTGGCTCCCTGTTAGCATGTGTGTGGATCTGTGTGGTGTAGTGCCCGTTGTACTCCAGCTTTGTGGGAAGATCAGGGCATGGGTGAGGTGATGAGGGCTGGTTAGGTCCCAGCAGCTGCCAAGAGAGCATGGCCGGGCCAGCACAGGGGGTGTGCAGACAGGGAGCTAGGGGGTTATGGGGACACAGCATGGGCACCAAAGCCCTTGGCTCTGACTGGCAGCTGGTGCCATTTGTGATAACATTTGCCCAAATAAGCTCCAGCTTCCTGCTCTGAAAAGCCACCAGCCTCTGCCCAAGGGAGAGCAGGTTTGTGTGTAAGTCTGAGAACTGCTGGCTGGTGGTGCTGAGAGTGAAATCATTTGTTGTATTGCAAAACAGACCCCTCCCTGCCCATTACCCAGCCTTTAGCAGCTTGTGGAGCTGAGTTGGAGCTTGCTGCTTGCATTCATTTTTTGCTCTATTTTTCTACTTCCTTTTATCCAGTTCTTCATCACCACAAGGCAGGATCCCAAGTGATGAGAGCTGAGGCTAAAGGTATGTGTTTATGACAAAAAATCAAATAATAAACTGAAAGCACACATGTAATACAAAGTCAGCATTTATGGGGTTGTGGGAGTCCAGTGGTTCTGCCATCACTGGTGGATTTGCACTGCTGCACAGAGCACAGAGCTTGTTTTCTTCTTCCAGGCTTTGTAAGCACACCTCAGCCCAGCTGGACACAGGAGACTTTCTGTGCTTGTGACCCAGGAGTCGTAGCTGAGCCTTGCCAGCCCCAGTGCCCTGGAGAGCAGCTATCTTACTGGACGATGATTTCTGAGCCACGACTTGCTCAAGAAATTAGGAGAGGGAGACCACGATGGAGAGCAGGTCCTGCCCACACATCTGTTGAACTGTTCCCTGCCCTCCCACCTCTCCTCCCTGCAGGCTGTGACAGTGCCTGTGTGTGCCCACGCAGGTGACAGCAGCATGGGCAGGGCTGGGGGACACCGACCGCCTGCGGAAGGGACAGTGGAGCCCCCGTTCACCTGCTCACTTTTGGGAAACATACCTTGAAAAGGGTGTTTGGACAGCACAGGGGCTGAGTCCATGTGTTTGGATGCAAGGGCAGAGCAGCTGCAGGCCACCCTTGCCCTGAGAAGCCCCTTCCTTTGTGCTTGTGTCCCTCACTTGGTGAGCTGTGCTGTGGTGCCGGTGTGTGGGACAGCCGTGCCTGGGAACACTGCCTATGGTGATGCAGGCTGGGCAGGGACGGGGGAACCACTGTGCACAGCTCTGGGATGTCTCCTCATCTCCTCCTGGACGTCCCTGGCCTGGGACACCGCTGACAGATGCGGCTGGGCCAGGGGCTTGGCCTGAGCCACGGCCGCAGCCTTGCCTGGGGTCAGCTCTCAGGCAGCACCCGCGGGTCAGCAGCCTCCAAGGGTGCAGCTGGGGCAAGGGAGCAGGTGCTCCTCCTCCTCCTCATCTTCCTCCATTGCCTCCTCTTCCGTGTGAGCCACACTCCCACCAGATCCACTTCTCACAGGCCCACCAACAAGTCTCCATCCTGGGTGATTGCGGTGGGCCAGCACAGAGGTGCTGAGGATCTGAAACTCGCTGTTCGTGGGTCAAACCCATTGTTTTTCTGAGAACTGTCCAGTTTCTTTGCTTGTTTATTCATTTCCAGTTCGAGATGCCCAGTCTGTCCCTCAGGCATGGCCCTGTGGATGATGTCCACTGGCTGGGGAGGTGTCCCTGGCCAGGACCTCTGTGCAGCCCTGTAGCAGTAGAGGCCTGTCTGTTGCTCCAGCTGCCGCCAGGGACCAGCTCCAGGGCTGAGCACGGCAGCAAGCGGCTTCCCTGCTTCCTCCACCCGCCCAAAGATGACTCCCCCATTTTGAATGGTTTTCTTTAGGTGCTGAGAGCATTTCCAAAACAGTGGCCAGACATTCCCACAGCTGCTTCCCGGGTGCTCCATCCCTCGAGCGCGCTGTGTCCTGCCCGGCGCAGGTCCTTCCCAAATCCCGGCGCTTTGCCGCTGTGCCATCTCGTGTCTCTTATTGCTGAATGTCACACACTGGCACTCACCTGTGTCGTGTCCATGGTGCTCTCACTCCCGTGGCTTCAGCAGCGCCCCAGCTGCTCCCTCCTTTGGACCTGGCATATGAAAGTGGCTTTAAAACCAAACCAGCCCCGTGCTGTGGCAGTTGAGGCTGTGCCACACGCACTGGTGGCACCTGGGGCTGTGCTGGGCCCCTCCTGCTGCAGCCCCTCACCAGCGGCTCAAGGACAACACACAGTGGTTCTGATCAGGGATCTCTGAACAGGTAGGACGGAGCTGAAGCTGGAGGGAGCCACTGACCAGCCTGGCAGTGAGGCCACCTGCCTGCAGCACATCAATCCCTGGCCCTGGTGGGGTGTTGGGCCCATGGCTCCCACACAAAAGGCCAGCACTCCCAACTCTCTTTCCTGCTTTGGGCTGCTGTTTGGGGACCCCTCGAGCCTGCCTGTTTGGGAAACTCCGTGGGTTCTGCCAATGTGCATGGCTCTGGAGGCAACATTCTGTGGGAGCAGTGGCTTGTCACATCCTCCTCCTGCTTGTGCCCACTGCCCAGCACAGACTCCCAGGACAGAGCCAGGCTCCATGGGTTGGGAGAATCCAAGGGTGGCTGGGTTTCAGTCTGACAGCGTGAGCAGTGGGGAGAAGCAGCTTCTTGCAGACATAGTTCGTGGTGTTTTTTTAAAGTTCTTTGTCACTTGTATGTCTCTGCTGATTTTTCCTGCACCTGTGGGTGCAGCTGAACACTGGGGACCAGCAGTTGGAATGGTGGGGGGTGCTGGTTGTGCTTGCAGGGGGCTGTGGGGTCCAATTCCTGCTGCCATGAGGCACAGTCCCTGCTGCTGTGGGACCCAGTTCCTGCTGGTGTGGTGCCCAATCCTTGCTGCTGTGAGCACTGTCCCTGCTGCCAGTGGCCCAGGAGTGACAGCTGGGAACACGGGACCACCCCGTGCAGCACGGCAGCCCCCACCATCAGCCCTGGAGCCATTGTGGTGTGTACAAGCTTAGGTTACTGCAAGCGTTTATAAAGTTTCCATGAAGTGAAACAACAACAATCTCGGTGTGTTTTGTTCCTCTTCACCCCGGGGCCAAGCGCTGCCCCCACTGCCACCCCCTCTGCAGGCTCTGGGGTCCCAGCTCTGTGCCCCGGGGAGGCCACACAGGGCTGTGTCCATGGGCCTGGGAGCGCCCTGGGCACTGCCAAGGCTGAATATTCCTGGGCTGCCACAGTGCCTGGACAGCATCCTGTGCCATGAGTCACTGAGACTTTGGTCAATGGCTTCTTCCCATCTATCCAGCACTCTTCTCCCCTCCTCACATCTGTTTCTCCCTGCCTTTCGACACTGTGCACCAGTGTTTGCTTTTTCAGGCCTCTTGCTTTTCTTTCCCAGCGAGCCCCCTCTCAGGAGAGAACAGCTTTCTCTCTCTGGAATGGCTCTGGAGCCCGGATTCCTGGGGAAGCTGACGGAGGTGGCCGCTCAGGAGGGTGTTCCTGGGTCCCAGGGACGGCCGAGCTGCCCCACAGCCGCGAGGGTCCCCGGCAGGAGAAGGGGAGCGTTCCCACCCACACCCTGCTCAGGGCTGGTCGCTGTTTTTGGGATCCTCCTGCAATTATTTGGTGCAGGCCCGGCCCCTCCCGCGGGCTCTGCCGGCAGAGGCGGCCGGGTTTGCCCGCTCGGAGCCGTGCCTGGCCCCGGGCCGAGCAGCCGGCATGGACACAACGCACCTGGAGCAGCAGCTGGAGGGTTTTCTGCTTGTTTTTTCTGGCTTCTTGTTTCTCTCTAAAGTTTCCTTGTGAGGCTGTAACTTTTCCAGGGCTTCACGCATTCAAAACAGTGGTGTTTTGGGGGAACTAAAGTGTTTTCTTTCCTCACTAGGCCTTGTATGAAGTGGTGATGAACTGGAATGAGCACTGAGGCACTGCCCCAACAATCCTTGTTTCCCAACCCACAGGTGCCTGGCTTGTTTTCTTACAGAAAACATTTGGATTTAATATAAGCAAGAAAATTATCTTCCAGCACAAGTAAAAGCTTTCAGGTTTTTATAGAGAGAAGATAACAAAACAAGCAGTTCCAAAGCTTGAGCCTGAGCCTCAGAGAGTTCTTCCCAGAGGAAGAATTTGAAGAGGCCAAAGACTCTGCAGCAGACACATCTGTGTGATAAATTTAGAATTGAAATATACTTAGTGGAGCACTGACATCTGAAATTTATGTGCTACACAGAGATCCATGAAGGCGGCGGAGTCCACCCACGTGGGGCTCCTTGGAGGATCAGAGCCTGAGTTTTCAGCTCTGTAGCTCTCCCTGACCCATCCCACTGCACAATTCCCCATCTGGATGCTCCGAGCTGGGAGCAGCTCCCTGTGCTGGGCGGGTTCCTGGCAGCCCTTAGCAGGTTTCTTGGCCTGTACACGGCTGTAAATCAGGTCAGGCCACCAAAAAATCCTGTGATTGGCTTAGACAATAAGGAGATCCTTTGAACCAGTAAAGGCCATAATGTTTTTCATTTTCTGTGTTTTCAGAAGTTTAAGAAGTGCTTTAACAGCCTCTGCCAGTGTCTCTAAGAGCTCCCACAAGGCACAAGTTCTGAAGATTTTTGAAATCCTTTATAAAATGTGGCCATTCCCATGAAGGCTCAGAGAGGCAAATCCCCAGGAGCTCCATCCTCCCACAGCTCCATCCTCCCTCAGGCTGTGTCCTGCACACCCCGACTCCTTTCAGTGCCTTGGCCCCACAGGCTCTCCTGGTGGCCACCACACCATCCTACCACATCACGCTACCACTCTGTGCCACTGCACCCGCCCTGCTCCTGTGGGAGGGGACACGGGGCATGCCAGGCCCTGCTTGCCCTCCCCTTGGCACCTGCCCACTGCTGGCAGAGGAAGGCAGCACCAATTTAGGGTAAGGAGCAAACAGCAGCGTTGGCTGATGTCCCTTGTGTCACGGCACTCGAGTCAGCGTGACCCCGCTGAGCTCTGTGGCTGCCACCAGCTCGTCCTGGGAGCATGGGCACAGCCCTGGCACCACGGAAGGCACACAGGGCTGGCTGCCAGCGCAGCAGGGTCACAGTGCTGGCACTCCCAGGCCCCAGGGAGGGGAACCACTGCTGAAAGGGCTATTTGACACAACTCGTCAGTATTTGAGGAAACAGAACTTCTTTCTGTTTCAAAAATATCCCACTCTCTGCTATGAGGACAAGAACGAATAAATGACCTTAAAGCATGGAGCCATTTGGGGGTTTTCATGATGTTTCCGTGTTTTCAGTTTTCTTCATGGTAACTGGTCTTTATCTAGTGAGCTTGGTGTGCTCTTCTGCTGGGGAGCCAAGGCATCTTCAAGGACACCTCTGGAGCCCACCAGCCTGTGGCTCATCCCTAGTGCTGGCATGGTGGCTGTCACCATGCTGCCAGGCCCCACAGCTCTGGCACTTAGGAATGGTCAGGGAGGTCTGTGGAATGGTCAAGCAGCTTCCCTGTGACCTGTAGGTCCTGGTGACCGGTGCGGGGGGGATGCAGGAGGTAGGATGTGGGATGCAGGATGTGCGGCAAAGGTGGCTGGAGCATAATGGGGCAGAAGGACTTGAGCGAGCTGGATTTGCCCTTCAGCCAGTTCCAACCCCAGCAGCCCCCAACCAGTGCCTCAGTGTCCTCCCACAGACACTGTTCAAGCCACACGAGCCATCAGAGACCCAGGCCAGTGTAAGCCCAGGATGTGTAGCAGCTGAGGCACCAAGTCCATCATCCCATGAGGTGCTGAACCAGTGGCTCCTGAATGTCCCTGGGTGGCCAAGTGGCCATTTGGCAGGTGACACTGGGGCTGACATGCTGTTACCCAATACATCACAATAGCCCTGACGAGCTGAGGCCTGCTCAGTGTCCAATAAGGGTAAATTTTAAAAATAACACATTAATTTTTCACTGTGACTCAGAGCAAGGGGTGGGATCGGATTCCTTGTGGATGATAAACCCAAGGGTTTTTGCTACCTTGGCACACTGTTCTTCAGCTCATGGGCCACGGTGTGTGGACTGCTGCTGTGCAATTACACACCAGGCATTGCCAGCTATTTGTGGTCTGATGGGTTTTTTTTTCCCAAGCTCTTTACTTTGTCTCAGTGAATCAAATCTTGGCCCTGTGCAGGATTCACATCTGTGCCTTGAATTAACAAGTGGCTGATAAGCTTCTTCTTTATTACTTGGAGAGCATAGGTCAATTTTATAAAGACGTTCCAGAAGAATGGATTTACAACTGCTCATAAAGATACTGAGAACAATGACAAGAGGAGGAGGACACTGGCCTTTATTAGCTCCTTGCTTTGAGAAATACATTAATCAACTGAAGTTCAATTTAAAAGACCCAAAGAGGAATATATGAAAGGATTAGCCAATTGATATGTAATTGAATTACGAGTTCAGATGTGATTAACAGTGAAATCTGACTGTGAAAGAAAGCCTACAATGACCCAGTGTACAGCCTCATCTACTGGCAAATGACCCACTGATTCCCGGCGCCTTTGGTTGCTGGCAGCCATCACACCCACAGCAATTTCATGCACAAAATAAACACAATAGCCAAATGCAGGCAGAGGGTAGAGCTCCACCAAACCGGATTCTGCATTTATTGGACTCAGAACAACAGCAGATTTTCAGGTTACAAAAAGAGCTGAACACCAAGCGTGAGGGGCCGCCCCGTGGCATGGCTGAGGGCTCGCGTGGGCCCCAGGCATGGCTGAAAGAGCCAAAAATGAGAATTTTAAGTTACCCCCAGCACAGTGTCATTGGTTTCTTTACCTGGGTGCCAGGCAGGCCCCTCTGGTTACACAAATAATCGTCCTTCAGTCCCACATGGGGACTTGTGAGTTGCAGTTGTCCCCAGGGCATCCTGCACTGCACCCCGCTGGCCCTGGCAGCATCTGTCACCACAGTCCAGCCCCCATGGTACCAGGACACTGTGGGGCTCTCTCTTCCTTACCCAATGCATTCAGTTCCAATTAAAACCAAAACAGCTGGGTCAGCAATCCATCTAATTCCTTCTCTGGGAGAATTTACCCTCAGGTAATGCTATAATTTGGGCAAAGCACTGCAATTCCAAACTGGGCCAGACCAGGCTGTGTGTGCTGCACCTGCATCACGTGGTTTTTTGGGGCTCCAGGGTCATAGTCCCACCAAAGTGGGGCCAAGGTGTCCCCAGTATCATGCTCAGCCCTCACCTTGGAGCCAGGCCCCAGGAAAGAACCAGCATCCTACCCCAAAGTCTCTCTGCTGTTCCAAGGCTGCTGGCTCTTTTCTTCTGGCAATCCTGTGGCATTGGCTTCCCTCTCTCCTCAGCTCTGGTGGAAGGAGCAATTGCAGACACTGGCTTTTGTTAGTCCCAGGAACACAGCTGTGGGCTGGGAGGACCCCCCAGACAAAAAGGCACCAGCAATGAGCTTTTTGGCTTATTACAAAGAAAGTAAAATATATCAAATAGAGAACTCTTATTATTACAGAGACATGTTAATGAAGAGAAACAGCTTAAAATTGCCACAGAACACCAAACATCCGGCACAGAGAGCAGCTTTTATCCACTTGCTAAGGGTTTATGTGGGTGCAGAGGTTTACTCTGTGAGTCACAAGCACAACATCCCTCTGCTGCTGAAGGGAATGAGCACAGGGAGCAGGTGCCAGCGGGCAGGGGAGGCTCTGACCCGCCCAAAGGGGCCAGGATCTGGCCATCTGCAGTGTCCACAGCCAGCCCTGGGCCTGGAAAGAGGTAGAGCACAGACACCTCTCTGTAATCCCAGGATTCTGCCCAAATGTGTGAGGACACTTCGTGCAAGAGGGCAGAAACAAGGGACACTCTGCTGTTCCCCAAATGCAAATGCTGTCCCTGTCTAACCTCAAGCAGCCACAGGAAAGCTGAAGAAGCTGATACCCACCCCAGCCTGTGCCAGTGTATGCTCTGTGCATGCCATGAAAGGGGGCACCTTTGCAAACTGGGCAGCACCCAGCCCAAAAAAAATAATTAAAAGTCTCCATTAAATTGGCACATTCTGACTCATCTCCTGCAGAGCATCCACTACCTCAGCGTGCAACCAGAGAGGACTCTTAGAGTCACTGAACAGATATCTTTAGCAATAGAAAATGGGCCATGCCTTTATTTTATATAGAGACAGATATTTTTAGCATACATTATGTTATTGAAACATCCTGGGCAAGAGCTCAGCAAGGGGAGGGACACCAGAGGGACTGCGGGGCTGGCCTGTGGTGGGAGGTGACTGCGAGGGTAGCAGCTCTCTGGCTGGCTGGGAGGCAGGTGACACCTCGGGTACACCTCAGCACTCCCTACAGACCACAGGGACAACCCCACGGCCCAGAGCAAAGAGTGGTACCATGGGGAGGGTCCTGCCCCACGTCCACCTCCCTCACCGAGCACCCAGCTCCCTGAGCCAAGCACAAAGGGCTCTTGGACGTTATGGCAGTGCCATGTGGATGCTGCTGGTTCTCCAGACTCATCCACAGCCTCTCCAAGCAGACAGCTGCTGCCCTGGCTCTTGTTCCTGCTGAGCTGAGCTCCCTGCTGAGGCGGGGGAGATGGCAGGAGCCTGTCAGGCTCAGGAGGGCACAGGTGGGCAAACGTGGGCACAGGTCTGTGATCCCTGCCCTGGGAGTGCTGCATGCCATTGCACCATTTGATCTGGCTCAGTGCTTCTGGCATGACACAGGGCTGAGGAGGAGTCCTTCCTGCCCTCAATAAAGGCAGCAGCCTTTATCCCACACCCTCTGGTATGGAACGGTGCCCATCCATGCACAAACACCACTCCCAGGGAGATGCCAACGTGTGTGTCCCTTGTCCTCCATCTGCTGCCTTGGGCAGGAGCTGATGGGCTGAGCCACGACCCAAACTGAGCCAGCTCAAAACCCCACACACCTCTGAGATGAGCCAGAGCCAGGGAATCCACAGGGGAAGATGGACACGGATGGCTCCCAGTTCCAACACCCAGGGGGTCCCCACTCCAGGGCTCACCCAGCCCGAGGGGATCCTCAGGGACAGCTTTTTTGGGACTGTGAACATGGTGAAATTCTCCTTGCTTTATTAAAGCAAAAGTAGACAAGAAAACACAGAAGAAAACAAAAAGCACAACGATAAATGGCAGGAGTTGGACTTTGGTATTTCTCAAAACCTCTTCTTCCCCAGTTCCTGCAGCAGCTCATGAAAATCCACATGGAAACAGCATTAATTCCCCCAGCAAATACACACTCAGGTGCTGCGAGTCCTGGCTCCCACATCTCCAGGTATATTGTAGGAACCCAGCTTTTGAATGAACAAGTTGCAGAAGTTCGCTGTGATACTGGAGAGACAGAGAATGTGACCTCAATGTCCCCGACTGCCCCTCTGTCCTGGGCTGGGGGTGCTCCCCGTGAGCTCCAGCCCCGCTCAGCACTCGCTGTCCAGAGCAGCTTCACACCGGGTGACACACGCAGGGCAGGTGATACACGGGCAGCATCCTCTCCCCACTCCCCCGCTTCTCATTCTCATGGTGCTCCCACCAGCACAGCAGGGTGGGTAAATCCCTGCTGGGTTTGGCCTCTTCCCGGTCTCCCAGCAGATGAACACCCAGCAGGACACTGCCACACTCATTAACCAACAAAACCTTCACTGATGTGAGCCTGTGCGAAGCGCAAAGCTCTCCCAAATTGCTGCTCCAACTGCTTGGAGTCATCCTGAGCTGGTAACAGGGACTGGGCATCACCACTCATCAGCTCACTGAGCTCTGCTGTGAAGAGCCAGGGAAAATTCCAGAAGACAGGGATGCACCAGCTGGAATTTTTTACGCGTTCATTTGCAAGTATCTGTAGCTCACACCAGCACTGAAAACGGCAGCAGCTCTCTGGCATGGGGGAGCCTCCGAGAACAGCATCCCACTGTCTGCCAACCAGAAAGTTCACCTATGGATTCTGTCGCTGCCTACATGAGAGGATTTAAGGAGGAGGAGCAGGATCAGAGCCATATCTGGCAGAGGAAGGAAAACCATTGCAAAGAAAGACCCTCTCCTTCAACTGGGGCTTTTTCCCTACTCCTTCATATAATGAAAATCACATCAAAAGGTTGGAAAGTATCAGAGAAATTGTTCATTTTACTGCAAGTATGCAAAGGAGCAGCTGCACCACGATGGCATTGCCTGGAGAGCTGGGCACAGGGTGGGCACAGGGCTCTGGGTGGGATCAGGGCTCCAGGTGGGCGCAGGGCTCCGGGTGGGCTCAGTGCCCTGGATGGGTGCAGAGTTTGGTGTTTGCCTGTGCTGGCACAAGGATCCCTTGTAGATGTCTGGGTTGGCAATGCCAGACCATGTCACAGCCCATGATGGGACGTGTGACCCTGGCACGAGCCTGTGCAGTCACTGACAGCCCGGACTGGGTCTGAGCAGGTGGTTTTGATGTACTCAAGATGTGCAGGAAGAGGGGAGCTAAAATACCACAGGGCACGTAGGCTTGGCCACTGTGTGTGTGCTGGGGACAGGCTGAGTGTGTGAGGCAATGCACATGGGATGGTGTGTGGGGTGGTGTGTGGGATGGTGTGTGTGGGATGGTGTGTGGGTGAGCTGTGTGGGGTGTGTGGTGTGTGTGGGATGGTGTGTGGGTGAGCTGTGTGGGGTGTGTGGGTAGTGTGTAGGTGGTGTGTGTGGTGTGTGTGGGATGGTGTGTAAGGGATGGTGTGTGTGGTGTGTTTGGGGTGGTGTGTAAGGGATGGTGTGTAAGGGATGGTGTGTGTGGGATGGTGTGTGGGTGAGCTGTGTGGGGTGTGTGGGTAGTGTGTAGGTGCTGGGTGTGGTGTGGTGTGTACAGAACCACATACGTGGGACAGTGAGTGCACAATCGTGTCCCCCCAGGCTGCAATCAGCCACTGCCATCAGCAGGAGCTGCGTGTGCCACTCCCAAGAGCAGGGGGTCTCTTGGCACTTCCCTTCCAGCCCCCTGAAGTGCTGTGGTGGCACCAGCCAGTTCCCACAGCCACCTCCCCATGGACGGGATTCAGAGAGGAGTCCCACGGTCCCAAAGGTCCCACAGATCCTGGCCTTGGTCTTGGCTCCACAACACTCATCTGCTGACATTGGAAAAAATAGCTGGGGACAAAATCCTTGGGACAAATGAAGGGAAGGAGCATAGCTGGAATCCCAGGTCTGCAGAGCCACGACGGGAGCAGAGCGGGTGCGGGGTGGGGCTGCAGGTGCAGGGCAGGGGCTGCAGGTGCCCAGGGGAGCCAGGCAGGTGTGAGGTCCGAGGGCATCAGGCACTTTCAGAGGTGGGTTTGGCTTTGTCAGGGAGCAGCAGCTGGTGAGGACAGGAATGTGACTGCTGAGCACCCGGGGGTCTGCAGGGCAGACCGAGACCCGGCTGGACAGGCCATAGGGAAAACATCCCAGGTGAAAAACAGGAGGCAGCTGTCATTGGGGGATTTCCAAGGTCATCTTCCTTGGCAGGCCTTCCCTGCAGCCTGTCTGCTCCATCGCTCATGTCTCGGCAGCGCAGGCAGGTCCCAGGGCCGAGCTGACTGGAACAGATCCCACAGTGGCTGCAGGGCCTGTGAGCTCCTCAGCCACAACTTTGCCTCGTCCTCCAGCTCTGCTCTGCTTCTCTTCTGCAATGTTTGAACTCATCTGCTTCCCAGCACCATAATGCAAACAAAATATCCGGAAGGAGGCTGGCAACATAACTCACACCCAAACGTGGAGCTGCAGCCTGCTTTTTGTTGTGTTCTTTTTATAAAAATCACCCCAAACCCACCAAGCGCTGGCACTTCTCCTGTTGGCCCGTGGCCCTCGGCCACCAGAGTCACAGTGACAAACAGAGGAGAATGCTCAGACGTGGTGCCACTGCCCCCACCAGTCCCTGTCCAGCACCGTGAGCAGCCGGAGCCAGGCAGAGGCCAGCGCCAGGGGTTCAGTTTAGAGGTACCTCAGGAAAATAGAAATCTCAGGAATCCCAGCAGGTCTGTCACTCCCCATCCCCTTGGCCACCGCTGCAGAGGGATTCCCCAAGGCACTGCAGGACAGTAGTGCAGAAGTAACAGGCAGGAGATGGGGGTGGCAGCACGGGGGTCCCTCTGAAAGATCACTGTGCGTGGAAGTAGATAGGCTTGACTTTTCCAGACAGGATCTTGGGAACCTGCACAGAGATGATCTCGGCCATCATTTCCGGGTAGTCCACGCTCACCATGTGTGCCTTGATTAGGAGATCAAATGTAAACTGATGCAGGTCCTTGGCAATCTGGGGAAGGAAGGCAGCTGGTTAAACAAGTCCCTGGGCAGCGCTTTCTCTGGGAAGACACATAACAGAGGTCCCACCTTCCCTGGGAAAGGGAGCCTGGATGAGACTATCCAGCACTCTCTCCAACTGCATCTGAACTCCTCCCATGATGGTGAGGTTGTTCCAGGGAATGATCATTCTCACTGTGAAAAGTTTCTTTCTTATATTGTTTCTTATGCATTTAGATGGATATCACGTGTATAGATGGACATTTCCCTGTCCTCTCTTACCGGATGCACGGAGTCCAGGACCTTGGTGAGCTGGTAAAACCTCCGGGAGCAGGAGGTGGGGTTCTTCCTCTTGCAAGCAATGATACGGTCAAGTTCCTTAATGTAATTCATGCGGAGCTCATCGAAGAGCTTCTGGTTCTTCAGGCCATCCACTGGAACTGGGTGGGATGGGAAGGAAACAGTGAGAGGAACACAGAGAGTGACAACAACAGGAGAGGAGGAGGAAGGCTGAAGCAGGGGACATCCCCAGCCTCCTCCTGGGAAGTCAGAGTCAAGGCACAAGGAAAGCACCAGATACCTCAAGAGCAATGCAGCAGCAGGTGCTGGAGCTCTGTGGAGGAAAGGGTGTGGGTACTTACTAATACTGAAGAAGAGGAGAGCCTTCATACAGAGGAACTCCTGGGGTGTGATCTGAAGCCACCCAAATTCCTGGGAGAGGTGCCGCATCCTGATGCACTGGCTGTACATCCTGGATTTGTGCATGCGGTACCTGGCAGGGTGAGACGGGTACGGATGGCACGGAGACCCAAGCGCCCGTGTGTGACAGGGAGGGCACTCCCTGACCCAGCAAAACCCCCCTGCCTGGCAAACCCCACTGCCAAGGGCCTGAGCTCTGTCCCGGGGACGCCACATGCAGGAGTGGAGCATTTTCCAAAATGTCTGTGTGTGATCCTCTGTGGACACACGTGGCTACCAGGGACTTCGCAGCATTTTTCTGAAGAGCAACTGCAATGATTTCCCAAATATTTCTATCTGGGAGGGATATGAGGCTGAGTTGGAGCTCCCAGGCAGGTGGGGGTTTGCTTGCTGCTGTGCTTGGTTATTGGGTTCAGGCTCTTCCATCTGAGTGCCAGCAAACCCTCCCCAGCCCTCAGCTGACGGTACATCAAGGAGAGCCCACCAGGACCTTACAGTACATTTTGCCTCTGTCTCTGCTCACTCCAGCTGCCCAACAGAGCTGGAAACCAGAATTCAAACCCCATAGCAGAAAGGCAGGTCTGTATGGAGCAGCCCCTCAGCCCACACCAGCTTCTGCTGCTGCCCCAGTGGGCATCAGCCCACGGCGAGGCTGAGGGAGCGGGCAGAAGGACCCAGAGGGGCATCACAGTGCCCTCACTGCTCCTGGAGGTCACCATGGGCAGTGGGGAGCAGGCTGGGCTGGGCTGGGCTGGGCTGGGCTGGGCTGGGTGGCTCAGTGTGACTGCTCTAAGTGTCGTTTGTCACCTGGGCTGACCCAAAGCCCAGCGTTAGACTGTTGTTGTTTCACACTTACTCATTGAAGACCAGGTCTGGAGCGAAGTAAAGCATCCTGGAATTGACGTTGGTGAAGGATCTCCACCCCATGGCAAACACCATCAGGCCCATCCAAGAGTACTGGATTATTGACATCTGGTCATCCACGTGCAGGTTGCGAAATCCTAATACACAATGAGGGAGGGATGTTAGGAATTACTGTTGGGCTCCTGCAGTTCCCAGGGCTGTTTCCACGCAGACTCCAGCTCTCCTGCAGTGCTCCTCTTGGGACAAGGTGGTCAGTCCACAGCCCAAGCTCAGCATGTCCCAGGACATGAGCACACCAGCCACGACACGGAGCTCCCACCCTGACTGGGAATCAAGGATAGACAAGAACAAACCTGCCCCTGGAAGGGAAGAAAGGGGACTTTGGATGAAAGGAGGGGAGAAAGTCCCCTGAGGACTTCACCAAATTTAAGTAACTGGATTTTAATGTAACGCTCAGAACCAGCAGGCAACCCCAAGGGCTCCTGCCATGGTTACAGGTGCTCCAGTTTCTGTCCCATACACACTGCATGGATCTAATGACTGTGGAAATGAGCGTGGAAACCTCAGCTACATTGCAAGAGAAACAAAAATAGCAACTAAATTCAAATTAGAATTCCCAGATGGTGGCACAGAGTTAAACCCCTGGCATGCTTACACCACTCCAACAGTGCTTTTTTCAACGTATTTGTAAATATAATTGAGGCAAATATAATTGAGTTGCAAGACAATCATGCATTATTTCAATCCAATATTAAAGCAATTTAACAGCTCCAGTGTATAATTACACCCCATTGAGGGAAGCCTCTCTGTGGCTTGGACAGCTCTTCAAGGCAAACAAGCTGGTGAATGGATCTTGCCCAGATGCCACCCTGGCACAGTCAGCACCAGCCCCGGGGGCAGCAGGGCAGCAGCTGGCAGCACATGCACTCTGAGGGGTCAGGCATCAGGTGCAGTTCAGGAGAGCAAAACCGTGTGATAAGGGGGTGGTTATGATAGAAAACGTTTTCCAAAGCACTCTCCCTGTCCATCAGCACTACTGCAGTGGTACAGCCTTGGCCCCAGATGCCAGGTGGTTTTGGTGGTGTCTCTGTGTCTGACCTTGATGTCTGGTGTAGATAAGCCAAAGAGGAAGCAGGATTTGTCCTTGGTTTTACAAACCAAGTGACTCAAGAATAGCAGAAACAGAATGGGCTACTCTGCATTTAAGGGTATTCAGACCAATATCCCCCTGGGAGCATCAGTCCAGGGGGCTGCTGAACTCCTGGGAACGTCAGACACCTCACCACAGTTCATCACCAGGGTTTGACAGAGAGTGGGAACCTTACTGTGCCTCAGTCTCCTCCTCTGCTGTATCACCCCACACCAACAAGGAGTGGGATCCTTCTTTCCTTTGGTGTTCCCTGAGGACTGGGGCCAGAATGCAGAAGGCACCAGAACTGGCCCCATGCCCCACTCTCTGGGATGCTGGGAGGTGAGCTGGGTCTGGCTGTGCCCAGACTGAGCTCAGCCCTCTGCAATCCCACTCACTCAGCTGCAGGATTACAACGTGGAGCAGGCAGCATGTCACCGACCAGTGACCCCTTGCAGACCCAGCTCAATAAACACATCAGTCACCGGGATGCTCCATTTACTGCACCTGCTGACCAGCATCTGGAAAATCCCTGGCCTGTATTACCTCTCTGAAGGCATCATAAATATATAGGCTGTCACAAGGGCAACCTGAGTGACTGCCAGGAAAGAGCCCTTTGGGATTCTGTATTGCTCTTCTGCCATGTTGCAATTACCCTTTTCATCACTTCAAGTGGGTCCTGGGACAGGGCTAATCCTTGTCTAGAGGGCAGTTCTGCAGGGCTGGCAGACACGGCCTGGAAGTGGAGCAAAACCTCCACGGAGAGAGGGCAGGGAGAGCAGGACCCTGAGCCCCAACCAGCAGCAGCCCTGCCATGGGGGGAAGTGCCCCATGCCCACACTGTATCACCGTCCAGGGCCTCTCTGAACCCAGAGCATGAGTTCCAAAACACTCCATCACCCCTCAGTTCCCCCTCCCATCGCCAGCCCCTCTAGACACAGGTCCCACACTGCTTCCCAGGCAGGGGACACACGCAGTGCCCATGGAGATGGTCCCCCAGGAGCTGTGTGATGGGACACGGGCTGCAGACCACCCCCTTCACACCTGCCCCAGCAGTGCAGATAGGGCTTTGGAACTGGGAGGGGATTTGTTTGTTTTCCTTCTCACCTGGCAGGGCCTTTGCCCATTTGACCACGTAGACCAGCTGCCGCTCCCCAAGCTCGTTCAGGCTGGTCAGCAGGTTGGAGAAGGAGTCAGGCTGGCTGTTGTCGTGGCCAGCACACACCACTCCGGGCTCGATGGCCTCCAGGACGTTGAGGAAGATGGGCTGGCACTCGTAGCCGTCGATGCGTGTCATCACCAGCTTGGGAGCTTGCTCCTCCGTGGGGCTGGATGAGCCGGCTCCCTCCATGTCCTCCTGTGCCTTCAGGTTACCCAGCTTCTTCAGCTTGCGGGCTGTGGGAAGGACACAGTTCAGAGTGATGCTTAAAAATACACTAAAGCAAAAAGTCAGGGCTTCTTGGCTCCGTCGTTTATAGTTAGGAGGAAAGGAAAAGTGATGACCAGCAGCAGCTGCTCCCTCAGTGGACGCTGCCCAAGGAGCGCCCTGGCACTGTGTTCTCACTTAAGGACGAGAGGAGACCACACAAAATCCATTTCCTTGTTAATCTGACATGGAAAAGAACCAACATCATTTACATCCTCAGCTATGACCAGTCTCTAACTCCCACTTAGAAACAGAGAGGAAGATCCAGGGGAGAGAGAGAAGAGGTTTTGACTCGACTCAAAAAACTGCTCATATGCATTCAAAAAGAGGAACACCACGAGACGATAAACTCAGCACACAGTCATCTTCCAGGGAAAAAAACCATTGCACTTGGATGCCCAAGCGGGATTGTTCCATCCCAGACCAGAGCAGAAGCGGGATGCATCCGAGATAAAAGCCTTCTCCCTGCAATGTCTGCCACCCCAAAGCCAGCCTCTCCCAAACACTGCACATATATTACGGAAAACACATTTTGGAAGCCAGCAGGTGGTTCCTAGGCTGTTTCCCTGGAGTCTCCCAGCTGCCCCACCGAGGGGGAGCAGACCCCAGCAGGGTGGCCTCACTCTGCTGTGCAGCCTCACGAGCCCTGTCAATGCAGGCAGGTTGTGGGGGGACCACAGCACTCCAGAGGCGTGATGCCAGAGGTCTTGGAGAGTCCATGTTCCCCTCACTGATACCAGCATGATAGTGCTCAGCACAGGTGGGCTGCTGCTGCCCCCCTCACCGACTCCAAACCACCCCTAATTAGAGAACAAAAGCCCACGGCTGCCTTCAAGCAGGGAATACAACATCAAACCAGTTGTCCTTGGGGTTTTGGCTCCTTCATTATATGATACTTATCTCGAATTTCCTTTCAGCTGTAATTAGAAAAATAATCAGCAAAACATAAAAATGTCAAGTCAAAGTGCAGCTCTGTAAATTAACTCTAAATGTTGATCTTTAAGCATTGTACTCTGGATGATCTGCTGTGCCGGCAACAAAGACAGGCTTCTCCGTAAAAAGGGAGGAGAAAGATTAATAAAAATAAAAGACAGCGAGAGGAAAACAGTGCTGCAGCACAGTGTGATGGCCTTTGGCCATCAGCCACTCGTTTGATACAGCCTCCTCTCCCTCGCCTCCAAAGTCACAGCACTGCCAAGGCCACCACTAACCCATATCCCCAAGTGCCACATCCACACAATGGATAAATCCCCCCAGGGATGGTGACTCCTCCACTGCCTTGGGCAGCCTGTGACAGAGTTTGGATTTAGAAATAACCACTGCCCCAGGTCATGTGTGTGAATGATGCCAAACCCACATGAACGAAACACACATATGGTTCGGTTTAAATGTTTGGGTTTTTCCCTTAATATTTAATTATCTAGTATTAAAGGATCCTGACTAAAGTGGGAAGACAGCAAGTACATACTGCTCTGGCTCTGAGACTGCAGCCACAAACCAGACTCCTCTGTGACAGTGGGTGATAACTGCTCTATCGGAGGGGCCTTGGGTTTGTGCCTTCCAGGAGCAGCTGTCCCACAGGTCACTGCAATACTGACGTTATCAGGTGGAGAAAACCCTCAGAGGTAAAGACTGGCTTCTACTCAAAATGTGCCAAACCCCTTTGTGATGGGGGCTGCTACTCAGCAGGTAATATATAGACAAAAATTTAAAAACTGGAATTAAAGACATCTGTAATGTTTTTACTCTAGGATGAGCTAAGCTGGGCAGAAGTCTCCATTGCACTTCTTTGAACCGAGGTGGGAGGAACCTTCGGACGTGTGACCAATATCGGGATGCTCCTGCTTGGCTGTCAGCAGGGACAAGGGGCCAAGGGAGCCTCGAGGTGCAGCTGCAGCACAGCACTGCCCCAAGCCCTGCAAGCTGACCTGGGGGTCTCTGGGGAAGTACCACATGGATTTGGAAAAAATCTTAAAGGACACAATGATATGGTGCCACAATAAAATATTCACCAGCACAAGAGCCCCCGGGAGCACACGCAGAGCGACGGCCAAAGTGATGCACATTTTAAGCACCTCCCTTACAGGCACTTCTAAAGCCCTAAGAAAGGAGCACTCAGGGCTCCAGCACCAATTTTCATGAGTGCCAGGACTCAGGGGAGTTACAGGGACCTGGAAGAAGCTGCTCTTGCACTGGCTACAATGGAGAGATCCTGCAGCCCCTGGCAGCACACGTCGAGCTCAGCTGCCAGTGGGACACTGAGGAGCTGAACAGGACTTGATTTATATCCTGCTGCCCTTTGTGGTTTTTATGAACTTCAGCATGTGGCTTGTCAAAACCTGAACCTGTCAAGCTATCAATCTTGTCTGGCACAGTAATTTCGGTTGGTAATAATAACATTACTGGTTGTAGCAGACACATTTACGAGATCTGAGTCAGTCAGGTCCACATGAATGAAAAGAACCTGAAGGATATTTGTATTGTACGAATGTATTGCTGAATGATTGCAAACCCCTTAGTGACACATCGCAAAGGCAATTATAAGTGTTGAAACAACATCAGACAGGTTTGTTTCTTACGAGGGTGGCTCCTGACCCTTTACTAGTGGGCCATTCACCCCATTCACCCCAAAACCAGACTAAACCATTTTTACTCAACCAGCCTGTATGGCAATGTATGGATGGGAAAAAAGGGATGAACAGTAAGGATGATCACTCAACAGATGGACGGAGGTCTGCAGGCAAGGGCTGACAGGTGTTGGCAAACTGCACAAGCCATGAGGACACTAAAGACTTGACAACACACCTCGGAGCAAGGAGGAAAGGAATGTCACCTGGGTGGCTGTGTAGGAGGCAAAAGGGCTACTGTGTCACAGGTGACAAATATCCACTGTGGGGACAGAAAATCAATATAAGTAGGGGTTTTAATCATGCAAACAAAGTTGTGATAAAGATCCAATTGCTGTAAGTCAAGGACAGACAAGATGAAAAAAAGGTACATCCAACACAAAACTGGTCGTAACTACTGCAATGGTTCTGCAAAAAATGTGTCAGATTCCCCCTGGCTGGAATTGCTCCCATCAACACCCACCGTGTCTGTGAGACGAGCTCTGCTCTGCCCCCAGCAGCTGAACCTGAATTAGGACTAAACACAGCTATGCCTCAAGCCTTCACAAGCTTTTGGCTGATATTACAGGAGATTTCTAGCCCTAGCATCAACAAAATAAAAGGAACTGCAGGTGTTTGGAGTTTTTGCTGCAGCTGGGACCCACATGGTTGCAGCGGCCAGGCTGGAGATGCCCTGACATCCTGCAGCTCAGGCAGCTGCCAGCTCTGGCTGTGGGCACAGGAGCTTGGAGTTCCCCACAGGAACAGCCCCTGGCACCTCACATGCTCCCTGGGCACGGGAACTGGCAGGATTCCCACAGCTGTGCCCATACCAGGACATTTCCCGGGCTCAGGGCTGGCAGGATTCCCACAGCCGTGCCCATACCAGGACATTTCCCGGGCTCAGGGCTGGCAGGATTCCCACAGCTGTGCCCATACCAGGACATTTCCCGGGCTCGGGGCTGGCAGGATTCCCACAGCTGTGTCCATACCAGGACATTTCCCGGGCTCGGGGCTGGCAGGATCCCTGGAGCTGTGCCCATACCAGGACATTTCCCGGGCTCAGGGCTGGCAGGATCCCTGGAGCACCTTCCCTGGCAGCAGGCACAGGTGCAGTGGGATGGTGGGCACAGGCCAGCACACCAGTAGGAACCAACACACTAAAACAGCATTATCACCTGGTTTTGGGTCTTTTTTGTTTTTTTCTTTGCCCTCTTTACAGTGTCTTTTCCCTCTCTATGGCGAGAAGATCCTGGTTAGTGGATACCAGCTTGCAGGTCACTGTGATCTCTATCAATAATGAAGTGCTTCAACACATTGCCATCCTGTTCCAGAGCAGAGCCTGCAGAAGGCATTCAGTGTGCCACCTCCTCTACCACCTCCACCTCCTCCTCCTCCTCCTCCTTCTCCTCCTTCTCCCCCGCCATGAGAGCCGCAGGGCTGCCGGGATGTACCCCACCAGTGACTGTAATCAGCCACCAGTTAAAAACAACTGGTTGGGAGTGATTTCAAATGCCCTGCCTCCACTGTGGGAGAAGGTACTGTGGGCAACCACAAGCTTGCCTGCTTCTAACAATTGCCTTTACACCGACATCCAAACCAAATGTAAAACAGACCAGGCAGAACAGGTCAGGGTGACCCAAGGAGCTGAAGAAAAAAGAAGGGAGCGGGGTATCCGTATTAGCATTAATTTTGTCAGTGTGTCCTGCAGAAGAGGGTTACACTGATGTATGTCTTCTCGTACTTAAGGAAACTTCACCAGAAAAAAGCACTTTAATATAAGCTAAAAAAGGGGGGTTAGGACTGCACTGCCTTTCAAGACCTTTAGGGAGAAAAAAAATAAACCCTCTGCTCCTTGGTGAGCCACAATTCAGAACCACATCAGGAACAAGTCCTTCAAGACATTGCTGTTGAAGCCCAGCAGCTCTGGAGGCTCAGCCCATCCCAGCAATGGAGTCAGGATTTAAACCCAAAATGCTGGCACACCCAACCAGGCTGGGCTGCCCCTGACCCTGACGCTGTGCCTGCCACTGCCAGGGCTCTTCTCTGCAGCCCCAGAAGCCCCCTCAGTCCAGGGCTTCTCAGCAGGGGTAGGTCTGTCAGCCCCCTTTTCCAGGGTATTGTCCTCCTCACTGTAACATCACAGAATCCCAGGATGGTTTGAGTTGGAAGGGTCCTTAAAGATCATCCAGTTCCACCCCTGCCATGGGCAGGGACACCTTCCACTATCCCAGGCTGCTCCAAGCCCTGTCCAACCTGGCCTAGGACATTTCCAGGGATCCAGGGGCAGCCACAGCTTCTCTGGGCACCCTGTGCCAGGGCCTCACCACACAGGGAAGGATTTAATCAAATGAACTCAACAAGAAGACAGCCAGTGATCAGCACTGTAGCTTATAGACTTTGAGCAGAAAACCTCGTATTTTGGATATGGGCACTCAGTCAGTTTTGGAAGGGCTACAGACTGGGGAACAGAGACAAACTGTAGCAAGGACCCTCACCAGGGACACAGGTGCAGCTTCCATCAAGCAAAGGAAAACACTGAGGTTGTAATTTCACCAAGAAATTGTCCCTTTCTGCCTGGGAGTAATCCCGTCAAAAGAGGGGAGTGCTCTGCTCTGAGGCTCCAGGAGCCAGAACCAACTCACCCTGCTGTTTATATTTTTTTAGATTAACAAGGTTTGAAATCAGGGAAAAGTATGTTTCCTGAAACACAAACAAAAGCTACTGAAATTCACAGTTTTGGTATAAGAACCTGCAAATGTTTCCTGAGCATTTTATGACCCTCCATCAGCCTCATTTTCCAGCCACCTACTGACTGTTCATACACAAAGTGACATGCAGGGACCCGGGAGGGGACCCTGGCCGTACCTCCGAGGGTCATCCCGGCCTCGTAGCACTTCCGCAGGCGGCAGGACGGGCAGTTTTTCCTTCGGAACTTGTCAATGGTGCAGTCGTTCCGGCTGGCACAGAGGTACTTCTGTTTACCTAAAACACCAGAGAAACAGAACGTGGCTGCTGGGTAACAATGGAGACACGGGCTGGGCTCTTTTGGTATCACCAGGGACAGTGGCAAGAGGAGAAGAGAGGGGAGAGGAGAAGGGAGGGGAGGATAACAGAGAAGGAGAAGGAGAAGGAGAAGGAGAAGGAGAAGAGGATGACTGGAGGAGAAGACTGTACCAGTGCTGGTTTGCCAGTGCACTCCCCAGGAGAAAACTTACGTTGGAAACGGGCATTTCTCAGGAAAACAGCACAGTCCTGCCTCTGGTGCTGCAGGAGTGGTTCATGGCCAGACACACACACGTTGCAAGCCCTGGCTCCCCAAAACACAGCTGGGTCACTGCTGTTCCACCACACCCCAGCACTCCTGCCCTTTGCCCACATGTGGCAGAGGCTTTTAGACCAAGATATCCAGGGAGAGAAGTCCTCGGAGACCGGAAACCCAGGCACTCTGCACTGTGCAGCACAGCAGAGGCAGACCATAAACAGCAATTAAAAAGTACTGAAATGTGGAGAGTTTGGTTCTCATTTTTTAAATGTCATCCATCTATTGCATGGCTTTTGCTGGTTTTCTCCCAGACCACCAAACCTCACAGTCTGATCCTTCTGCCACGATACTCAGCTACCCTTTAAAACCATGACTCTGTACAGACCTTTTTGGGACTGAATAATTTTTTGTGCAACGCATCAATACCAGTCGGGTCTGTTGTCTCCAGGTTACAGATGCTGAGCTGGTTGGGGAGGTGGGCCTGATGCCACCTTGTCCCCTGGGCTGTACCTTCAGTCAGCCAGGAAGGAACTGGGACCAGCGACTCCCAGTACAGGGGACCTTGTGCAGCCATGGGTTTTGGGGAAGTGCAGAAAATTCAGAAGTTATTTGTGGTCAGTGTAATCCATAGCTCAGACTCACCCTCCACTTGCTCAGACAGCAGCCCGTGCAGCTCCAGGCTACAGCTCTTTTTTTCACTGCCCCATTTGCTAGACAAGCCAAGAATGAAATTTCCTTCCTGAATCATCACTTTTCCTGTCAAGTCTGAACACATTTACTGGATCAGGATTTATCTGATGTTCTTCAGGCTGTTCCAAACCAAACTGGGCTCAGCACACAACAGAGAGGTGCCGCTTGTAGACCCGTGGGCAGCCCATGTGGGAAACCAGCCCATGGCCTTTCTTTATCACCCTAGAAGGGGTTGCTTTCTGCATTGCTATAGGAATAGCCCTTTGGAGTCATCAGAAATCTATGAACAGCATGAGGCTGAATGCAGCTCCTCAATGTACCAGATTTGACATGAGATGCACCAATTTTGAACAAGGTGAGACATTTGCAATCAGCCATTCTTTATTTATTTTGCACGGATTTAACAACGCCCATGCCTCCACCACTGCTGCCCTCGCTGCCACTGCCTGGTGCTTTCCCTTGTGCCCAACTGTGGCTTTGGCAGGACCAGCCACCACTGTCACCCCCACAGACCCAGCTCAGCACCCAGCCCCTCTCACAGCAGCCAGGTGCTGCACAAACACCCCACGTTTGACCTTCCCAGAACTCTCCCTTTCAAAGTGCATCATCACCCACCCCTGTGCCTCAGCCATCACCTGCGTTACCCACCACACCTCACACCTGTTGAATCATTTTGACACTGTCCTCAGAACAGCTCTTCTCACCCTCTCCCTGGCTCATTTCCCATGAGAAGGATACTCAGGCAAGCCTTGATGACACCTAAATCCCAAAAGACCCTAAAGAGAGCACAAGCACCATCCTCCCTTTCAGCAGTTCATTGAGGAGGAGGATTAGTAATAAACAACTTCAGCTGAAACTGGGTTACTTGGAGTTATTTTTGTGCCAGGGGCACTGAGCACTGAGGCCACACTCCTTCCACTCAACCTTCTTAGGTACTCACAAATGAGCACCCTACTTTCTGGGGAATGGGGAGCTGGAAGGACATTTGGCTGCCTGAGCCCCCAAAGGATGTTCCAGGATCAGGCAGAGCTCCTCCAAATTCCCCTGTGTCAGGAGCAGCACCCAGCAGCCCCAGCCCCCTCCTCATCCCTGGGATGTGGACAGATTCCAACACGTGGGCTCATCCTCCCTCTGCTCTGTCTCCAGCACCCACGGGAGGGGAGCATGGGGACAGATGAGGTTTGGCAGGGCGTCCAAGCCTTGCTCAATGAGGCCACTGTGCTGTTTCCCATCTGCTCCTCAGCAGCATCTCCCAGCTCCAGAACTGCTGAGAAGGGGCATGGAGAGCTGGAGCAGCAGAGTGCCCCGGGGGACAACCAGGGCTCGCTGGAGGAGGCTGCAGGACGGCCCTGCCACCCCGAGCAGCACGGGCTGTGAGCTGCAGCCAGCAGCTGTCCCCACGGTCACGGTCCAGTGACATTGCTGAGGTGGCCAGGGCAGCTTCATGGCTCATGGACAGGCTCTTAGGGGCAGGAACCTGTTCTCTGTTGCCTGCGCCTGCACAAGGGAGCCCTGTTTGCTTTCTGCTGTTCAGTTACAAAAAAAGAACCAAACAGCCACAGCTGGTCATGGTGCTGCTGCTGCTGCTGCTGCTCAGCGTGAAAATGAGCCGAGTTCACCTCGCCCTAATTCCTGGGGATGCAGAGATTTCCCTTTAACCACCAGGGAAGGAGCCACCGGCTCTAAAAGGCAGGAGAACAGGGTGACTGGAACATGGATGAGTTCCATCCGTCTGAAGTAACTTCTCACACACAGAGACCTGTTTCTAATTTCAGGGTAATTCACTCACTTCATTTCAGAGCATGGTGAGACATTTGCAATCAGCTGTTCTTTATTCAAAGATAAATGCGCTGGTTTTCCTCCTCTGGAGTTTAACACTGAAACTACTGTTTTATCCTCCTTTTCTCCCCTGCAGAGACTCTTGCTTTGCAAACCTGTACATACGGGTCCAAACCTTACACCCACTCTCCGTGTCCCCCAGCAGTCCCGCTCTTTGCAAGGCCCATCACCCAGCCTGTCCTTCCCCCAGGGCGCTGGCCAGGCACCCACCCACAGACCAGTGCCCAGCTGATGTCACCCAGATGTCACCCAGAGAAGCCCCTGCTCCTCCCCTGCCACCCAAGTCCTGTTTGACATGTGCACAGAGGTGGAGGGAAGTCACACCCAGCACCCTCTGCTGTCCCAGGCCAGGACAGGCACCCCAAGAGAGCACCTGTGCAGCAGCCCCCTCCATGAACACTCTGCAGTGCCAGTGTCCCTCTGCCAGGAACGTCCCCGTCACCTTGGGCACCTCCAGGGCCACCTCACACCAGGCAGAAAGATGCTTCTGCCAGCTGAGCCCTCCCACTCATCTCCTGGGACCACAGCACACACTGGGAGCCAAGGGGAAGGACTGCCCTCCAGTTCTTCTTGAATAAAAATGACAATTTGTGAAGGTGAGTTGCTCAATCCAGAGGAATCATCTAACTAACAGCCTGTTGCCACACAAGCTGCTGTGCCCAGACTAACTTTCTCCTCCAGACAGCAAAGTAATCTGTGCAAACATCTGGAGCAAGATATACAACTGTAAATGCGAAAAACCAATAAATGCCTTTTGGAAGAGAGAGATCCTCGTATTTCAGGGCATAAACTGAATTTTAACAGCTGGGGTATGAGGCCAAGCTTTCTGTGAAAGCACTCCCCCGGGTCTTATGTAACCATGGAGGCTCCAGCACTCTCCTGGGAAGCCTCTGGGCCTTGGGGCTGTCACCAGCAGGGCCATGCCCAGAGCTGAGCCTGTGGGGTTGGTGCTGGCACCCTTCCCATCTGATGCTCCTATTAATAACTCAAGGGGGCTCAGCCACAAGGCTCCCGGGAGCCAGCACTGAGCCACTGCTCATGAACTACCTTTGAAAAGTCATTTTCTGATTAGTCCTCTGGATTTAGCAGATGGCTCCAGTGAGCATAGGGAAAGCACCCAGAGCTTTCCCTATGCTCTGGTTGTCCCACCTTTTGCTGTCCCCATGGTTTTTTAAGGCAAATAACACCCAAACAGTCGTGAGAAACCCACCACTGGAGCATCGTGGTGCTGCAGCACCACTGAATCTTCTGCAGACTCAATTTCTGTGCATGTCAGATCACGCTGGGAAGGAGGAGAAAGCGTTTGATAACATGACAAGGATCTTTGCAAATGTTAACTTTAACTTGGTGTCATCTTGAAATCTGGCAAGAAACTGTTGAGTTGACCCAGAGACACTGCTCTGGTGTAAGGCTAATCCTCAGCAGGTCAGAACATAGAACACTAATCCATATGGAGAATGATGGAGGCAGTCAGAGCAGCCTGCACAGCAGCCTGGCTGTGTGCCCGCTAGGAAAATTGCCAAATACTGTGTTATTTTTTTCATTTAGCTCTCTGCTATTTAAAGGCAGCCCGATCAGGAACACAGCCCAAAGCATCCCAGTCCTACGATGCCAGGAATGCTGTGCAGAGGCAGCTCTGAGCTGGCCAAGGTGGCCACCAGATCTGAGCAACCTCAGAGGGAAAAAGAAGGTCTGCTTCTCTCCAGGGATACATGCAGAGACACGATGATCCCCCTCCTGGACAGAACGGGACAGCAGGAACCCCTGGGCTGCTAACTGAGACAGGAACTGCCTTGTTTGAAGCATTTTTCAGTTTCAGGGACAAGGGTGGCATCACAAGGACTGAACTCTCATGTCTTCAACCCACCCCAGCCATCCGAACCACGCCAAGAGGTGTCCTGCCTACTCGTGTAGGGAAAAACAACACCTGTGCTGAGCAGCATGAGCTTTTTGCTCACCAAATGAGGAGAAGGAGCCCTTCTTTGCGGGCAGCAAAGCAGCAGCCCTGCTCAAGGGCAGCCACCCAGCCCTCTGGACTGTCCCTGCTGGGACCCTGGGGCAGGTGACTGCAAGGGAGAGCCCAATGCTGGGCTTGGTCACAAAACGAGGGTGGTGGCCCTGCAGGCAGGGGGATCCACACCAGTGAGGAATTGGTGGGGTGTGCTCCAGTGCTGGCCTGGACACAGCCTGGACATCTGGAGAGAGTCTGTGAATCACGAGAGCTGGCAAAACGAGATCACAACAGCATTCCTGTCTTTTCTATTAACTCTTCCAGCATCTTTCTGGACAAAGCAGTTGAACCTGAGCTTGTGAAACCCCTCAAATCTGTCAAATATTTCATCAAAGCAGGGATGACCTGCTCCTGCCCATAAACCCCTCAGTGTGTCCAAAGAGGAGAAGAATCAGTGTCACAACTTTTTTTTTTTCAATCTTTCCCTTTCTCACCCCTAAGAAGCCAGTGCATGTCTATAAAACCTCCTTAAATATCCCTGAATACCTGCCAGATAAGTTCACTATTATCTCAGAAGAATATAATAAAAAGGAAATGATGTTCCCAGCTATTTCCCTCCCCTCCACGGTGCTGTTTGTGCTGCTCCAGTCCCAGCCCCCTGCTGCTCCCTCCACCGAATTCTGTGGCTTAACACCAGCACCAGGAAGGTAACAAGTTTCTTTTCTCATGGGGAAGCATTTTGATCCGCTGTTCTAAAGTCTCCAAGGGTGACCTAAGGTTTTCTGAGAGGCATTTTATGGGCTTTAAAACATGAGAACGCGGTGAAATATCAGCTTTCAGTAATGCTCCTCAGCTTTAAGAAGGAAGAGATCTGTCTGGAAACTCACCAAAAATTAGAACAGAAATCATCACCTGCTATCCCTGCATTCAGTACCTATAAAGGAGCACGATTTATCGTCACTTCCCCAAAATAAAGACTTATCCATGTACCTCAGGGTAACATAAGATGACACCTCACACTTTGGCAGCCCCCCCTGCCCCTCCCTGCACACACATACAGCTCCTCAGGAAAGGCAAAGGGCTGCCACCCAATCCCAACATGACCAAACACTCCTGACCCTCTGCCACACTGCGAGGCTGAAGAACCAGGAAGAGACATAAATACCATTTAAATTAATGACATAACACGATCAGGAGAGGGAACAACTCCATGGCACGTGCCCCGGAGCAGCGTGAACAGCCCGGGCTGCCCCTCTGCCCGTGGGCACCTCCAGTCCCTGTCACCCACAGGACAGAGCCCACCCCGGTGCCAGGGGAGCACGGCTCCCACACCCACCCGCAGACACAGGCGCTCCAGCAGCATTCATCTGACCGAGAGCCAAGACTCCACTTACTATAAATCAACAATAACTTGCTGACTTAAACAAGCATCTGTTATTTGCTCTGGCTGCACAAGCCAACCCACTTGGCTTGACACAAAACTGGTGTGCAGCAGAGACAGATCTGCAAATGATTTACTTGGGAGAAATATGCAAAATTTATTAACTATTATTTGACTGCCCTTTTTGGCAACAGGACACTGATGTCCCCTGTGGCATAGCCCTTGTTCTTCCCTGAACCAGCACTGGCAAGGCGGCTCCTGGCACAGAGGAACGAGGGAAATGTGACTCCAAAAAGAGGCTGGATAATGATAATTGATCTAGAAGCAGCATTCTGACAGCAGCAGGTGATCACCCCTAACCTGGGACCTCTGCTCATAGAAGGGAGAGGCTGGGCACTGGGGAAGGTCATGGTGAGACAGAAGCTCTGTCCCAGTCTCTGCTGCCAGCCCTCTCCCAGGGACACCACGGCCACTGACAGCAGCTGCCAACAGTGTCCCCATGCACCACGTAAACTGTGTCAGCTGTGAGGAAAGGCAACGGCTTGTGCTGGTTCATCTCTCCTGACAACAAGCCTGATGAGTGACTACAGGCACATTACATTGCCAGACAGTTCATCTTCCACAAGAGAGACTCTCACTGCTGCCCAGGACTCTGAACTGCAGGTAGAAACCAGATATTGCTGAGGCACAGACTAAGGAAAGACCTGGGCTAGGTGATTCTGCTTGTTCATTCCCAAGGAAAGATGGTACAAAAACCTTGCTGTTGAGAGGGAACGTTTGGGCTCACACTTATCTCTGGAGAGCTTGACACTACAGAGCTGAACATGAAGGAGAAGTTGCTTTCTCAAGGACTGGGGAGAAGGATCATGGACTCCAAGCTCAGAGCATGGCTCCTGATGGACAGATGGTTGTGCTGTTTTGTGGGTAGTCACAGAAGTGACCCTCTGGGAGGGGTGCAGGAGAGGAAAAGCCTCCCCTGAACTGGGAGTTGTGCATCTGAGATCGCAGGTGGGCTGATGGGAGCTTAAAGCACTCTGGGGAGTCAAGAAGAGAAGCAGGAACTGACTGCTCCAGGGTCTCACCAGGCCTCACTAAGATAATCATGGAATCAGAGAAGGGTTTGGGTTGGAAGGGACCTTAAACACCATCTTGTTCCACACCCCTGCCATGGCAGGGACACCTTCCAAGAGAAAAGGTTGCTCAATGCCACTGAAAAGAATTGTATTTTGGCAAACTGGTTTGGCTACTTTTTTAGGGCAATCTATAAAGTGAAATGACAAATGCAGGACAGGGATATCAATTTATCTTTGGTTTTTCTCCTTTCCTTGTTTAAGACATCTTAGAATGCCACCACAGAGGGGCAGTGACCTTCCCTCCTCTCTGTCCCCATTACCTTCAGCTGCCCGTTTGAAGAAGACTTTGCAGCTCCCACATGTGAGGGCTCCGTAATGGCACCCAGAAGCTTCATCTCCACAGATCAGGCAGGTCTTCTGAGGTGGGAAGTAAAAGTCAATGGGCAGGACGTGGTCACGGCCAGTCTCCAACCTGCAGCATAAAACAGAGAACAAGGGAAGGGTCAGCAAACGTGCTCAGGAGAAGCTGTGGGGAGCACGGTCATGGCAAACCCAGAACCGCAGTGATGGATCAGCCAAGCACTGAACAGCAAGCAGGTGAGCACCAGCTGCACCAAACCTGGCCCTGACCATGCAGAGACCGTGCTGGGCTCCCCTCCTGACACTGCCCACTGTGCACAGTGTGTGACAAAGTGTGACAAAGTACAGGCACAGTGACAGCACGGCTTAGGCTGAGGAGGCGATTGAGGCAGCCTGCTGCAGTGCTCATGGAATTTTGGCTTCAATAATGAAGCTCGTGCACCCCACAAGGCAGAGCATGGGGCTGCCAACCACCTGATGCCACATTAACCAGCATGCCAAGACATCCCCAGTGCCTGACTCTCCTTCTCCAACACCTCACCCTTCCACACACCCAGATTCTCCCCTCTCAGCTGGTACCGTCCCCTCCCTGATCTGATCTGTTTGATCGGATCCATGGAGAAGCTGCATCTCCAGAGGGCATGGCAGGAGGAGAGGGACTTATCCAAATCAGGAGCCAACATGTCCAGGCAGTTTGGGGAGCAACAGCACGTTGAGTTAATTACTAGAACTCACTTTTTCTGCAACCACTGGATGAGGCAATTAGCTTTTAACAGTCTGCAGGTCACCGCAACTTTTGGGTCAAAATTAGGTCCCCTTTCATTTCTGGCATTGTTTGTTGCTTGCAGGTGAGCTCTGAGAAATCAGGTTACATCAACAGTGAGTGTGATACAGATGGGACTTCTTGGAACAAACCTTTATACCCAGAAAAGCCCCACTGTCCTTGCCTGTCCCTCACCTGGGAGCTGTGCAGATCCCCACCTCAGTTTCAGCTCAGTAACTGGAGCAGCAATTTCATCCTCAGTTCTTATGGCAGAAACCATTTGAGTGATTTCTCATCTCTTTAGCAGGAGCAATCAGTGACTTATCTGTAGATGCAGCTCAACCACATTTCCCCAACCATCTCCATTTCTTTTATTACTGATTAAATGGAGGAGACCCAGTTGGCTGCACCATGCCTGCCATAGTCAAATCCTGATGCAACCAGCATGTTCCTTTCTTGGCTTATGTGGCACCCTGGCCATCCTCTTGGCATGATCCCACTGCTCCATGCCAGGGCACTCCCACATCCCCCCATGCCGTGTGCCACAGAGCCCTGGCACTGGGTGCAAGGGGCTGCTGGAGAGCAGACCCTGCTGAGGAATGCCAGCAGCACAGAGAAGAGCCTGGCTAAAAATGTCTTATTTATCCGTCATGGTTTAGATTCACACAGAACACGCCTTTCTGCTAACGACCCAACACCTCTTTTCTCCTCTCTGTGCAGTCAGAAATCCGACAGTGCTCATTTCCCTGTCTCCATAAGGCTTCCACTGTCTTGCCCGTGCTCAGCACCGTGTGTGCCGTGAGCAGCAGGGCCTCTCACAGCAGGCGTCATGACAACAGACACAGGACCCCCAGAGGACCCTGGGTTCTTTTTGAGGATTAATTATCTAAAACTGCAAAGCAGGTTCGCAATTGAGTGAATTGAGTGAACCTGAAACAGCTTTTAAAGAGCTGTTCCTGTACGGGAAGAGCTGTGCAAGTACAGAAACACCTTCCAGCAGGTGTGTGTTGAGAGGACCCCAAACACGTGCCCCTGCCAGGGACGGGGCTGGGCAGGGCTCCCCGCACACCCCTCCCTGCTCAGCCACCCTCAGCCCCACTGCCACTGACAGATGGACACTGGAGGATGCTGGCTGACGTGGAAAGTGATTCCTGGCCGTGGGACAGGCTCCTCCTGGGGTAAGGCTTGGTGGGGTGTGCACAGCCCCAGCACCCAGAGGGGCAGGAGATGGTGTTTCAGCAGGTGGGGAGCAGCTCCACCACAGGCTCTGCAGCACCGATGTGGTTCCCTGCCAGCAGCCACTGCCCAGAGCTGAAGCATCTACCCGGGAATGTCCTCGACTTTAAAACAATGCCAATTTGCCTTTTTTTATTTTTAGAGAGAGAATCGCAAGAAAAACACAATGTAAAATTTTCTAGCGACTCAGAGTGAGCTATGCTAATGGTTCCCTTAACGATCCATTTTCCAGTTTCCAAGGGACATTTACAGGGTGTTATCAAAACATGCAGGCAATACATAACACTGGCCAATGAGCCAAAGAGGTGCCTGGAGAAGCTCCAGGGGCGCGGGGCCAGCAGTGCTCTGGGCAGAGCCTCAGGTGCCACCTGCCCCGGGTGCCAGTGCACAGCAGTGCCACAGCCCCTCGCCCCTGTTCAGGGCACGGGAGGGACACGAGGGGTGGCTCAGCAGGGTGGCTTGGGGTGGAAGTTTGTACTCCATGGGGCTGTGCTGGCCCACAGAGCCGCAGAGCACTCAGGTCTGACCAAAACAAGCCCTGTGCTCGCTGTGGGGGGCTCGCAGTTGGTGCAATATCTGGCAAGTGTCAGCCCCTCTGCAGAGCCCAGAGCAGGGTGATAGCACGCCGGGACAGACACAACTGGGACTGGTGACGGTGGCGGCGATGCCGGACCCGGCGCGCGCCCCGAAGGCCAAGGTCACGAAGGAGCTTGGTGGCTTTCGGGGGCAGGGAAAAACAACCTCGGTATCTCTCCTGCGGCTCCAGGATGAGTTTTACTCTCATTTCAGAGGGTTTACTGAGCATCTGTCACATGCAAATATTTCTGGGGAGTACAAATTCATTTTGCAATGCGAGCGGTTGTTTGTCATTAGTTAAATTTCACCAAACAGACACATTACACAACACCCCCAGAAAGCCAAGAGCAAGCACTGGTAAGAGAGGAGCCAACCACTTGCCCAATCCACAAAGGAAGTTTCCATCTCAGCAACAGCCAGCACAGGCTGCCCAGAAGGAGCCAGGGAACAACTGCCCCCTTGCCCATGACTTCCCACCCCCAAGCCAGACCAGGACAAAGTGATGGCAGCTGCCATCCCTCAGCTCATCCCACACGGGAATCCCAGAGCAGAGCACCCTGGTCCCATATTCCCTGAGGAAAGGGGGTTTGCACCTTCACCATGCTGTGTCCAAAACCTGCACATCTGTGATGCTTAGGAGGGTGTTGAGACCAGAACTGAACCAGCACTCACACATGAACTCAGATCACATAGAACCCTATCCAGTAATTTCAAGTACTGTCATTTCTGAGACACTCTGATGTTATCAGGAGGAACCTCTGCCTTTAAAACAGCATCAGTTGTGCATGGCATTCTCTAATGCAATACTAAATTTAACTGGCTTCCCCTCAGTGCAGCTGTGGGGCTCCTGCCTGGATGAAGTTCTGTGACTCCCACCAAGGGGCCAGACCCATGCTCAGCAAAGAGCATGACTGCTCACTTCGGGCACATGCTCGTGTCCCCTTGCGCTGTCATTTGGCTGCCACTGGCTCCAGCCAGAGCTGAGCCAAGCCTGCACTCACAGCCATCACATCACACTCATCTGGATAACAAGACCTGCACATAAACGTTAAAGCATTTATCTGTTAAAATGCTTTGAGCCATTTAATCTATAAACATGCAGCCTTGTACACTGAAATCACGTCCTGTCTTCTAAACAGCCTTGGGTATGTTTCCAATCTGCCCGTGCCTTGTTTTCATTTGCGATGGCAGCAGAGGCACAACAGCATCTGAGAGCAGAGCAGGGCACAGCATGAGCCCCAGGCCTGGTACACACACATAGGAGCTGGATTGTCATCGGATTTAAATAAATATTAGCAGATGACAATGGGTTTTCCAAGCATCCCAGCAGTGCAGGCTGGCAGGAAGAGCACACCTCAGAGAAAGCAAAGGTCCTCCCACCAGCAACTCCCATGAGCAGGCTCAGCTCTCCAACCCTGGCACTGCCTCCCAACCCTGGGGGCACAAACAGCTTCCACAGGCACAGCTGCACAAATCCCTTCTCAAATCTCCAAATTAAACTCTGGTTTTCTGTTTGCACTCTGTCTACTCATTTTGACAGTTTATTTTTCACACAGCGGGTCCCCACTGCAGCTGAAGCCCCCCCACCCCCAGCGCCTGGCTCTTTTCTCTCCTGTGCTCCTCCGTGGTGCATGAAGGCTGCTCCAGGCCTGGAGCTGCATGGACCCAGCCACTGTTTGTCCCTGCACTTAGGAGACAGCCCCAATCTGCCACCTGACCCGCTGAGGCACTGCACACCCCTAAATGGGACGGGCAGCACAGCCACAGCACGACCAAGACTCCTGAGGAGTCCTCTCATTTAATGGCCATCCTGGGCTCTCACCTTCCAGTCATCCATAAGGAAGAAGCAGAAAATGAGGTTAAAAAGGTGAAAGGTGGCAGGTTTGCTACACCTGGAATGCAAAGCCTGGGCAAAGCCACCCTGCAGCGTCTGCACCTCACCGGTGGCCACGGCGGAGGCTGCTGCCTGCATTTGGTACAGCTGACGCCAAAACTTCTGCCTCAAAGCCTGATGTCCAGCCAGGGACTCAGGGATCAGCTCAAATAAATCAGCTCAGAGAAGATGGAACACTTGATTCCTCCAGCTGGAGCAGATACCTACAAAAAGAGACAGCACAAGCATATGGCAAGGTCGCTTCAGATGGGAACTCACCTGATTACAAAGCACAAAGGGGACAAAAAGCAAACGAGGAGCAGCAAGGCTGCAGGCAGGCTGCAGCCTTGAGGAGCACCCCCGAGGTCAGCAGAGCCCTACACCGTAAACTCCTGGTGACTGCAGAGTCACCTGCAGTCACCAAGGACAGGACCTTGGTATCCTTGTTGCATGGAGAACCCTACTTATTTCCCTAGGAAACACTGTCCTGACTGATATTTATGCAGTCAGTTAAAGCCACACCATAATCTCCCATTTTCAAATCCATCTCCTCTGCTGACAAAAAGAAAATGTGCCTGTAAAGAAAATCACAAATAATGAGATACTTGATACATATATTTCATGCTCCAAGAGACACTGCCATGATGCCAGATGTGGGTACAGGCTTACAGCTCCCAGGAAAGCATCCAGGGAAAGCATCCACTTGTAGTGCCACATACCAGCATCTTCACCTGCAGGAGAACTTTTACCTTTCCCTCTTCCAAATGCAAGTGCAGTGAGGCTTATGAAATGCTCTGGAAGAGGGGATCTGAGCTCTCGGTGGCGTTTCTCACAGCCAGTGTGCCAGGAGGATCTCCAGAGGAACAGAACACTGTGCCAGTGTCCAGCCATGGGACACAGCACCTTGGGTGAAGCTGCCGTGTGGCCCCCAAGGCCACCATGGTCCCCCAGCTAACCACAGCATCTGGTACAGCACTACAGGAGAAACCCAAGGTAGAACGATTCCAATCAGTTTCACGTGGAACTCCAAATGTGTTTGGAATTTAACTTGGCAACCAGGATCGAGTTGTGCTGGTGGCCAGAGGTCAGTGGCCAGCTCCCAGCTGGGCTGCTGAGGGATACCAGGATTCATTCCCAGACTCAGATATTTAAAACACAGAATATTTTCCCCACTTCCTTTGGCAGTGGAATTATTGCTAAGGAAACCAGTGCTGCAAATTCTGCATTTTTATTTCTCCACGGGAGGAAGCACAAGGCGAAAACAGTCGGCAACAAGGGCAGGACCTGGCATGGAAACACGAGGAGACCACAAATGCCGCGGATTTGGCACCCGAGTGGGGAGGCACACGGTGCGAGCCAGCACCCTCCTCCTAGCACAGCACCGAGCCCTGGGGACGGACGGGGACCCGAGCAAAAAGCAGAACCCCCCATCTCGGGTAGAAGCCCCCTTCCTGCCCCTCTCACAGTGGGGGGAGCCAGGGATCACTGCAGTGGCACTGCAGCGCTGGTCCTACAACTTACCAGCAGAATTGGGTTATTTTTAGGCATGTTTATACCAAGACCAAACCTTTGCAGAGACACAGCTGCAGGGGCATAAAAATCCTTTGCCTTATTATGTCTGGGAGCAGATACAAGCTCTATCTGCAGAATTTTCCTTCAGCTCTGCTGGCAAAACACTGAGTTTCTAGAGGAGACTTCACGACTTGTGCAATAGTATCATCTTCCCGAGTCCTCCAAGCGGAACCTGCCGTGAGTCATCCCAGACACAAACACGCTAATTATGAGGAAGGTTTCACATATTTGGTGCCAGGTCTCCCTGCCACTCTTAGCCCCAGTCTCAGCAGAATAGGCGACATAGGAGCAAATTCCCCAGCAACCCACAGCCACTGGCTGACAACCACCAATCCCTCCTGCTCCCTGGCCCGGCCTTCCTGGCGTGCCTGTGGCTCACAGCTGCCCACAGCTGCCGGGTGCACAGGGATTGGGGCAGGACCGGCCCCTCAGCAAGGCTTGGATTGTGGGGATGGATGGATGGAGGGATGGAGGATGGATGGATGGAGGATGGATAGATGGAAGATGGATAGATGGAGGATGGATGGAGGGATGGAGGATGGATGGATGGAGGATGGATAGATGGAAGATGGATAGATGGAGGATGGATGGAGGGATGGAGGATGGATGGATGGAGGATGGATAGATGGAAGATGGATAGATGGAGGATGGATGGAGGGATGGAGGATGGATGGATGGAGGATGGATAGATGGAAGATGGATAGATGGAGGATGGATGGAGGGATGGAGGATGGATGGATGGAGGATGGATAGATGGAAGATGGATAGATGGAGGATGGATGGAGGGATGGAGGATGGATGGATGGAGGATGGATAGATGGAAGATGGATAGATGGAGGATGGATGGAGGATGGATGGAGGACGGAGGGATGGATGGATGGACAGATGGGCAGCTGCACCAGTACCAACCCCAGTAACACACACCTCCAACTGAGGGCATCCCAGCCAGGCATGGACTAGGAAACAGTGCTTTGTGCCAGTTTGCTCTTTTAGTGACATATGGCAGGGACAGCCAGACCTGTCATTTTTGGGGCTGAGAGCATTCCCGGGGAAACAGAGAGCAGAGCCCACAGCCCTGCAGCAGTGCAAGCAGCTGCCTCCAGGGACCTGTGGGCATGGGGGGTCCTCCTGTTATCACAGACCCACGCTGGAGTTTTTACTGGCCCTGCTGGGCAGCGATGTCCAGAGAGAGCTGTGGCACACTGGGGATCAAAGCCCTGCCCACTACCCTCTTCCAAGCAGGCAAGGAATGAAAGCAGCCAGGAATCATTTTCTTTCAAGCCCGCCTGCAAACCAAAACACAGATGCCACATCTAATTTTAGGCCTCCCAGCCTTGAGAGTGTTCTCCCGAGTCTCTCTGAGCGAGCACTGAGATAGTCAGCTTAGGACATGCCACCGCCACAGCCGCTGTGCACCCGCCTTGACCCCAACTCTGAAACGATAGGAGGGCAGGGGCATAGCAGGAGGGCACAGCAGGGCCAGGAGTTAACAGATCCCTGCTGACCCCAGGGGATCCTGCACTGGGCCCCCTCCATTAATTGCAATCGAGTGCAGAGGGACTGGCCAGCCACCCTGCTAACTCCAGGCTGCCACCTTCTCCCTGCTGGACATGACAACTGCTTCAACTCGGGCCATAATCCAAGGGTTTAAGCACCCACATGGCAAAAGGGAGGGTGAACTGAACAAGAAGAGAACAGCTGCCCCCCGGAACCTTAGCTCCCATCTCAGCTCAGCTCTGTCCAACCCTCAGCACAGCTCCAGCAGGATGTTCTATCCTGCAGGCTCCCCAGCACTGTGCTCTGCTCCCTCTTCAGACCACTCCCAACAAGGCCCAGAATCAAGGACCCGGCACTTGGCACAGGCTGTGCTGTAAACAAGAAAGGGGAAAAGTCCCTGTGCTGCTATTGTTTTACTAACCATTTAAAGATGCTCCAGGGGACTGGGGAGCAGACTGGGAAGTAATAGATTTCTTTGTAAGGGGAAGATCCTATTATCAGGGAAAAGACTTTTTGACCACAGGGGACATGTGAAAACAAAGCCAATTATGGAGAACCAAAAAAACGAAATCCATGTGAACAGGCTGAGTTCATTGGGCCGGTGTCACATGTTCTGGAGGACAGGAGCATGCACAGGGACAAGGCCCAGAGCCAGCCCGGGGGATCACGGTCCCCATGGGACCCATGGCCCCAGACAGGTGTCCCCCTGCCCTGCCAACAGAGCTGGCACTGCCAGCCAGCAGGAGAGGGAGTGGGGCTGAGTCGGGGGCTGTTCTCAGTGTCTGAGCGGGGAGGAGCAGCAATGCCCAGCTCACACCGAGCCCTGTGCTGCCTGCAGAGGCTCACGGAGCTCCAGCCACCTCTCCCTCCTGCGGGCAGCACAGGGCACGGTGCCTGCCCGCCAGGGACATGTCTGCAGGGGGAATGCTGCAGGCCCCGGGTGAGGGATGGGGACATTCCTCATGCAGAAGAGAACAGACACATAATCTGTGTGTGGTGTTCACGGGAGGATGATGAACATCCACAAATGTGCACAGGCACGCACACGATTCAAGAGGAACAGTAAATCATCCGAGCTGTCTTTGCAGGAGGGTTTCATTGTCCAGTTAACGCACCTCATTGCTTCCCAGATGAAAGTTATTAACCCAATCAGCACAAAAATTCCTTCCCTGTGTTTCCCTTTCAAGAGGAAAGTGGAGCTGCTGAGATATCCCGTTCCAGCCCTCCCAAAAGCAGGTCGGGAGATGTGCGGACGCTGCTCTGATGTTTGGCTGGAGGGGGAGGAGGCAGGAGCCTTCACGAGGAAATTTGCGATACAGAAACTTGTGCCTGGGCTCTGTTCTCAGCACACAAGCCAAGGTCAAAGCGTTTTTTTCCTGCCATTTCTAACCAGCAAAGAAGCAAACACAGCTAAAATATGTAACAGCAGCCAGAATGCTGAGGGCTGGTAAAAACACCAGAGAAAGAAGTGTCATGACATTTTGGGAGAGACAAAGCCCCCTCCATCCATCCTCCAGGCAGAGAGAGCACAAGGGGAAGGAAGCAATCTCCAGGGTTTTCCCACCTCATCCCAGGGACTGAACACATCCTCTGTAAAATGTATTCTGGAGATCTGCAGCCTCCCCTCTGGCATTTGTAGGGATTGCTCTTGCAGGCAGTAATTCCAGAAGCACTCAGCGGGATGGGGGTCTGGAAGATGAAGGTGCTGCTGTAACACAGAAGGATTTGCCCCGAGGTTCTTCCCAAAGCCACCGGCTGCAGCCAGCCCATGCCTAATCCCTGCTGGAGCATATTGGTACAGAGGGAGAGGGCACCCACCAGAACGCACCACCCATCCTCAGGCGACAAAGCCAGGCAGGACACGGCTTGGAGCAACACGGTCTGGTGGGAGGTGTCCCTGCCATAGAGGGGAGTGGAGTGAAAGGCCCCTTCCAACCCAAACCATTCCCTGAGCATATGACCAGACTCGCCAGGCTCCAGCAAGAGCTGGATCAGGCAGCCAGCACCCAGGACATCCCCGCAGCAGTGCCTGTCACAGACACCTGGCTGCAGACATGAAAGGTAAATCCTTACGACTGCTCCATGCCCAGTGCATGAGGGGTGGCTGGGACTCTGCAGGGAGCTCTTGGGCAGCTCTCCCGCTCTGCACAGCCTGAGCAGGGCTCTGCCAGCCCAGGCACACTCCAAACGTGTCCCAGGAGCGCACAGATCTCAGGGCAGTCACACCAAATGGTAAACGTGCCTGTGCCTGGCAGCTTGCCCCGGCTGAGGCTGCCCACGGTACTCCATCCCCACACCGAGGGTGTCCTGGGCCAGCACTGTCAGTGTCCCACTATTGGTAGTTCTGCACTGACTCTCCCATCCCGACATCTCTTTTGCCCCCAGAGCTGTTTGGGAAGTGACACTGCCTTGCCTGTCATGAGGTGCCCAGCGTGGTCCACCCAGCCCCCAGCAGCCCCACGCCCCAGGAACTGTGATGGACCCTCAGCAGAAACATGGGTTCATCCCAGGAATCATTATTTACTTGCTAGGGTGGGCTCTCTTCCCCTCTGGATGGCACGGGAAAGCCACCAGGACACCTGTGGACAGCACGGGTGTAATCCACCTCTGTGGACACCCGAGCTGCCCAGCGCCGGGCGGCCCTGGAAAAGGGCAGCAGCTAAAAATACCTGGGGAACTGGCTTATACTTTTAAGATTATTTCTACTACTGCAAATCACTTAATCTGAGGTCTGTGTCCCTACAAACCGATCCCACCACTGCTGAGGACGTGTCAGCACCTGACTTGGTTCTCGCTATTTGCAGAGGCGTCCCGGGGCGGGGGCTGGGGAGCGCCGAGCCAGAGCACAGCGGGTGACCTTGCTCTTTCTGGCCTCTGTTCAGACTGCACTAACCAGGGAGCAAGCAGCACCGTGAGAGCAGCTGAGCCAAGCTGACCCGAGCCAAACCGAGCCTGCCCTCCCGTCCCGTCCCGTCCCGCAGAAGTCCCTGGGGAGAGCGGCGGCTCCTGCCGGTGCCGGGGCGCGATGCTGATCCCGTAACCCCTCTCCTGCAAACCCTGCCGGGGACTGGACAGCGGCACTGGGGCCAGCGGAGGTGAACGGGTCAATGGATGGGGAGCAAAGTCCAGCCCGCCGCCGCAGGACGGTCCCCAGCCGCCGGCACAAACCCCGGGAGCCCAGCGCTGAGCTGCCAGGGCTGCGGCCACTCACACGCGCCAAGGAGATGCTGCCAAACCTCAGCCCCCTCCTGCAGAAGAGGGACAATTCCCTTTCCCACAGTCGCCTGCAGGCTGAATGAATCGCTGCTCATGAGTGCTTCAGCAGTGAAGTACTGCTACTGGAAGTATTTTTGTTGCGGTTGGAGGATACTTTGGATCTCACTTAAAAACGCTGGCGGGAAGAATCGGGGTTGCAATGGCGAGATTTAAAGCAGAACAAAGCACAAGCACACACCTCAGTACCCACGAGCGCTGCCCACTGCAGGCGCCCGGCCAGGGTGAGCAGGACTCCCCCCACAAGGAGGTCTCCCCAGGGAGGCTCCCTCTGCCCCTCACCCGGAGCAGGCAGGGGGATTTAGTGTGGCTGGACATGGATGAGAAGCACGGGCAGATCAGGGAAGGCAGGCAGCAGTGGTAACAGCAAGAGAGAATAGGGATGGAGAACCTCCGTCACAAGTCTTTGCCATGACAACTGGGCCAGTTCCCTTTCATTTCGATGAGCTCCCTCAATCCACTATTACTGTTAACAAACAGGGCTGGTTCTGGTCCCCACAGCGTGCAGCAAAGGTCGATACCAGGGCCACCAGCCGCTGCCAGGGCCACACTGGGCATGCCTGCACTGGCCGGTGATGTGGCCAGATCTGCCTCTTAATTGTTTACCAGGCAGAAATGCTCTGCTACAACAGGAGATGGGACATCTGCCTCCTGTGCATGCTGCATGCTGGATCTCTGGAGGAAAAGAAAGAGCTGGAAAGGATCCAGTATCCCCACGGGAAGTGCTGCCGTTGCTGTTTTCCTCTGAACACGGTGTAGAGCTGGGCTCGTCCAAGGTGAGAGCAGATCATTCTGGCCGATGCTCACCTCTTACCCAAAGATGACCCCAAAGGGAGGTGCCTGTGCCCCCTGTGCCACATCACTGCATGCACGTGGTGTCACCAAGCTGCCCTCCCCAGCTGGCCCAGGCTGTCCATGATGGCATTGTGGCACTTGCTTTGCATCCTTCTGAGGGGCAGATATGCCTTTTGCCGAAAATCTTCCAAAAAGAAAATTAACTTGCACAAAGTAATGAGGCTGAACAGCTGTGCAAGGGGAAATCTTCACTTTTCCTATATATTTCCAGTGTTCCAGAGCCATCCACAGCTGCACAGATCTCTGGGATCTGCCAGGGTGGCTCTCAGAAACACAGTTTTTACTAGAAATAATAGAAAGCCTCCCACTGAATAGTTTTCTTTCAGTAAACACTCATTTGATAAATTTTAAATGTTCCACAAGGCAATAAAATAAATACAATTTCTTTCTTTTGTAATTTTAGTCCACAATCACTAGCAGAAAGTATCCACTGCAAACACCAGCCCAGCAGCCTCCAGTGAGTGCTCCAAGTCTAGACAGCAACTGGCAATTGAAAATTGGCAAACTGGGACAGTCACCTTCAAACAAGCAATTTATAAAATACGAATGAAGGTCTGTGCCAAGAGTGGAATTAATGGGAATGACAGAAAAGCACAAAAAACTGAGCTACTGCTCTCTACTACAAATTGTTCTTAACCCTGTGTAATTAAACTGTTTTAATCACATCAAAACATGACTGCAAAATATGACTACAAAATTTTCAATATTTTAGGAAATTTTGTGGTTTCTTCCTGCAGCACATGGCACTGTTTCCAGTTTTCCTCCCAGCTCAGGAGCACGCCTCCCTTGCCGTGCACAGACTCTGACTTCTGATCTGCTCCAGTTTCCGCCGTGCCTGTTCCTCCCACTGCCCATCCGCAATCCTCCTTTTGGTTGGTACCAGAGGTGACCCCTGGCACGGACACAGAGCGGGCTCTTGTCTCTGCTGGAGCCCAGCGCGGCCTTGGGGGCTCTGCCGTGGGGAGCTGGCATCGCCCCCGGGATGCCGCTGACATTCGCTGCCTGGCTACAGTGTTTCTGCTCTGATTCTCTGATTCCCACACCTTCCTCGCCCTGAGAAAGGGGCCAGAGGCAGCGACTTCCAGGGATCGTGGGCTCTGTGCCACGGGGACACGATCCCAACTCCAGCACCCACCGATGCCCGTCCCCACCGAGGGGATCCTGCCCCAGGGAGGGGCACCCATCCCGTGGGGATCCTGCCCCAGGGAGGGGCACCCATCCCGTGGGGATCCTGCCCCAGGGAGGGGCACCCATCCCGTGGGGATCCTGCCCCAGGGAGGGGCACCCATCCCGTGGGGATCCTGCCCCAGGGAGGGGCACCCATCCCGTGGGGATCCTGCCCCAGGGAGGGGCACCCATCCCGTGGGGATCCTGCCCCAGGGAGGGGCACCCATCCCGTGGGGATCCTGCCCCAGGGAGGGGCACCCATCCCGTGGGGATCCTGCCCCAGGGAGGGGCACCCATCCCGTGGGGATCCTGCCCCAGGGGCTGGTCCCTGTGCCCATGGTAGGGAGCTTGTCCCGGGGAGAAAACCCCAGTTCTGGAGTGGGAATCCTGACCTGGGAGTGACTCCTGTCCCCCGGGCTACAAAACACGCAATTCAGTATTTGACACGCTCTGCTGTCCTCTGAAGCAGCACCAAAGCACTTCCCATTTTTAACTGGCTCCCAGTCTGGAATTAAGTTCCTCTAGGAGGAAAACCAATGGTTATGCCAGACACTGGCTGCAAGGAGTGGTGCAAAGCACAGCTCATCTGTGCAATGGATAAACATCAGGGAATCTGTAAACAGCAGGAAGAATGTAAAAGCTGCATAAGCAGGAGAAGAGCGGCTGTGAGCAGATGCTGTGCAGCTTCCAGCCCTGAAGCCTTGGGAGAACACACAAAATAGTTGTGTGACTCCAACCCACCAACACACTTAAAGCTTTTTGTGGATTGCTTCTTTGCCAAAATTTTCTGATTTCTCAGCCGTTGCTTCCAACCCCAAGTCCATCCTTCCACTGCAACCAACACTTGAGAGGAACCAGGGTGGAATAATCACTGCCGATACCAAGCACAAGACTGTGGAACCAGCTTCCAGAGCTCAAAAATTCAAGACACTTGGAGAAGAGGATGGGAAAGCCCAGAGGAGGATGGGCAAAGTCTGCCTTTGAGTAGTGAAGAGGCAAAGAGATGCTGTGTACCCTCAGAGCAGCTGGGTAGGTCCCACACAGACACCCTGCACGTCTGCCCTCCACAGCCCAACCCCTGAGAGGTGATCCTTCTCCCCTTCCCAGTCGCAAGGGAGAGCTGGAGCACAGGAGAGCAGGGAAGAGAGGGAGGGACAGACAGAGGAGGGAGGGGAAAAGGAGGAGACCATTTGAGATGTGATAAATGCTCGGGAGCAAGGAAAAGGAGCCGCCAGTGCCGTGCTCCAGCGCAGCTCCGAGCAGCTCCCGCTTGGCTGCTCCCCCAGTCCTGAGGGGTTCTCCTTGCTGAGCACAGCTCCAACATTCCTGCAGCTCCAGTTACCCGGCCTCAGTGTATCACTTATCTCACAACCTCAGCTCCAGCCATGCCAGACATGCACCCTGCCACAGCCTGGTATCATGCCAGCTCACATTCAACCAAGCTCGAGTTCCCTAATCCAGCTCCAACTGGATTATCACAGCCATCCTGTGTCTCTGAGCAGGGAAAGGGGGAGAGGTGATGAGGAAGAAATTTGTTTATCTTTTCTCCATTTATCAGGAACCAACAAGAAGCTTTAGCACATCCCCAACCCTCCTGGCCACCAGAGGTTCCCTGTCTGTGTGTCCATAGGGGCTGAAGGGACCGGCTGCCCACACAAGGTTCTGCCATGGTCCTCTTGTCTTCAAAGAAATATTTATATCCTATGGCAAATTGCCAGAGCAGAAAGGTCACACTGACAACAGCAGACGGGAGGGTCAGCCCCTTCCCAAGGGCTCTGGAACTCTGCTGGTGCAGTGCTGGGGGTCCCCAGAGCCCTCCTGGGACTGGGATGACAGAGCAGCTGCTGCTGGGCACAGACTGGGAGTGAGGGCAACCCTGAAAACAACCTCCTGCCTCATTCCATCTCTTGGTGTAAGAGCTGCCCTTCATCTCTTCATCTCTTCCTCAGTCTTATCTCCTCCCTCCATAGGCAGGAATTACTGCAGGTGTTATCTGTAAGCCTGTCACAATTACAGAGCTGAAACGATTACAGAGCCATCGAGCCAGGTGATGAATGAACACGTGGCGCTGGCCCAGACTGACCACAGCCAGACTGGGGAAAGGAACCAAAGGTAGATGTAACCAGCAAACACCGGGATTCCAACCAGTATCAGCACCGGGTAACAGCAGTGATAGCAAATGCCACTTAAAACCATCTGAAGCTAGGTGGACAGCAGATTTCCCTGTGCCAAAAGCCCCTTAAACCCTTTCCTCACCCTTGATTTCATTGCTTCAGTAACAGCTCCTTCTCTAATTCAATTTCATTCTAAACCAGAGGCCAACCCCCTCCCACCCGCCGCTGGAATTTGTCTTCTGATGGCAGAACCTTGGATTTATTCTGACAGTGCTGCATCTTGCTCCTGAAACAGGTTATTTAGTCCCCTCAAAGACTGCTGGTAGTAATGATGCAACAAGCAGAGCACAAATATAAACAGCTCTAAGTCCGCAGGGTAACAAAACTTGGGATTAATTTGCTAATTATACGTAAGCCTGACTGGTGCCGTCAGAGACACTGTACCAAAAGCTTTAAATGAAACCAAATCGTGTTAATACCCGTAGTGTTTCTGAGATGTGCCAGCACCTCTAAACCCTGACACCCCCGCAAATATTAAGAACTGCTCATGCGTTAGTGTCGTATGAAGGGTGTTTAACTCAAAAAATACTTACCCATACCTGGTCCCAACTGCAGCAGGGTAGAGTTGGGGCTTGGGAGAACTTCATCTGTGAGGGAAGAGCCATGATCCTGCTGGCAGACAGCAGGACCATTCAGAGAGGAAAGACAGTAGGAGCAGCACACCTTGAAATGCTCCTTATTCTCCAAAGCAGGGAGGATGTGTGTCCTCTGCCCAGGCACAGGGCACTGAGGTGCCCCCCAGGCTTGTAAAGCCCCAGAAGTGTCCCTCACCACCCTCACAGAACACTGAGGCTGCATCCTCTGAGGCTACGAGGGGAAAGCTCTATGTGCACGGTCAAGTAGGGCAAGAGATCACACCTAGCACCTGACAGCAGAGGGGTGCAGGTCCAAAAGCCAATCATCCTTCCATCAGGGAATTTCACTACAGAGCCTCTCAGCTCCCAGGAACCTCTCTTCCCACAGGCACTGCTGCCTGGGATGCTGGTACACGACCCTGCCATTCCAGCTCCAGCAGCAGCAGAGGCTGTTCCTGCGCTGGCACCCACAGATCCAGGAGAAAATGCAAAGCTGCAGGAATGGGCCAGCAGCACGCTGTAAAGCTAACGGAGACTTTGCTAGGATGAAATGTAAACCTGGCAGCGATTAACACATACGGCTTGAGCCAGACCACGACGAGTGTTCCGCTTTCCTTACGGTGTTAGAAAATTACATCTGAACACAGAGGCAGGATGCCAGCCCATTACACCTTTGCAGCAGCAGGGTAGCGCTGTACAAGCCTCGGTGTTCAAAGGATGAGATACTGGTGTTGTAAAGGTTGCTGTGCCAGCTCCAGCCCTGCTGATCCCACAGAAGTCTGCTAGGGGAAGCAGGCACAGCACATCAAAGAGGGCTGCAAGGAAGAGGAGTATACAGCACTTCCCGCAGGAATGAGGGAGATGTCATTCATCTCCAAGGTAAAACACGGGCAATATATACCTGCTGCTGCCTGGTCCAGCCCCCAAGACAGCCTGCAGACCTCCATGGGAGCCCACACCTGCTCTCCTCAGCACAACGTTCCCTGTCTGTGCGGGATCCCCCCGCACAGAACAAACCTGCACTGCCACCACCAGCATCCGAACGCTGAACTTCCCCAACTTGGTTCCTCCCTGCCCCCTCTGCGCTGCTCCCAGCAGAGATTTATCCAGACTCCAGAGGCACACCCGGAGCTTGCATAGCTCCTGCCACGTACAAAGCTCACAGCTGGATGATGCTCACAGCTGCACTCTTTCTGACCTGTCATTACTTTTATTCTTTTTTTCTTTTGCCAAGCCCTTGACATCTCTGTACAGTCCCCCAGTAAATCACTGTGTGGATGGAAATTGCCCCAGTACCCAAATGAAGCTGTGAGCATTTAAAACACAAACAAGCCCAGAGGCAGTGCACTCGCCCTGTGCTAATTTAGAGGTAAAATCTAATTGTTCATATCAGCCTTTGCTCCCAGCATCCCAAGCATCACGGGGTGAGTGTGTGGATGCAGGACTCCCACGATGCAAACCCCAGCTGAGGCCTCACATACTCTTGGATGGGGCAGCTTCTGAGCCAGCAGAAAATCCCTTGGGCAGCCCTTTCTCCCTCCCATTTCCATCAGCTCGGCCACGTTTTGCTGTGCTGACAGGTGAGCATGCAGGTGCCCCTGGTTTAGATGCTGTACAGCTGTTTTACAGAGATGGCTCATCTCCTTCTTTGAGGTTAATCAGAATTATTTTTTTATTGAATCCTACTTCTCAAACGAATCTCCCCTCCCCTGGTGCATTCTCAACACCTGTTCTAGCTCTACTTTAAAACGCATTTTCTACCTGTATTTAAAACAGCCCCGAAGCACAGGTGATGTTTCTCTTCCACTACATTCGGGGTTCCCTGCTCTGCACAGTGCATTCCCGGCAGGCAGTTCTCGGTGGGACAAGATGCTGGGAGGATTTTAACTCGATGTCAAGATCCGTCCGTGTTTCGGGGCACAGCGTCCCGATCTCTCCCGCTCCCAGCGGCCGGGAGCGGCGGGATAACAGATGCGTGAGGAAACCAGATAAACACAACGACCTCACGGGACGGCGGGGACACCGAGCGTGCACCGCGGTATTCCTGGCACGATCTCGCCTAGTCAGTCCGAAATGACAGCATCCCGGCAAAAGGGAAGGTTCGGCAGCGGAGAGGTGCCCCAAGGCGGGAGGAGCCAGGACATAGCGAGGTCGGACCCGTGGTGAGCGCGGGCGGCTGCGGCGGGCGGCGG